>RJWH01001310.1:179630-357178 GCA_004363575.1 Solenodon paradoxus
AAAAAAAAAAAAAAAAAAAAAAAAAAAAAAAGGAAAGAATGTAAGTGGTGGAAGTTCCAGAAGATAGGAGAAACCAAGATGTGAAATGAGGTAGCCTAGATTTGGGAGAGAGGTTTAAGGGGCCCAGAGACCAAAGCACTACAGGGACTTGAGAAATTTGCAGGTTTGTGAGTCCTTTCTGTCGTCCCGGGAAAATAACCTCACCTCCCAGAACCTAACACTCTTCCCTTCGGTACTACTGAACCACCAGTGTCCTGGAAATGCCAAATCCTCGGCAGCCAAACTGCATTTCCCAGATTGCCCCTCAACCCTGGAAGAAACATGGAAAAGCTTGGCCAAGATCTCATGGCCCTATTTTCAGTACTGGAAAATGAGACCGTAGGAAACGTGTGCTCTCGTCCACGAAGGGCGGTGAGGAAAGGACATGGGAGAGTGTCTTAAAGCGAGTAAGAGACCAGACAGCAGACAATGCTCAAAGGTTCTGTGATAAAATAGCAAGAGGAAATGCATTTATCAACACGGAATCTACCTGTATCTCCCCAAAGGTGTAGCGATGAAGTAGTGATGAAGGTCTGGAGTTCTGCGAGCTGGCCAAGAGTTACAGGAGCAGGAGAAGCGATAAAAGTGATGAGAATCTAGACGTGTCTTTTCACTGGCCTATCAAAGATGAATGTTAGGGTTTAGAGTTGGCAGGATCTAGGGATTGTTCAGATATGCAGACTTCCTCTTCTCCCAACCTCTCCTTCACCTTTTCCCCAAATCTCAGCAAAATAACAGAGGGGGAGAAAAATAGCCCTTGGACCATCAGCTGGGAAGAATTCCAACTGTGGCTGCTTACAAAGAAAACCAACATAAATTTTACTTGAATGTGTTACACTGACCTCCTGAAATCCATTTCACCTACTTAAAAGGAGAAGCTTAGGAACATCAGAAACACATTTAGCAGTTTGTGGGGAGCCTTCCATTACCTTGAGCTAAGGTCATCGATTCTCAGGAACAACAGGGTGGCCCCCAAGAGTGAGTTCAGGTTTTCTGGAACCTCAGAAAAGCTGTAAGAACTCTCTCTGCTCACATCTCACTTTTCTGCCTCTATCCACTCTCAGGCTTCAGATTCTCCTTGTACTAGAAGCTACTTCCATGGCAGGCTCCCATGGGGCCAAGGTTTACAGTAACACCCAGATGGGACCACAACATTAATGAAAGCTTTCCAGGGGGTAATTTAATTCTGTCCAGAGATATGAACCTGGGAAAACAACTACAGAGTCAGGGAGAAGAGCGGTAACGAAAAGAGAGATCACAAAGATGCACACAAGAGGAATCTGTGGTAGGGGAATGACTTACCTGGGCAGCGTTAATTAGCACAGCAGCTTCTGCAGGGAAGCCCTCACTGGCCACTGTCACCCAATCTCCTGGTATCGCTTTTCCAAACCTAATTTTCACTTCAGATGATACTGGACATTAAAAATGCACTCCACCTGCTGCTCCACTAGCCGTCTCCTAGCCACCGTGGGAGCTGCAGCCAGAAGCACGGGTTGAGTATGGGCTGTGTCGCCATGGAAAACACCCCCAGGCCCTTCAAGATGGTCTGGAATATTGCAAGTGTCCACCAAGCATGTCACAAACATGAATACAGGTATATCTGGGCCTATGCGAGAGATATTTTTCCATTGTAAAGTATTGCCTGTCAAGTGAGATTTCTATACCAGCATCCATCTTTCATTTTCCTTCTCCAAATTATGACGTGGAGAGGGGGAAAAGGATTATGTCCTTTCTGGGGCCAAGTCATTGTTCCTGGTATTTTATGTATCATATAGGTCATATTATATGTAAGCATTGAAATATTTCACACACAGTAGAGGACATAAATACATAGTATTTCACTCAATTGCTAGGCGTCTCTGAGATCATTAATTATTAATGAAAGTATTCAGATTATTGCAGATTAGGAAGAGTGAGCTTCTGAGAAGCTAAGACAACTGACCCCAAATCACACATGTGGAAGGGGATCAGAGCTGGTCTGCCTGACCAGGAAACTCCCTGGCCTTATGCCTCCCTGCTACCTGCTTCTTGACTCAGAAGGATTTCCTCTGAGTTTGCAATGGGGCCAGGCCTCCTTGACACAGAGTTAATAGTCACTTAGAGACAAACTCTGAGGCACACCTTTAATCTCATCCTTTCAAGGAGCCCTTTTAAATTCTTAGAAAAAGAGTCTGGTTTTTTGGTTTGTTTTGTTTTTAAAGAGTGGAAGGGAGGGAGCGAAGACAGAAAGGAAGAAATAAAAGAAAGAAACTTCTTTAGTTAGTTTTGTTGGTGGTGGTAGTTTAGGTTTAGGTTGTTTTTTTTGGCTTTTCAAGCTGCCCTGGGTCTTGTTTTTTAAACATGGCTGTAGAAGGGAGGACCTTCATGCGGTCCCAGGGCCAGAGATGGTGAAGGCATCTCGGAGGCAGCTGGGCCTGGTGGAAAGGAAGGTGAGCCCCAGGCAGTGGGAAGAACTTGGGGAAGAGCACTCAAAGACTGGTTACCAATAACAGAAAACTCACATTTTATGAGTGAGAGCTTCCAACCTCACCACAAGGAGGCCACCTCTCTTCAAGTGCATGCCAGATGTCCATTTTAAGTCCAAAGCAATTCTGTGATCCTCAACCGCTAAGAAGGGTTGCCGGAAGTTTCTGCCGCACACGAAACACATGACAGTGTTTCCCTGGGCCAAGGTCTAATTCCTGACATCACTGTGGCTTCCCAGTTTGCCTCAGGTATGGCGAGGTGCTTCTGGAGTGACGGTTTCCTGGGAAGCTGCTATGAGGAGGACTGGAGGGAGTTGGCAGATACAGGGGTCTGATTCCTTCACAGCACGCCCACTGGGCAGACCTGACAATATGCATCAGGACTGGGGGGGGGGTCTCCGAGGTCAGAGAGCAGATGACTGACCAGAAGATTACACTTGACACTTGACGAGACAGGGTACAGTGGAGGGGACTGTGCCCAGCTAGAAGGCTTCAGCACTGGTGGCAGTCAGCAAGGAGCTGACTATGGGGGAGAAGCATCTGTTGAAATTCCAGCTCTACAGGTCACTTCTATTTAACTCCGGGCCCTGTATGTCACTTCTCTACCAGCCTGTTATCTATCGTAAAAACAGGGTGATAATAATTACCACCTGACAGGGGTGGCCTGAAAGAATGAGCTATGTAAATCTTCTGGCAGTCATGGGCATTCCTTCTAACATCAACCAAGAAATCATTGTCAGCAGGCCCTCAATCTAACGTGAACCCCAAAATAGTCATTCTTTTCCTCACAAAAATTTTACTGCCAGAGGTGATTTTTTTTAATACTCTCCCTCATTGTTCTGACTGTAGTCATGCCACTAAACAAAAGCCTTTTCCTCAGATGCCATAGCAGAGTGGTGGCCTAATTCTATCATCTCTGAGAAGGTGCCTGACCCTGGTTCCTGCTCCTGCCTCTAAAAATTAAGCAAATGAAAATGTCCCGGCTGTGGGTGAAGAGACAGTATGAGCTACAAATATGCGTTTACTGATTTGAGATAGGTCCTATTCTTACCTGAGCGATGCTCTACCCGCCTAGGAAATCAGGATAAGGGCAGACATGCCACTCGCTATATAGTCCGGAGAGGAGAGGGGAACACCTGATCACAGGACAGAACCTGGCATTTTTGAAGAAGAGAATGGACTTGGAGTCAGAAGTCAAAAGGGTAGGACCCCGGCACCCTGAAGCCAGGAGTCACCAGGCTTTGAGAGTTACAAGATGCCCAGTTACGTGTGAACTTCAGCCAACTCGTGACTTTTTTAACAGACATTTATCCCACTAATAAATACTTTGAAGTAGAAATATATAGCCTACCCATCAAATATATAGAATTAGTTATGTCCCAAATACACGATGCGCCATACTAAAAGTGTTCATTGTTTACCTGGAAATTCAAATTCAGCTGGGTGGGCATCCTCTATCTGGCATACCTGATCATGGGAATATCTTAAACCTACCTGATGGCGTAGACAGACCATGGGTTTGCAGTTGAACAGAGCCAGGCGAGAATTTCAGCTCAAGCACGAACTAAATGTGTAATCCTGGCAAGTTATTTGAACTACCCACTTTCCATATCTGTCAAAGGCGACAACACCTCACAGGCCTGCTCTGCAGGATAAATGAAACAAAGACAATAGCAGCTACTAACATCACTGCTCTTCATTTACTAAGTGCTCAGCACATGTTCATTTTCTTGCTCTTAGAGCCTCAAGTGTTTCCCATCTGTAAAGTGGGATTAAAGGCAGTGGCAATCAAATTCAAATCTATTTCCACATTAGAGTGATACTGCTCGTCTTTCTCCCACACATCTCAGAGGAAATCTTGGAATGTGTTATCTTGGGGTTAGTAAATACCTCCCATTCCCATTCAAGAAGAATAATTTTTGTTCTTCCTGGCTGTGATCAATGCACTTTATAGGAAATAGTCATCAGTCCAGGAAATTTGAGAGGTCAAGAGGTCACACTCTCCCTGCTCCCCATCACATTCCCCTAAACCAATACTAAAATCAGCATTAGAACGTCTGTTGCTTCTAAAGGACTTCCCAGGAAACTAACTGCGGTCCCCTCAAATCCGTTTCTAGGGCGGGGCTCAGAGAGGGACCCTCCCGATCAACTTCCTGGGTGATTTTAAACACCCTGAAGTTTCAGCATCATCCCTTGGAAACCTCCACCCCAAGCGCAGGAAGGAGTCACCGTTTCCAAGTTCATGTCCTCAAAGGAAATAAATGGGCCTTAAATATTCTGTTAAGGAGGGAAATGGCAAATTCTGGAGTGATACAGGAATGGAAGGTTCAAAGCTTTTCTGTGAGGACAGATCAGCTCATCTAACACTCTGTTTTGGAGCATTTGTGTCAAACTGACATTCCAATTTCAAGACCCTACATAAAACCCCATTCAATTATTTAGCACTGTACAGATTTTACATAACTCTTGAAGTTACTGACTCAATTCATTTTCCTTTGAACTACAAGACAGATTAATTTAAAATGAATTAAGACAGGCAGCCAGAAGTAATGTTACC
Source organism: Solenodon paradoxus (assembly GCA_004363575.1). Classification (NCBI taxonomy): domain Eukaryota; kingdom Metazoa; phylum Chordata; class Mammalia; order Eulipotyphla; family Solenodontidae; genus Solenodon; species Solenodon paradoxus. Next base: position 184,692 of record RJWH01001310.1, read on the forward strand.
ACAGCCAGTAAACAGGCTTTAAACTGCTGGATCAGTGAGCTGTTTATAATGCTTGAGAACACTGGATTCCACATCTGCTCAACATTCAAATGCTTTCAAGCCAAGGATTTAAAACTAAGTTCGTCCACCATTAACAATTCAGAAGGGCTGATGTTTATCCCCAAGCTTCTGCTTTTACCAATAAGGATCAACTTCTTCTTGTCCTCAAAAAAAAAAAAACAAGAGCTGATAAAGATGGCTCAGGTCCCAACAGTTCAAGTCACATCAACATGCACAAATGTCTCCACAGTGTTGGCAAAAATATTTCTAAAATCTTAAATGATCCCTGATATTAGGTTGTTTAGAGTCTAGCAGAGAATAAAAACAAAGAAACAATGACAAGATATGCTAACAAGGATGACAGTGAGGAAGATCCAGGGTCAAAAGGGCCTACACATAGTCGTTGGAGGGGTGGGAGGCAGGAGGTGAAGATGGCAGACCACGAAGAAGACCACCCAGACAAGGTGACATGTAAACCAAGGAGGAAAACGTAGACATTATGAGTTGAACTGTGTCCCCTCCATGGATATGGTGAAGGCCTCACCCCAGTATTTCTGAACATGATCTTACCTCTGGGGATGTTTGGATATATACAGGCACCCTCTGAAAAACTCGTCATACTGGAGTAGACTAAGCCCACAATCCCGTATGACTGGAGTCCTTATAAAAGACCTAGAGGGAGAACTCCACGTGAAGAAGAGAGAGACACACAGACACGGGGAAACCAGCCGTGAGACGGTGAAGGCAGAGGCAGGTCTGGGTGATACTACAGGAGATGACAAACTTAGGAATCCCTAGGGCTACTGGAAGCTGGAAGACGCACTGAAGGAAACTTAAAGGTTTCACGGGAGCATGATCCCACCAGCATCTTAATTTTGGATTCTAGTCTCCGGATCTCTGAGAAAATACATTTCTACTGTCTAGTCACCCAGGCTGTGTACTTGTTACGACAGCCCGAGGAAACGAATATAGTAGGGTTGAGTCCTGCCATGGATAAGCATCAAGTCTGAGAGTTACAGCAAAGGAGAAGGCCATCCTGGGTGCAAGGAACCGAAGGAATTCAGCCTGATAGAGGGGAAGGCTGGCAGGGGCAGGAGGATAAGGTCCCTGTGCCAGGAAGGAGCATCTTTGTTCCGTGTCATGCCAATCAGCAGGTTCAGCGCTAAGGAACTAAACCCAATCTCCAGCAGGGTGAACAAGAAACAGGGAGATGCCACAGTGAAAGTGAACCCACAACTGGAAAAAGCACCACAATGGAAGCGTGTTCTCAAAAATCACCACATCTGTCGATAGTATTTACTTCTGGTAGAAAACAAACCCAGTTCGAAAGAAATCGCAGAACAAAGAGTCATGGACACAAGGAAACTTTGGGGGTTCTTTTGTCCGCACCTGGGTGCTGTGGCACAGAGAACTTTCCTTTGGAGAAAATCATCAAGCTGACTCTTGATGTGAACTTTCTGTGTGCATGGAACTTTCATCAAATTTCCAGTGATATCAGGAAAAGGCAACATTTAGCATCTCATTATGCCAGATGGACTGGTGCCATCATCTCTATAAGGATAAGGTGTCCATCATCCTGATCTGAAGAAACTCTGTGTGTCTGCTTAAATCTGAATCTGATCAGTTTAGGATGAGTCTGAAACCTCCAAGACATTACTAAGTAAAACTACCTCATTCTGCCTCTGCAGTGCCCTCTCTTTTGTAGGCTAATTAAAGAGCATGCCTTGGCTGGCCTGGGTTAATAATAGAAGGCTACTTCAAATTTAAACAACAGATTTCGCTTTTGAAAGATTTCGTCTCTTGCAAAACCTCAGGTTTTTATATGCAACGGAAGAGTTATTTGATGCTTGTTTTTACCTGAGTTGCTAAAGTAAACAATAAAAAAGGTCAGAATTGGGTACTTAAGAAAGTCGCTGTCGGGGTCAAGGATTCAGGATCCTGCCTCTGTCCTGGCTCACCTGGCTGGCACACTAACGTTGTCATCACTGGCTCAGAAAGCCAATGAGAAATACTTAAAATGGGCTTGCAGTCTAATGAAGAAAACAGGTATCCAAGAGAAAACCTTCTAATTTGAAGATTACATTTCTAGTTATAACCCCCAAATGGCTTTTGCAAATTACCAAAGCAACTCAAATCTGCACAATCTTAATTTAAAGCAACATAACTCGAGACTGCAAGGAACCTAACTGCCAGGCAAGCAACTGTTTCCAACTGTAATTGGCTTCACACAACCCTGCACACAGCCGTGTACACACATGCCTAAACCACCGGACGTGGAAGGCATCTGGACTGGGCGCAGGGCTGCCAAGAGAATCTTTGGAAGAATGCAACAAAAGGAATGAGCACTTGCACAGGATTTTCCATCCATTGGCTCAGAGCAATTTTGCTTTCCAGAATGCTTCGCTGAAATGTCAAGAAGGAAATTAGTCCTGCTTATTGCACAGGGAGTTTTTTCTTTCTTGCAACTTATTTTAATACTATTTAGAAATTCTTAACAACCTATAGCAGAACACAGAGGCATATACTAAGAAAGACAAATCTATAGGTTATGTTTTGGGTTGAATCATGGCCTCCCCATCCCCCAAATCCATATGTTGAAATTCTGAAGCCAGTACCTCTGATTGTGATCTTATTTGGAAATAGGGAAGTTTCATGTGTAATTAAGTTTGGATGAGGACATTATTGGAATAGGGTGGGTCCCTGATCCAATATGAGTGTTGTCCTTATAAGAAGGGGAAATGTGGAGAGAGGGAGAGAGAAGGAGTGGGGTGGGGGGGGAGAGAGAGAAAGCGAATTATGTAAAGATGTTCAATGCTTCTACCACCAAAGATTGCTAGCAAATCCCCAGAAGTCAGAGGAAAGGTATGAAACTGATGGAAACAATCCAAAAAAAAAGAAGCAGCTCTACTGATCTTGGACTTCTAGCCTCCAGACCTGTGAGATTTATGTTGTTTAAGCAATCGAGTTTATGGACTTTGTTAAGGCAACCTTAGCAAACTAACACTGTGTGTGTAACAAAACGTTAAACTAGAACTCTGCCCCGTGTCCCATTTGTATGTGTGCAGTCGCTCAGCAGTGAATAACTTTAGGTTATCAGCCTCTGGTTGTTTGATTTGCAATAGTTGTAAGTTTATGAGGTTAATCACAGGACTGGTGGAATTCTGACTCAAAATCCCAAAAGACTGAAGCTCCAAATTTTGTCATGTAGTCCTGAATTTGCTCCAGCTCTGGAAAACCTCAAATCCCAAAGAGAAACCCGATCTGGTTTTCTCTCTCTTCCTTCCAATACAGATGCAGATCTAATTTAATAATAGTGCCCTGCTTCCCAAGTGCAATTAAAAATAGCCTTCATTACTCCTCTGAATGAGTGTGTTTTATAATGCTGCAATCTATGGTTCAATAAAAAGCAGCTACGGCACCTCTCACGGTGAAGCTGTAAAAAGTGATCTATGTGCTTTGGTAGCGCCAGAGGCAAAGAGGAGAGAAAATTTAAAGAAATAAGACACAAAATAATTTGGTGCAATATGAGTTACTTTCAAAATCCACAGTTCATTTCTGAAACCTCTGAATTCCCTAATTTTAATTGATTCCTTTCACTTTCACTTAAGGAGTACAAATGTGACTTTAATAAAAAAAAGGAAGTAGAAGTGGAAGAAATATGTATCTCTAAGTACTGTTGTACTTAAAAAAGAAAAATGTGTATGCGTGCGTGGTACACACATGTATGTGTGTCCGGGGAGAGAGAAAACAGAGAGACAGAGAAAGAGAATCAAAATATGAATCAGAGGCCTGCTTGTCAGAACAGGAACAGTGATTAATAAGAGAAACCCAGCCTTTTAATTGTTAGCAGAACCACAAGTAAATGGTGGGTTCAGGTTCAACTGCAGAGGAGATTCATTTCCTGTGACTATTTGTCTCACAGCATCCAGACCCAGAGAAGGAATCTTCAGATCTTTCCTAGGAATGGTTTTCAGCCTGGCCCCAAAGTCAGCAGCCTTTCTTGCCCACCATCCTCGACCACGCCAACACGCACACCTGAACAGATGTCTGTGCGCCAGGCACCATTATAAACACGAGACGTATATGAAATATTATTAGCACCCTTGTTTGTTTTTGTTTTGTTTTTTAAGTTATGGGGGAAACGAGGGCCCGAAGTTATTCTCTGGTAAATGGTGGAACCAGGATTTGACCTCAGGCGTCCAAGTTCCAGACTGTTCTGATTACCAAAACTATTTTTTAATTAATAGCAGTTAAATAATCCAATCCAATACAGCCAATGAAGAAAGACTGCTCTTTTTTTTAATAATCTCACAGCTCACACCCTTGACGGGTTCAGCATGGAAAGATCTCTCCCAATGTCAACTAGGCAGCCTGGATATCAATTTGAGGGATTCTTCATTGTCTCTGCTTCTCTTCTACATTTATTGGCATTTATTGTTTTAATACACTTCTAATAGCTTCAGGGGAAAGATAAACAAACAAACAAACAAAAACTTGTTTTCTTTTTATAAAGGAAGAGAACCAAAGAAATCTGTATTTTAAACTTTATTAGTCATTCTGATGAAAATGCTTGTCTGGAAAGAATTTTAATAAAATTTCCTTTGGAAATGATCGACAGATGCAATCGACTCCATCTGGTCTGGATTCCTACAGCCACAGAAAATGCAAACAGTTCACCATAACATTATTAGAGTTCACTCTGACACTCTTAGTAATTCTGTTTACAAATGTTCTCCCTGCTAGAATTAGAAAGAGACAGCTCCTGCTCTTTACATACCTTTGCTTTTAACTTGGGTGCTCCACTTCCATCCAGACCTAATTACTGGTGTAGGCATGCAAGACAGAGGTGGTTTTGAAAGCATCAAATGAAAGCAGAACTATTTTAACTGTCTTATCTAAAACACCCTGCAGACACCAGGATAATCCTTGCTAAAACAATGCTTAGTGCATTATCTGATCAAAGATGCAAATATGGAGCTTTTTCAAATAGTCAGTTACCCAGCTTTAGACAAAGGACTAGTGTGGCTTATTCTTGCTGTCACAGTCTTCTTGGATGAAAACACAGCATATGCCCTTCAGCATTCAACCCTGTCTGAGGTTATTTCAGGGCTGTGCCTGATCGAATAGTACATAATATTACGGGTTAGCAGCATGGCTGAAGGGAAGGAGGCCTGCCTGGATTTGGGGGTCATAGAACCTGTGTGCTCTTCAGGTTCCTGCTGCTACCTGAATGACCTCCCAAGAAGTCCCTGAGCCACTCTCCACGACAGCTGTCTTGGCAGATAGGACCTGCCCGCCTTCTGACTTCATGACGCAGTTACACAGATCAAATACAACGATATACGCAAAAAGGAACTTTTCACATTGTTGGACATCATACAAAGATATAAGTGAACGGTATGGGGAAGACAGAGTTAAACCAAATCTCCATCCTTTAATGTAGCTTAAATTTTCAGTGATAGGCTGCTATATATTTTATAGTTTCCAGTATATTTTGTATGTTAGAACAGTATTTATGAGTTCATTTCAAAGCTTTCTAATTTCAGTTAGACTCGGTGGAAAGCTTACACATTAAAATTTCTCTATAAAGCACTTGTTGTGCAAGTATAAACTTTTATTAAAAACTTATTTTTAAAGAGGGAAGCTTTAATTGGCAAGGACTGCCTGACTCTGCCTTCGGGCTGCTGCTTTGGTGACTGCATTCCTCATCTGGCAGGCAGCGGATGATGTGTTACAAAGGTTGTGTGATGAGCGCGAGAACAGAAGAGTTTTAGGTGCCTCTCCCCACAGTACTGTGAAACTACTTCCAACCTGGAAATCCTCACTGCATTAAGTCATTTGGTAGCTAAGGTATAAGATATATGTATTTAATCTGTCTTTGGGGCTAAACATTTAGCTAATAATTGTCAGAAAGGTTTTGACATTAAAAATGTATGACTCAAATAAAACTGCAGAAACTTCAGGTACTGAGATAAAGAAGCACTGTAAACTGGGGCAGTCCCGCCGGAGAGCCAGTTTCAAGGACAGCGAAATTGTCACCCAGGCTTAGACCAGAAGGCTAGTTCCCACCAGACTTCATGCCTGTCAATGGCATCAAACCAAACTGGACAAAAGAATCGTCCGTCTATGTGACGACACATTGAAAAGTCAGGGTGATATCTGACTGTTGTCTGCATGTCAGGAAGCCATGATTGGGCTCTGCCTAAACGATTCTCACACACGAGATGCTGGTACTCCAGGCTTCACCAGCACTTGGGAGAGGGAGTTCTTTGTGCAAGCTATCCTCTGCGCAAAGACATTGCATTTCCCTGCATTTGAACTGAAGCCACTGCCTTCTAGTTTGAAGAGCTGCCCTTTGATCCAGAACTCTGGGATCTGGGAAGCCAGTCCATGTTCCAACCACTACGCCTTGCACATCCCTTCAGCCAACAACTCCCAAGTCATTATAATCATTTTGCAATTTCCTCATTCGGGAACCCATGCTATCCTCTTGATCATTTCAGTTTCTATGATCAGCCAATTTCAGTGAACTGTAGAGAGAAATTCGGGTCAACTCTAACAGCATTCCACCCAGAATAAAATAGAAACTTGGCTGAAAACTCAGAATTTCAGTAAGCCTCCCAACTCGATACAATTCTAGGTGAGCCGATCATTAAAGAAACCTCCATTACATAACTTCCAGAGCTTCCACATTAGGTACAGAGTATCCTACCCAAAACAGTAAGTTGCGTGGTATCTGCGAAGTTGATATATATGAATGTATAATGGAGGAAAGAAAGAAAAATAGAGGGAGGGTGAATTAATTCTTACCTCTCTTTAGGATTAGCTCCAAAGGTTAACCCAACAATGTCGATAATTGTTGCTCATTATGCCAATAATTTCAGAGATTTATGACTTTCAGGAATGCAGCTGGCCAGATGAAAAGAAACAACCAATTATTCTTTGAGACAAAAAGAAAGTGCACCCTATCATTTATGGCATTAAAAGCCTGGGGAAATCAGCCAGGGTCAAATATGTTGAGCCCTAGAACAGCCAGAGCATCAGGCCTTTGTCACTCAGCCACATTATGAAACGCGAGAACTTTATCAAAAGTCTAAAAGCTAAATGAATGGAGGGGAGGAGACGCTGGACAGGTGAGTAGAGGGATTGCAGTCTCTCCCTTCCTTCCGGAACAACCCACCAGGTCATAAACCACACCACATTTCAAGGCAAGGGCTCATTATTTCCTGGAAAATACCGATCATTATGTACGTACTCAACCTCCATCATAAAAGAGCCAAATCATTTCCTTACTGAGGAAGAATTAGAGTGAAGGTCCCTTTCTGTCTCAGCTAAAGAAAAGGGAAGTCAGTGAACAATAAGGCAAACAGGGAAAAATCACTTACTAAGAGAGCTTAAACTATTTTCAAGCACGTCAAATACAACGACATTATGGGTACATAAACAATGGGCTAATTATAAAAACTCAGGAATTCTTATTAAGGAGGAATGTCCCTGACCCCGGCAATTAAGTCCTGTGCCACCACATTGAACCAACAAAAACAGCAGCAAACATGCCTACCCAGGCTCTGCTTAGAAGAAAGCTCTGTCAGCAGCAGGAAAGCTTCAAATGAAGAATGCCTTGACCCTCTTGGCCACTTAAATGCAAGAAGTAAACTGATGATGGTGCACCCTGGTGGCGCAGCAGTCAGATCCATGATTTCCAGCCTAGCACAGTCCACATACATCCCAAGGACCTGGGTTCGCATCCCGAGACCGGGGAACGACCAACATGAAAAACTCAGATGAACAACTAAATAAAATGCTGCTTCTTTGCCTGCTGGTCCCTGCTCACCTTCATTCCTGCCTGCACCTTTCCTTTCAAATTTTTTTGAAAAGAAATGAACTGATGGAAGTGTCAACTGACCCCTGGGCTATAATGAAAATATGGTGATTATCACCTAAACCCTCAACCTTCAAAAATGAATGAGTGCCAACTCCAGATTCAGAGCTGTCCCTGAAAACTCAACATTCTAAAAATTCCTCATTCCACCTCTGCCCACAAACACAACCCAACTTTTTCTTACTTTTCTGGTGCCAAAATAAAACTAAATAAAATAAAATTGAAGAACTAGACGACAGAAAATCAGAAAGAAAAAAAAAAGTGATGATAAATATGGAAGAAAAAGGTGGCTAGAGTAGTCACACATCTCTCCAGCAGCATACGAGGAGCAAGATTTGAGCAAAGAAACAGGACTACTCATTAACAATAATGTCGGTTCCAGAATTGGCAGCGTCACTTCTTCCTTTCTTCCCACACACTTGTTCCTCTTCGGATTTCGGCTCCACACGGCAGATTCAGCCCTTAACTAGTGCCAGAGGCTGGGAGCCTCAGAGGAGACGTAGATCTTGCTGGACTAAGTCTAACATGGCAGCACTTATTTGCCGCTTCCTCTTATCTCTGATCTACTATTACTATTTTCTGGGTCCCTGACTGAGAGATGACAATGTGGGAGAAATTTCAAAAATAAAAACAAGGGTACTTATGTTTCAAAAAATAAACCACAGCAGAAGCAAAGCAGATCAAGAAAGGTGAGAAACTGTAAACGCTGTAAGCTAATACTCTCTCTAACTGCCAAGGATTTTCTTGACGGTGCTTTATGATCAGCCTTTCTAGGATGGCTGACTTCTTAGGAATTAGAAACAACAAAAAGAAAACGCCTAGAGTCTACGAATAAAAAATGTGTTTGGATATGAAAGCACAGTTTTCCAAAGGACAGCATTGCCTGCCTGCCCAAAGGATGCTTCTATATTTTATAGTCATTCATCCATCCAGTTACCCATATGCTTTTCATTCATCCATCCATTCATTCAACTACTGCCTATCACGATCTTACTATATTCCTTTAGGGACAAAAGGACTTGAAGGAAAAATAAGAGACAGCAAGATTGCTGTCTTCATAGAACTTGTAGTTTAAGAGAAGGGGAAAGAGGCTATTTAATCACACAAATACAGAATTTACAAATGGTGCTAAAAGCAATAAATAAAAGGTCCAAGATACTATGCAACAGCTGGCAGGGTCACTGCTACAGAATGAGGAACGAGGAAAGGCTTTTGTTTGAGGAACTAATCGAAAAACAGGTAGGCATGGAGACCTGAGAGAGGAAAGGTGAGGACTGATGGAAAGTCAGAAGGAACCAGATCACTAGAGATTCTCCCAGCACCTAAGAAAGAGACTATCTTTCATCCTATAAACAGGAGGAAGGAGAAGCTAGGTACTGATGTTTTAAACAGTAGAGTCAGAAGTCCAATTTATCAATTCAAACTATATTTTGATGTTAGTGTATATGTGTGTGTGTGTGTGTGTGTATGCACACTAACATAGCAACACATATCTATGTGTCTCTGTGTGTGTGTTGCCATGTCATGTACGGAACACCATGCACAGAATGACTTCAGAAGGATACAGAGGAAACGGGTATTAGTGGCTGCTTCTGGCGAAGGAAACTGACCAACTCCAAGTAAGGAGTAGAAGAGAGAACTTCATTGTCAGTCTACCCTGGGGACACAGGGGGAAGGAAAAGGAGTCAGTGGCTATAAAAAAAACCCATCATCATCATTTTTCCTGAACTAGGTGCACAGGACTGTAATGGACAAAAAAATATACAAGCTTCCACATAGAAAGATTGAGATCCATTTCTGGCTGGTTTTTGCCAGTTTCACCATGAAAAGAACTACAGAGAAGAGAAGCAGATTTCTAGGTTGTGACCAGAACTAAAGACCTGGAGAGCCCACATTCTGGCCAAAGAATTGGGCTTGCAGAATAAAAACAAAAACAAAACAAACCACACCAGGTGGAAGATCATGCAGAGAGTGACACTATCTCTGCAAGCTCCACTCAGATGTTCTTCAAAAACTGCTGAGGGGAAATCTTAGAAACTTTCTCCAAAGTGCTACTTTCAACAACTTTTACCATCTGGACTAGAAAAGGCCCAAACAAGCAAAACTCAGGGGCAGGCACAGGACTGTAAAAGGAGTGAGGAGAGAAAACTGCAAGGTCAGCAAGTCACTGGCAGCTAAATGAGAGGATGAACCTCAGGCAAAGCACTTTTGGGCATGGGGTAGGGGGAAATGTGGTGAAAGAGCTTTATTTTTTTCCCTCCTCTTCCACATATTTTTTTTTTTTCAGATATACTACTTCAATCAAAGTTTTGACAATTATGAAACATGTCAGCTGATGGTGAGAATTCATCAAATGTGCCATAAGTGACAAGAAATGAGAACCCGAATCCTGAAATTGGATGGGCTTCAAAAGTCCCTGACAATCACTGCCATAAATCATCCAGGCACATCAATCTTTGGCTGGAGGAGGCTTTGCAGACAGCAGAAATGCAAGACAAAAGCTCACGCAGAAAAGGGGTGCCCCCCCTGCCGCCACCCCTGTATAGGAAAGGCTGGTACTTTATCGTCAGGATTGTCTCTTGAGCTACAGCGATGCAGAGATCACCTTACCACCTGCTACCACCACCATGGTGAAAATGCCTGGGGAGCTCCACCCGGATTGCAGGAGACACAGAGGCCCAGATCAACTCCAGTCATCTTCTCGGGGTTCGTGTTGGCTCAGATAAGAGAATTCCAGCATCTGGCTCACAAATAATCCACCACCTCAGTCCACGACACACTCAGTCCTCAGCTGAGGGAGAACTTGGGGGAAAAACCAAGTGTCGTTCCCATGTTTATCTCATTAGACTGTCAAGTCGAAAATCTTGGGTTATTATTTTTTTATTTTTCAGTCTATACATTTTAATCTTGATAAAGACAAAAAAGTGGCAATATCTAGACTCTTCTCTTTCAATTCCACTATTTTATCACTTCCAAAGCAGTTATCGACTTTCAATACAAACTGTGCAGCTTTCAAAAGGATAAGCCAAGTTTGAGAGGTCTTCTTGAGATGAGAAATATGTCCATCATCATCCTCACCATGAGGTCTGATCCTTGTTAAGCCACCAGGGAAAATTTCCTTGAAGAGTCAGAGTAAGTTGATTCTTATTTGATTTCCAGCTTTGCCACACATGCTGTGAGAGTCAACTTACATTGGTGTGGGGGGTATTTTATCTTTGGGGAGGAAATGGAATTCGCTATGAGAGACAAATTGCTGTTGATCACTGATTCACTGGGGTGTTTGGGCTGCATCTTACACCTTTGACAATCCATTAGTCATACATTTTGGACAGTATCTTTTCCAAGCCCAAGAGGATTTATTTGGAACAGAGAGAACAAGATCTTCTGGGCCATCAGATTGTCCAAAGTATCACACCCAGTGCTGGACCCAGGAATCTTAGAATGTACTTCCCAATCCAGGGAATGGGTCATAAGTGGGCTTTTTTAATAATAGTAATTATTATTATTATTATTATTATTATTATTATTATTATTATTATTATTATTATTATTATTATATACATACATACACACACACTCTTCTTAGAGAAAAACTACACGTACTATGGGGGAGGGGGGGTTGCTGTGTTTTGAAAGAATCTCAACTACAGAAAGTAGTTTTACATTAATGGATCCCCCGGGCTCCTTTGTCTCATCAGGAAATTAAGAAGGGCAGGCCTCCAGGTTTCTCTCATCTAAAGAGTACTTTTAAGTGTCCAAAACAGTTTCTCATATATACCTTATCTCACTGAACATTCCCAGCAGCCCTAGAGGGATAGCTACATCCCACAAATGGGGAAGAAACTGGAAGTCAGTGACTTGAAGGGATCCTGCTCAGGGGCATGCAGAAAGGAAGAAGTGAAGACTCAAGCCCAAGTCTTCTAATTGCTTTCACCCCACTCCCTGCAAGTGTTTGCTTTGAGTATCAGTTTACATGAAATGTGGACCCAAAGGGCAAGCAGATTCCTTTTGACCATAGCAGGTTTGTGCTGAGCTGCAGCCTTTGAGAAACACTAGCCATTGCACTGACTTCTTAGCAATGATCTGAAGAACCCACCCACTGCCCCAGCCCAAGTTCCCACATCAACATGACGCCTTCAGTCTCCAATCACCCTTATTCAGGGACCTCCAAATTTTCCAATGCATCATCAGCACTCCGATCCACGGTCACAAATCTCAGCGTTGGCTAACAACTGGCAAAATGGCGAGAGCTGAATGTGCTGCCATTTCCCAGTTCTCTTCCCGGTTGTCTTGGGAATTACTACCTTTTATTAGTGCAATCTCAGAGTTTACAGTTATCAACAATATGCAATTATCAACACATATTAACCAGGCTGTTGGATGCTTGAGCTTACTCTTCCATTAATAGAAACGCTGCAGTTTCTAAATGAATTACAGTGAGAATTAGTGGTTGCCAAAATGCGTTTTCACCTACAAATGAAAGTTTTACAGTCAATTATGCAGCTGTAACAGGAGAATAAGAGGAGAGTTATGTCCCCAACCTTCAAAGGCCCTTGTGGTGAGGGTACCGTCTAAAGCCATGGAAGTCTGCAACCCTGGAGAGACCCCCCAAGTGCTTGGACCCTGGAACAGTGCACTCGTCCCAGACCTCCCAACATCCCAGTGGTGACCCAGAGCCATGTCAGAGGAAAGGCAAGGTCGCATCTGGCCTCTAGGAGAATTAATTTCTTTTTTAAAAACATGCTTCCAGGTTAGCTGGGAGAGCATCAGATAGATCTCCAGAAAATTGATGCCTGGGAGAATGCTCAAGGGAAATTCTAACACGCTCTGTCCTCCAGATGCCACACTTCTTATGAAATGTAGGAAGCTGCCTACTTTATTTAGGTGAGTGAAACCTGCCTGCTTTATTTAGGTGTTTTCCAATTTTCCCAAAGAAAGATTAAAATATTTATTTCCCTCTATATGGCTAAGAGCTATATGAATCAACTACAAGATGGGGGAAAAAATTTAAGGTGATGCATACAACAATGTGTTATAAAGATATACTCCCCATATATGTGTGTGTGCATACATACAAAGATATACACATTCATATACATATATTCATTGAAAATCAAAATATGCCTAGTTCAACAGACAGCATGTGCTAGGCAATACACAAAGAACTCTGTGTACCCAGTTTAGGAGTTTAAAAGAAGAAACTTCAGGAGATACATTTGCAAATCCAACATTTATGAATGTAGCAGATAAAACATAAATCTTCTAAGGTCCAGGACACATGTAGATACATATATAGACATAGATACAGATATACACACATATACATATGTATATGATTCAAAATGTGGAACCAGCTAAAGCTGGACCCAAAGACATGAGCTAGGAGACCAGACAGAGTAACTGACTTCTCCAAGAGTTGCATCTTTGCTTTTCTCGACTTATACTGACAAATGACACCAGATACAAAGTTCAGCTGCAAGCCAGAGCTCTCAGAGTAGAGGCAACTGATCTGCACAGTCCTCATTGATTCTGAGCCCCACAAGTTTCCCACCACTCTTCGTTTGCTCTCCTCCAGGTGAAATGACAAATTCAGCCCATCACACATGGAAACATATCCTCTAAACGTCAGTAAATACTTATGTGTCTCATACGATATGGGTGGCCTAATTCTGCACACTTTCAAAACTTAAGGCTATCTATGCAGAAAATTCCCAGGATTATTTCCTCATGGAAAGTTGCCCAAGTATTTGGCTCTCAGTCTGATAATGATCAGCTCTAAAGCCAGGCTTTTCTCTCTGAGACTCTTGGTCTACCTCTCTCATTCCCCACCCTCAGCTGAAAAAACCACACCATGGCCCAGGCACACACAAGATTTTGTGAGCCTTCTACGTTCATGTGTTCTCCCACATGAACAAAAGCAAACGATCTGCAAGTCCACCTGGGCAGGGCAAACTCAGCTGCTGAGAGGAAACAACAAAAGACAAGCAAGGTGACACACAGCAGGATTCTGAAAAAGAAAAATGTTCCTGAAACACCCACCGAAGAGCCTGTATTCTCTTATCAGGAACATCCTCATCTAGAAAGAGAAAGCAAAGGATTCTCTGGGTCTTGGCTTCTCTTTCTGGAAAAGTCTCATTCCTCTTTCATCCTTCTTCCTCTCCCTGCTCCCCCCTCCAAAATAAATAAATAAATAAATAAAGTCGGGGTAAGAAGAGAAATGAAAACATTAAAGAACAAGGTAGAATGCTTGGCCCACTTTAATTCTTATTTGTTTGGGCTTTTTTTTTAAAAGGGAAGGTGCAGGCAGGCATGAAGGTGAGTAGGTAGGTGGGCAAGTACGTAGGCAGGAAGAAAGAGGAGAAACTTTGATTTTATGTAGTTATCCATCTTGGTTCCCCTCCCCCCACTGCCCCCATCCCGTGGCCTCAGGTCTCAAACCCGGGTCCTTGGGATGTTTGATGTACTATGACCGATGGCCTTATCCACATGCCTCTCTTAAATTTGTAAAGGTCCTTAAAAGGATTCCTTCCCCACTGGAATGTGTAGGTAGGAAGGAGAAAACACAGTCCCCTGAAGTAGCATCTTCAGATGGCACAGAGGGCACCACAAAGGTGCAGCCAGAGTGAGCGCAAATGATGAAGAGGCCCCCTGAGCAGCACCTCCAAGGCCAGGCATGGCGACAACGTGGAAGGGCCTGCCCCTTCTACGTAGCAAGACGAGGAGCCCACGGATGCGACTCTGAAACAGCGAATTGTTGCTGAGAAAGATGCCGGGCTTGGACTTGCCCAGGCTTCTAGTTTTCCATTCAATCCGAAATGGAAATTAGATTTGTTTTCACGTGGAAAATCTCAAAGTCGTCAATTAACTCAAAATTAAGCCTTAATTAATTCCCCTGTGGACAACAGTCTTAGACTTTCAACTGGGGTGTCTGCCCGGACACCCCCTCCCACCATTGACTATGCACAACTTTATCTGAATCCCCAGGCAAAAAAAAAAGGTTTTCTTTTTCTTTTGTTTTGATTTGTTCTTTAAAGGAAAGGTACAGGCAGGAATAAAGGCAAATAGGCAGGCAGGAAGGAAGAGAAAGAAGGAGGAAGCATTATCTATATATATATATATATTTTTTTTTTAATTCTTATTTAGTTGCTCACACTGGTTTTTTCCCCCTGATTCTAGAAAGCAAACCCAGGGGTATGTGGCCTGCGCTCCTTTGGAGGCAATTGACCCAACTGCTGCTCCACCAGGGCGTAATAAGCTTTTTTTCTCTCTAGATCTGAGCTTCGAAGGGATGGATGGTAAGAGTGTGACTTATATGAGGCTAAATTTTCTTTCTTTCTTCCTGTCTCTTTTCATGTGTTGTTTTTTGTTTTGGTGATGAGACTGTTTGAGATCTATTTTCTTAGCAAAGTTCAAGAATACAATACACTTTAAGTACCTAGAGTCGCCATTCTATGCTATACATTAGATCCCCGGATCTAAGTCATCTTAGAACTGAAAGTTTATACTTTGAACAACAAATCCCTATTTTCTTCATTCCTGAACCCCCAGAAACTACCATAGTACTTTCTCTCAGGCTGACCTGATTAGCTTCCACATTTAAGTGATACCATGCAGTATTGTCTTTGTCTGCCTCATCTCACTAGCATAATACCCTCTAGGTCCATCCATGTTGTTACACAACACAGATTTCCTTCTTCTCATGGCTGAGTAATATTCCGTTGCATATCCGTAACATTTTCTCCATTCATCCACCGATGGATCGACTCCCTGTCTTGGTGATTATGATAATGTTGCAGTGAACACGGAGCGCAAATATCTCTTTGAAAAACTGATTTTGTTTCCTTTGGATGGCTTCCCAGAAGTGGAATTTTGTAACACAAAGAAGTGGAATTGCTGGAACATGTGGTAATTCTATCTTGGAGTTTCTGAGCAACTTCCATAATGTTTTCCATGATGTTTGGATGAGCTGACATTCCCACCAGCTGGGCACGAGGAACCACTGTTTTTAAAGTTAAATTTCAATGAGCGCGTCACTTCCTAACAACTCAGTGGTGTGTCAAAGACGGCTGTTAAATTTTCAGGGATCTTACACAGGCTGGTGGACATGACAGTGCTAGCTTGAAATTGCCAGGAGTATTCACACCACAGACACTGACAACACTATAAATTAGGGTCCCTCCCCCGGCCTGAAGCCAGTTCCTGAACATTTTGCAGCCACCACAGCTTATGATGTTCTGTCTCACATCCCTCGACTTAAAGTGACTGGCTGGGCAGGTAGGGCGTGAATAAAATAAAAGCATCACATTAAATGGAACTTCTCTATTAAATTAAGTAAATAGTTAGGTTTCCTTCAATTCAATGTTCCTCAAACTGTAGTCCCTGGGTCAGCAAAGGGCAACATCTCCTGGGAATCTGTTAGAAATGCACCCCTCAACCCCCAAAACCTAGTGAATCAGAATTTGGGTGGGTAAAGCCCAGCAATATGTTAAAAAAAAAAAAAAAAAAAAACTCTCCAGTAATTCTTTCTCTTTTTTTTTTTTTTTAAGGAAAGATGCAAGCAGGAATGAAGGTAGTAGGCAGACTGGCTGGCTGGCAGGCAGGCAGGCAGGCAGGCAAGCAGAGAGACGAGGAAGAAGCACCTTATTTTTATTTAGTTGCTCACACTGGTTGTTTCCCTCCCTCCCCTACACCCAGATCCAGGACACAGGGGTATGTGGCCTGTGAGCCTTTGGAGGAGATCAACCCAACCACTACTCCACCAGGGCATGCCCAGGTAATTCTTACACTCACTAAAGTTCGTAACCAGGGATTTAGTACAATATACATTTGTTTCAGGGTCCATGCTAGTTTTCACAGCTCTCTAATAATCTGGTATCTTTCAAATTCCATCAAAGCATCATGGTATCTTTGACAAATGGTGAGACTTTTGCTTTCAGGTTAAGCTGAAATTGTATCCCTGGGTGTATAATTCCATTAATATATAGACAACAAGTCTAAAATTTGCTCTCAAGCAAAAATTCTTCCCACTTCAGCCTCTTTCCTCGTGAGACGTAACACTTAGAGGAAGTGTGGCACAATTTCAGTTTGCTGCGCATTTCAGGAAAGTCTGTCTAAGGCAGGAAGGAGGTGCTACCCACCTGGCTGTCAAGAGTTCTCCCAGAGGTTAAGCAACTTCAGGTATTTGTGCCCCTGCAACTGACCGCCTCTCACCAGGCCAGTCTGCATATTCGGAAAGCCTTGCCTGCTGGAGCTTTTGGACCAAAACTCAAGCACTTAGAAACACTATTCTAATCTTGCTGCTCGTGAATTCAGTAGCTCTTTCCTGTCAAAAGTCCAGGGCTCAGAAACCTTTTGTAACATAAAGAAATACTGAAAATGCTGGTGGCCATGATATTAGATGATCTGTACTTCCGCTCAACTCTTTGCGTCAAGAACGTGATCAAAGTGTGTGTGTAAGTTTAGATGCCGGCATGGCTTCTGCCTCTATGGACCTCTTCTTAAAAATTTAGCTTTTCCCTTATTGAAAGAAAAATTGGTCTGCAATTACCTTCCATGTCAGTTCCAATTTCTTTAATTCAATGCAAGATACATGAATTAGCAAAATGCATATGCAAGCTGGGTAGCTTATTGGGTTGAATCACCACTGTATAATTTTAATCACTGACTGTTATAAAAGGGGTGGAGAGAATCCAGAGATGAAGTGGGAAAAGGAGACAAACTAATAATAATAATAGTAGCAATAATAATAATACCACAACAAGGCAAGAGCAGAAGAAAGTTTACTCCAGTAAGGTCTACTCAACATCTATTATAACAGATGCAAGCTGCAGATTATTTAGATGGTAAAATATTACCCTCACAGTGTAGAGGGTCATTCTTCTAAAACAGTACATTTTCAGAGGCAGTTCTTCGTATACTCCGTTAATTCATGCTATCATTTCTGAAAGTGACCTAGTCTACCTTCAAATCCCTTGGCAATCTTGCTGTGGGTAATTCTGAGACAATCCCCTAAAGGTTCTATCTTGATTTTTTTTTAAAGGAAGCTTTGGATCAGGGACATGTTTCCTTGGTTACCAACATCACAGGCACATGTGCCATTTCCAACACTTCCTTCCAGCTCTCTGAAGACAATGTTTCTGGAACCTAAGCAGAGTCCATCTTCTGAAAGCAAAGTGATAAGAGCCAGTAACATCTCGTGGAGTTCTGGATTGTGGGCTGTTCATCTGAGGCTGCAATGTAGGCAGAGCAGTAACAGCAGCCCTGACAATGATGGAAAAGCAGAATGGCATTTAGATGGCACAGACAGAAAGGGACAGTGCCCCGGGCCTCCTGCACAATCTGAAGTCACAGCACCTCTGAGAGGCGGCAGCAGGGAGGAAGGGAGCAGCACCCGACAGGACACTGCTGGCACTTTCCTGGGGTGGTGAACGGGCGAGGTTGCTGGGACATTCTGGGTAAAAGCCAATTCAAACAGGGGACTATGGCGAGGGACCTCTCCAATTCCACCGTCACTGCAAGCTGCAGAGGCAAGAGAAATAATTACTCCAGTGGCCAAAGCAGGCACTCATCACTCTCCTTCTTGAGCACAGGCTCCAAGATTCGCTGGGAGAGCAAAGGTTCTGTCGTCTCCAGAAAAGCAGCGAGAGAAACCACCCCTCCGAGGAGCTAGCAGCAAAAGGCGAGTTTATAGAGCAAAACGGCTTTACAGTTTTAATTAAGAACCTAAATTAGAAATTATCAGCTGCACCATAGGCACTGGGAAATATGGTGCCTGATAAAAGAATAAGTGTATAAGTATATTGAATAATATACTTCACTAAGTATATTGAAATGGAGTATTATAAAGGGTCTTAACAGAAACAGAGCTTGGATTTTTTAGAAAGGAAACACTAAAAAGAGAAGAGACATTTTTGGAGTGCCGACCTTGGGCAGGTTAGAAGGGAGCTGGCTTTTCATCCAGGGTATGGCCACCTGCGCGATGCGCGAGGCTCCCCTTGCAAAGAGGGAGGCTGGAGCTCAGAGGGACTGTTCCCTGAGTACCTGTGAGATGGGGCAGTGCTGGGAAGCAAACCTGGGTCAGAGGACATGGGAAGGCGGGGGCTTTCGGAGCCCAGTTAGAATCTGCCACGCTTAGAAGTGACACTGCTGTTTTAAATATCAAAAATGTCTTTTTTTAAGTTTAACCCTTTAAAATTAGAATACAATGCTTGTTTTTTCTTCCTAATATTCAGTATATACAGGGCTAAGTAAAAAAATAAATGTATTTCAACAACAAAATCTCACCAGCAGATAAATGATTTAGGATGCAATTTCTATGAGCTCGATTCAAACACACTCAGGTGCACACATATATCCATTCTTCTCTCTCTCACACACACACACATGCACAGACACTCAGTCTCACAAATGCAAACCTCATATAATCACAGTTTCTCAGAGATACACTGAAAACTCTGCCTCCTTCTGAACGACCATTTCTTTCATCATGTAGCTATGGGAATGACCGCACGTGAAATCTAAATTGAATGTCTCTTTAAATTCATAATGTGCTACATTTGGGTTTCTTGCAGGTCAGAATTTAAGACTGGCATGCTGACCCCTTTAGGACTAGACGTGCCCCCAACCACAGCATGGTCACAGCGCCTTCCCACCATCAACACTACAAGCACACATCCCACCATCAGCAGCACCAACACCAAAACAACAGCACTGCTGCCCCTGCCGCGACAACTGCCACCACCACCAACAGTGACACCGCACTTGAGGGATGCAGGACTCCTCCCGTCTCCAATGCACTTTGAACCTGCAAGATTTTGCCAACTCTCCTCCCTACTTCTGCACTCCCCTTCCAAGTAGAATGTCTTTCAGTCCCCTTTTCTCATCTTCCCATGTGTCCCAAATTCGTTTTATCAACTATCAACAGAGGCCAGTGACATACACCAGATCAGAGCAATCAGAATTTTCTAGGAGAGAAACCTTGGCATCCAAATTTTTTTTCTCCAAGTGATGCTTGCAATCAAGCACGAGTAGGAATCAGTGACCTCAAAAACACTTGAGGAGGTAGGAAAGGGAACTTAAGTTACTCTTTCAGCATCATTTTACAGGTCAAATTTTCTAACTTTATAATCAATGCATATGACTCTCCAAGAATTCTCTCCGGAACAACGTGAATCAAACAAGGCCCTTTGACCCTCAGAAGTCTTAGGTATGTATTATGTAAAGTAACAGGAAGGGGGACATGAGCTTACACTGGCATATAGACATGGACACAGGTGTACACAGGAGCATATATGCACATGTGAACACGGGAACACGCACAGCTAAAGATACCAGGCATCCTCAAGTACTTAACAATTTTCAATGCAAAGATTAAACATCCCCTCAATTACATATCAGAAAAGAAAAATTAGTGTTTATTTTCTCTTATACACCCACACGCTTTAATCATTTGACTGCTTCTAGGCAGCACAAATATTACTGAGCATCCTCTATCCAGTTTTGTACCTTAGTTAATATAAAATGAGTTCTCCACTGAAAACTAAGTCAAAAACTATTCTCTATAACCAATTTGCTAAGTCTCCTGAGACCAGTTGGTTATTAGTCTTTCAATTTTCTAGATCTCTCCTTGCATCAGAAAGAGATTTTAAAGAAATGAAAATAAGCCTTAAAGGAGGAATTTGAGTTCTGTGTCCCAAAGGATTTTATTTTAAAGCAGGAGAGGGAGATAGACACACTGACAGTATTTTAAAAATACAATAGGTTAAGAGACCAATGCTGAAAAATGACAAAGTATAAAAAAGAAAAAGCTTACATTGGAGTCCACTTTGCCCTGATGTGGGTTAAATATAAATTCAATTGAAGTCAACAGATATTTGCATATTTATAGAGTGCTACCCCGTGCCTGGACTGCGGGGGCCCAATGACCAGTTTGGACTGGGATGAAACTGAAGAGGTCACCAAGTCCAGCCTCTTTGCTTGACC
Source organism: Solenodon paradoxus (assembly GCA_004363575.1). Classification (NCBI taxonomy): domain Eukaryota; kingdom Metazoa; phylum Chordata; class Mammalia; order Eulipotyphla; family Solenodontidae; genus Solenodon; species Solenodon paradoxus. The sequence goes on from RJWH01001310.1 coordinate 205,594, forward strand.
TTGTCTTCCAAAATGCCTCCAGCACCTTACCTTGGCTCTCAGCCTAATTAAACCCTGCGGTTTTTATTTTAATTTAAAAAGTTCAAACCAGCCAAGTCCCTTACTTTTACAGCTCTATTCTTTGAGGACCTGCAAATGGAACACCTAACAATAACAGCACTTAGGTTTACCAAGTGCTAATGGCGCCCTGGGACACCATGCCTGTGCTGACTCCTTTTAACAACTCTACAGGGCAGATATGACCTATCCCATGTGCTGAAAGGAGATCCAAGGAATGTAGCTGAGATTTGAAGTTAGCACTGCTTCATGTTATGCCATATTTCTTTGTCTTAGCTTATTCAGGGACTCTCATAGAGTATCAGAGATTGTGTGCCTTGTGACAAGAGAAATTTATGTCTCATGGCTCTGTAGGCAAGGAAGTCCAACGTTAAAGTTCCAGTAGGATTCAGTGTGTGGTCAGAACCCACTTCCAGGGATGCAGACAGCTAACCTACCTCGCTGCGTCCTCCCACGCTGGAGGGGGAGAGGGAAAGCCCTGGAGTCTCTTATGGAGCACTGATTCCACTCAGGAAGCCTCCACCTTCAAGACCCGAAGAAGCCGCCTTGCAAAGACCCCATATCTCCAAATACAATCATACTGGGAATAATGTTGCAACATGAATTGGAGGGAGGTACACAGTAACTTTACAGTTCTTCCTTAAACTATACCAGAAATGTAATTAACTGCCCAATCACTGCTCCCATGCAGTTCAGAAGATGATCCTGAGACACTGACCGTGACCGGACATAGGGATCGCCCTCTTTTCTTCCTTTTTTCATATGGGCCATTTTCTAGAATTTGACCACTGTCTGAAACAATTTCAATTTTAATTTTTTTTTTTTTTTTTTTTAAGAAAAGGTACAAGCAGGAATGGAGGTGAATAGGCAGGCAGACAGGAAGTGCAGGGGGAGCATTTTACTTCTTTTTATTTAGTTGTTTACAGTGGCTGCTGTCCCCCCCTCACCCAGGACTTGAATGCAGGGGTAAGTGGGCTGTGCTCCTTCAGAGGCGACTGACTCAACTACTGCTTCAACAGGGTGCACCACAATCGTAATTTATTTTAATAAGTGAATAATTTAAATTGTCAGCTTCTCCCTCTTAGACACAGAAAAAATTATTTCTCACGGCTCTGAAGACTAGGAAGTCCGAAACACCCACAAGACAAATATACATCCCTTGAGAGCAGTGACGGAAATGTCTTGCTCATTCTATATCCCACCGCCTGGAACACCAGACTCGAGAAATATCCGTGGGAATGAATGGTGAACACAGCAAGTTTGCGGCACCACCTATTTTTGAACAGTGGAAGTATATACCTTTTTGAATGTATGTTGGGCTAGGTATATTCAAATCATTTTCTTGATCATTCTTTCTCTGACACTAAGGTTAAGCCTGCCTTTAGTTTCAACACTAAGAAGTAGAAATACAATAAAAAGACCACGACTTGACAAGATCGAGTCAAAATACCAAAAAATGGTAATTTGTGAACAAATTGCCGATAGAATCTTTTCACTGAACACGTAGGCAGGTAGCAATAATTCCCATGAAGATTAGTGAAGTGGCTGTGAAAGTCTCCTTCAGCTGGGCTAGTGACATGGAACACTGACAGCTTGAGCTTGATGGGTTTTCCCAAAAATAGATGAACACACATTCAACCTACAAAAGCAGAAAGACGGGTAATGTACTTCTACTAAGTCCTTGTTGACATTTTTACTTTGCATTTTCATCCTAAAGTGGTATTTCCTAAACCTCTATGAAAAGCACAATATACAGTCCTGAAAAATTAAAACTGCTGTCTAATGACGTTTCCTGGCTCCAAATGATAAGTGGAAAGAGCCAACATTTAACTTCTGGGACTTTCCTTCTCATTATGGTGAGACACCAGATCTGGTGTAATTTTTTAAGCCTTATTTTTAACCAAAGGCTTTTGGGTTCAAAAAACCTAATTGCTAATTCTCAAACCCAGGTTCGTGCTAACCTCTGCAGCAACTCTCTTCCTTCATGTGTCTTTGTTCTCTGAAGACAGGAATCCCAGTGTAATTGAAGTAATGGAAGGTTGTAGAAAAGTATCTTCGTGTAGCTTCACCAAAGTATCTTTTAGTTACCTTGGGAGATGAGGGTGGGAGGAGATGGTAGGCATACTGGTTTGAGTTCTGACTAGTTCAAACATCTTTCCCCTCATCACCTTCCCCTTTAGTCCACGTTGCTGCCTTGTTTTCATTTCTTCCATGGAACTAGAAAGCAAACCTCCTAGAACAATGCCATCTTCAACTCTTTCAATGAAAATTTCCTGCTTCCTTCGAGAAGACCCATGCTACAACTGGAATCAGGCAGAGAATGGTGTTCTGCCAGATCCAAGTCCCACAAATCAGTCTGTGAAATAGCAGGTCTAAAGCACTTAGCACCTTCTACTCCATTTCCATGAGTCTCCTGCAACAGACAGGTAAGCTCTCTGAAGTAAGGAATTTTCTTCTTTCTCATATGCAGTACAAAGCACAAGACCTTAGAGTCTATGAACAGAATGAACTGTCCTTGTTTAATAAGAAGTAGCAGCAATGAGCAGAATTCATTGTTCATAGGAGTTCTGTCAGCCAAACCACTAAATTTCCACCTCTAGGATCAGTCCAGACCCAGGCCTGACTCCAGGAGAGTTAGAGGCCACACTCTAAGCCACAGGAGCATCTGGCACATGAGTCATGATCTCTAACATATCAGCTTCAGTTCCAGGTTATTACAAGGAACTCAATTCTGCAAAGCAAACACTGTCAGCAGATAAACACACATTGTTGCAAATATCTGAACTGCAAAGACATTGCTAATCATTACTTATTACTGGAAATTTTTAATCCACAAAAATTAAGAAGATGACCGGAAGTATAGAAGCAAACCATTCCACAACTGAAAAACAAGTCCAAACAACATTAGGATTTCCTCCTGTATATAGCTGGTAGGTGACAACACAGGGTGAAGAATTCAGACTTCGAAATCATACAGTCCTCATCTCCAACTCCAACATAGAAGCAGCATGATTTGGTGAAAGGATTTCTGTATTCGATTAATCCATTCAAAATCCAACACCTGGTATGAGCCAGAACCTTCCTAGGCATGAGAGATCAGGAGGGAAGAAAACAGGGTATGTTTCCTGCCATACAGTGACAGGGTAAGAATAGCAACGGTACCTGTCTCAGAGCGATGGTATAAGAATTCATATCAAGATTTGGAATGAAGTCTTTAGAATAGTGTCTGGCATGTGAATCATGTTCCTCAATAAATTATAGTTATTAATTAAAGCAGAAAATAGCAATTCCTACAGTAGGAGGTAGTATACTTAGATGTCCTTTTTAAAAGGGAGGAAAGACACACTGACTGAAATGTTTCATCTGTTACCCGCCCTGAACCCAGGGTTGGGCGAGGTGATATGGCCGGTTACATGGGTAAGTCCCCTCCTCTCAAGATTTTGTCCATGTTTTCCTTGTTGAAGATGTTACTGTCCCCATGAAGGACAGAGACACCCATATGTACTTTGATACTTGGAGCAGAAGGGAAGAATCTGAGACACTTAATTCTAATTCCCGTATTAAAGAATACCAACAGGTCACCTACAAAGAAGCCCTGACTCTGTGTATCAATGACCCGCCCTTCTCGTGAGCTTTTTCACTCCAAGCACAGAGCCTGTGTATTATTCTCCAAATTCACCTCGCTGTGCGATCCCACTGTGCCTTTGCTGGGCCGTTCGTCTTGCGAGGCATGGCCTTCCCTGTCTTCTTTGTCCTGTTCCACCCATCCTAAAAGACCAAGTTCACAGCACGAAAGCCTCCTGAACTCCAAGATGAAAAATGGCTGGTCTTTGTCATCTCCGCCCACCTGAACTTGCCTCACAGTCACCAGCCATTGAATTAGCCTCCGTGGGTTGATGTCCATTCTGTCACTAGTCTACCCTGCTTTGAACAGATGGCCAGATTTAGGGCAGCAGGCATACCTCAAGCATGTCTTTCACTAACCTTTTCAGAAATTACTTATGGAGCTCAACTCTATGGCACGCTATATTTCCAGCAGGAGGCCACAAACCTGAAGTCCCCAAATGCCTGGGTGTGGAACTTCCACCCATGCCGGGGGTACTCTCACCTTCCCCCCATCACTGTTCCCATCACCTCAGCCTACCCAGCCATCGCAAGAACCTGCACACAAGTCACAGCTGCATGTGGCATATTTTCATGAATAAATAAATTCCTTTTAAGTTCTTTGAAATGTGAAGCAAAACTAAATGCCCAAAGCCATTCCTGTCCCTGTGGGTCATCACCACAAAGTTCTGCCCTCTTTTGCTCACACTGAATTCCCTTGGTACCTTTACACGGTCCACTGGCATCACGTAATCCTTTATTTATTGACATAATTAGCATGGTGTGTGACAGCTTCACATACGAGTCTTTCTCTTCCAGCCCCATGGCCAGCTCAGGATTATGGAAACACTTTCTGCGGTTTCAACACTTGGCCATGTGAGGACACAGCAGGCCCTCAATCAGCACGACTATTGGGAACGGAGGTGCCTAAATTTGTGCTACAGAAGTAGGTGACAGGTCAGAAGAGAAATGACAGCACAGCCAAGAATGAAAGTCATCCAAACAATAAACAATAAGGACCACGTGATCCTTTCTATGCGATCACCAACTTTTCTGAGTCTGTTAAAGCCCGTAAAATATGTTAGTTTATATCTGTTGACCATGCAAAGCTGTGATCTTGAATCGTCCTGCAAAAATTCTGCATCCCTAATATCTCCTTCTTACCTTAAAATGATTGCAATCAAACCCCAGGGTTACTGTAAAAGGCAGACTGAACTGGATCTCTTTGTGTTTTCTTCAGCTAGTTTTTCTATGGCTTTACTAATTCTATGCAAAACTACTGTGAGCTCATTTAATATCAAGATAGCCTCAAGTGGTTGTTTCTTCTACTGAATCCATTTTATAGCTGCTCAAAGGGAGACTCAGACAATGAAAAACTCGGAAGCCCAAACCATGAACTGCTTCCCCATTCCTACTATGCCAGGAGTCTAGGGCCAAGGCCAGTCACATGCTTCTGTAAACAGTTTTATTGGCACCTAGAAAGCTCATTTGTTTACCTGTGGTCTATGGCTGCTTTCCTGTTACAGCAGCAGAGCCTTAACGCCCGGCGCCCCGCCCCCGGCCCCCAGCCTACAGCCTACAATATTTACTGTCTGGCACTTTACAGAGAAAGTTTGCCAACCCCTGGCCCAGGCTATACTAGCAAAGCTACAATGTTAAATTACGTGTTAGCGACCTTCTCAACAAGTCCTACACACAAAGTGCAGGAGCTTGCAACAAAAAGGAAAGCTTTCCAATGACCTTAAAAGTCTAGAGCCGCAGCAGTCTTTGCGAGTCATCTGCCTTCTGTTTCTAAATGATATGTTGAGCCTGGCATTAGGAAATGCCTCATTACTCTAACTCCCATTTAGAAATAAATATACTCTGGATATCAGAGGTATTTATTGCTCACAGAACTGTCTAGCAATAAAGAAATGGCCCCATCGGTCAAACGGCAATAGAAGATTGATCGATTTCCTATGCAAAGGAGTATACTTCGGCCTCAACAGTCGGGGAAGAAAGCACAAGTCCGATATAAAGGACAGATGGGATGACGGCAGTGTAGTGAGCCTGGCTTTATTCAAGCTCTTAAACCAGAGGAAGTCAGATACAGAGAGACTTTACATTATCCCCAAATGTGCAATCCGGCGTGTACGTAACAGCGCGGAGTGTGGCACTACTCTGCTTGTGATGAAGGTTGCAATTCATTGTTGCCCAGAGCCTAATTCATTATCCCTTTCCCTCTGACCATCAGTCTCTCCTCCTGAGTCGTCTGTCTGTGAATGCCACGGAGACTGCCAGCCAAGTCACTCTCTCCCCCGCCCGCCATATGTAATCCGCATCTGAGTCCCTGCACCAAATGTCATCCTCCTTTTTATTTCTGCTGCCTTGGAGCTGGTGAAGGTTCCCCTACCTCTTGCTTAGATTATCTTTTTCCTTTTTTTTTTTTTAAGAAAAAAAAAAAAAAAAAGCAAAGTGCCGGTAGGAATGAAGGAGAGTAGGCAGACAGGCAGGAAGACAGAAGAGGAGGAAGAATATTATTTATTTTAGTTGTTGTTCACATTGGTTGTTCTCCTGCCTGAGATAGATGTCCAAGTCTTTGGGATGGCATGTGGATGGCACATGGTTGGAGGTGGCAGACCTAACCACTACTCCACCAGGACACGCCTCTGTTTTTCATTAAGTCAAGCCAGGGTCTTGGGTTCGCATCACACTAACTCCAGTTCTAACTGGCCCCAGACTATCCCTTTGTCTAGTTTCCCATTCATGCACATTCCTGACTCATTGTCTACGGCATTAAGGAAAATCCTTGACCCGGTGAACTCTAGGAATGAGAGATAAAGGATAGTAATCCACCCTTCATGCTTTAGGCCCATCAGTAAAAGCTGCGGCCTGTGAGAAAGTTTAAGGGATGCAAGGAACCTGACCCCTGGCCAGGTTGGCTGTGTCCACTCCACGGGTACTGACTCTCATCTCCTATGAAGAACTGGTATGTCCACTGGGCATGGGGACCGAGAGGGCAGAGGATACGTGGCAGAGCAGGAATCCTAACCAAGCAGGGGACCTCAGCTCACTCTCTACCTCCCTTCCTTCCACCTCCACCACCTCAGAATTCCTTGATATTCTGTATTCCTCTGACTTGACGGTTAGAAAATTAAACCTAGAATTACACTGATACACATCCCTTCCAAAAGTGAAAACTCCTGGAGGCTAGTGGGCTAGTTTATTAATCTGTAAGCCTCCTCAAATACCCAGGCTGGAACCCAGCTGGAGTTAAATGAAGAACAAAGGGACATTCCCTCCTCCAGGAAGTATAATGGAGGAATGAAAAAGAAAAGATCACTCAGAAAATCCATCAACAGAATACCCCCAAGAGATCTTTCTTTGTGGTTTGTTTATGCCCCGACATATATTCACCAGGACTTCCTGAAAATAATTTTGAGGAAACAAAGACCATGAAAAATTAGCTGCCAGATTGGGAATGGTGAGTTTCTGTGGAGGAGGGGCAGGAACTAAAGGAATGGCCACATAGAGCGACTCCACTTCCTAAGGACTCATTCATTTTATGCCAACACTGGGGGAAAGCAGCGGCTCTCAACTCTGGCGACACGTTAGAATCACCTGGAGAAGTTTTAAAACTCCAATGGTCCGGTCAAGGTCGGATCCCAGTCCAAGTAAATCCAGCTCCCTGAGGGTGGGCACAGGTATGGAGCTTTTGGAAGCATCCAGATGGTTGCAGCGTGCAGCCCTAGTTAAAAACTGCTGGCGCGCAGAGGCCCGCGATGAGAACTCTGACTGCACTAATGACTACCGATGTGACCTTGGGCAAATTCTCCCCATGCATCCTTCTCTTCGCCTCAACCACCACTCACTAGCTACCTGACCTCAGCCCCATGCCCTCCCACCCCCCACCCTGGCCCCTTGTAAAATGGAAACAACAGTCCTTCGCCCTTACAGGGTTATTCTCAGTACTAAATGAGGATCTATCACAGTTCTTTGAACAATGCTTAGCTCATAGAAAGCACTCACGGAACGTTCATTCTGTGTATCATCAAAAATATAAAGGGTGTACATACCCACTGCACAAGGGAGGACTAAACACAGAGACTTGATAGAAAAAACGGCTGAACAAATGCCACAGTCCCATTCTTGCATTCCCCTCACAATTATCTGAGTACTCACCTGATGCGACATGAGGGCCCTCAGGATAGAGAAACCAAGTGCCCAGCACTCACTCGGGGTGTCTGGATAAATGACTGGGGTACCCTCAATGTTAAGGAGATCATAATAATAAAAATAATCACTGTTTATCTGATATTCAAATGTATCTGGCTACTACTGTGTGTTAGTATTTGCTAACTCTTATAACCCTACTTTTCATTTAAATTTAGGCTAAACCTGAGAGTAGACAGAATCTGGCTGGCCCATGGTGGCACCAAAAATCAGAAATCCGTTTCTCAACCTACGCCTCTTGGCTTCTTGGTAGCAAAAAAAGACATGTTACTACAATTTACAAGCAATGAGCCAGCTTCCCTACAAGATGGAGAGAACAATTCCAAGGCAAAAGAGGGGAAAAAGGGAGAAAGCCTTCCTAAACCAGACCCTGTTTGAACTCACTTATCTGATACATAAATCATGAATGGGTTGTTTCTTATCTTCCTTTTTTTTTTTTCAAAGGAAATATACAGGCAGACATGCAGGAAGAGAGAGGAGGAAAACTTTTTTTTTTTTTTTTAATTTAGTTTTTCATCTTGGTTGTTTCACCCAGACCCAAGACTCGAACCTGGGTCCCTGGGATATTTATGGCCTACACTCTGCCAGAGGTGGCAGACCTAACCACTGCTCCACCAGGATGCACCTCAAGCTGCAGATGTGAACAGAAACCCTTGCCTCCTGATGGAACATGCGACAATCATCCCACAGGGCAAAAACTTAACTCTTAAATTATTTATCTCTATAGATGATGTAATACCAAAATTTAACACCACACTATGGGCTTTGAGAGTTCTACAGGTCTCTTAGGTATTTGTACTTAACTTTCATTTTACTTTGAACCCCCACCTCCTTAGAAAAAACTAAACTTATTTTAACTTTTTCAATGCCAATCTTTTTTTTTCCATGAGAGAACAAAAGAAAAGAAAAAAAAAAAACAGACCTATCAGAAAAGCAAGTCTCTTAAAACCCTTTTCACTAGTTATTTCTTTGGGAGTCCCAGAGCGAGCAAGGTCCCCAGGGAAATGTGAAGTTCTGCACTCTATTCACAATACTCTTGGTGTATGTGTAAGAAACTGAAGATTAACACCCCACAAAAGAAGTTACAAAGCATTAAGAGCCAATGAGTCAGCTAGTTCTGTAAGAATTGAATTAAATCAGCCACTAGATTGCTCATTGATTATCACACACAGGGAAAGCTCCCCTGCAAAGGCATGTTTTCCAGTTCACTTGGCTAAGCCCTTCAAACAAGGATCCAAGGAATGAATATTATTTATCCAATGGCAAGCTGCACAAATTAATCACACCAAGCACCACGCTGACAAGCCAAAGTCAATCTATAAAATAATTCCAGATGATCATCATAAGCCAAAATAACAAGAACTAAAGCTGTTATCTGCTCCCCCCCACCAAAAAAAAAAAAAGAAACCCAAGAAATAAAAGGTTTGAAATGACTCTCCTCCCCACTTTACAGGCACCTCATTAAGACTAGTAGGTTCGGTGAAAACATGTTCAAAAGGAGAGAAATTGGGAGGCAGAGCTACTTTTTTAACAGCAAGAAAAGTAACAGGCCAAATGAGCAGACCATCCGGTCATCTGGGCAAAATGCACATTAAAACCTAACTTGTAATGAACATGGAACATCGGCGTTACCCCCACTTTACTTAGGGGAGTCATCGCATCTAGCAACAACCTAAAGAAGTTTGACGGAAGATGATGAGATTTTTCTCCCCCCCGCCGCGCAAGGCGTTGAGGCAGAGGAACAGCAGATTCGGTGATCCACAGGACCCAGAGGAAAGGGGCTGGCACAGTTCCGACACGGCAAGGTGGCTAAGAATACGGGGTGCAGAGACAGCACAAAGGGAAGGGGCCAGGAAGACAAGAAGCAGCCCTTTCACGATGCCCCACATCCCTGGCGCAGTCTCTTTGAATGCTACTCTTAGGAGGCTGCCAGCTTTGAACAGAAAAGAAGAGGAAAAAAATATGTGCAACTTAAGTCGGAAAGAAGGGAGTCCTCTGTTTGCTGTGCTCGCTAAGAGACAGAGGAAAACGCTGCCAAAGAACCTTCATCTTCACATGGAGCAGCTTTGTGTTTCCTTGGGGGCTGTGGATGTGCAGTCCAGAAAGGAACCACATCAGCTGAAAAGAAGTGTGTTAAAGGGAAACCCCAGCTCTGCAGGGGGAGGTGGCCATGTGACCACAGGGAGCTCACTCCTGTCTGAGCCACTCCAAGCAGGGCTCAGAATGTCACTCGGTCAGAGTCCTCAGCACGGCTCTCGACTCTGTGGCTCTCACTGAAGAGTTTCTCTGAAGTTCCACTAACTAGATATTGCCAGGTGTGCTTTTCTTTCATTCAAGGTCAAGACCAAGCCTACAGACCCACTCCCCTCAAGGTAAAATGCTAGGGCACAGTCCTCATGGGGGCTACATGCCACCAGTTTCGTGAAGGAAAGAAATTAAAGAAAGCAAGGAGGAGGCTGGGAGTGTAAAGTGAGTGCCTACTTTTCAGCTGCTGTCAGAATAGGAAAAGGGGGTTTTCTGCCACAGTTCCGTTTGAAGAGGTGACCGGATGTAAGACAATGAACTTAAAATACTGGTAACACGGAAAGGGAAAGAGACACAGTGACTAAGTACCTACAAGGCATGGATGGATGAAAGGATGCACAGATGGATGGATGGCTGGACGGACAGACGGATGCACAGATGGATGGATGGCTGGACGGACAGACGGATGCACAGATGGATGGATGGATGGATGGACAGACAGATGCACAGATGATGGATGGATGGACGGACACACAGATGCACAGATGGATGGATGGATGGATGGATGGATGGATGGATGACAGACAGAATATATTATATATAAATATGTATTATAGACTACTCCACTCCATACACACATCTATATACAGTATTATAAAATATAATATCCCCCGCTCCAAAATCAATAATTATATATATTATCTATGGATGCTGTAGAGCAAGGCCTCTGGGCTACAAATGGCTTTCATATTTTTAAATGATTAAAAAAACAATCAAAGTACGCCCTGGCGGAGCAGTGATTAAGTCAGTCACCTCCAGAGAACACAGGGCACATACGCCTCCTGGGTTTGAGTCCCAGGTCTGGGAAAATAGCCAGTGTGAACAACTGAATGGAAATAAAATGTTTTTTCCAACTCTCTCTTCCTCCCTGCCTGCCTGGCCTTCCATCCTGCCTGCGCCTTTCATTTTTTAAAAAGAAAAAAAAAAAACAATCACAGCATGCATTATGTCAAGTCATCCTCACCAAAGTGCTGATATGAAGCAATCGGTACCCATTTTACCTTGAAGGAAACTGAGGTATTACCCGACTTTCTATTCCTGATCACTCTTGTTTTCCCATCAGTCCCCCACCAGGGCTGGCAAACTCTTCAAATAGTAAACACTCTGGGTCTTTCCGGTCACAATTCAACTCTGCCACTGTAGGGGCAGATCCCACATCAGCAGAAAGTAAATAAATGAACTTTGCTTCCAATAAAACTTTATTTATGGGGACTGACATTGGAATTTCATAATTTCCACATGACACAGACCATTATGCTTCTCTTAAATTTCTTACCCATTTAAAGAAATGAAAGCCATTCCTGACCAGCGCGTCCTCGTCTGCGTCTCTCAGCCCTGGCCCCTGAAGTTCACAGATAACATCACCATTCATTTTGGAGGTGGATGTAGCCAAGAGAAAAGGATATTATCCTGCCTTAAGAGTTAGATGGGAGAATTGGGAGAAGGTGTCTGTGTTGTTTAAAGCCTCATTCCCAGTTCATGATAGGCCAAGTATCTTCTGTATCACACCGCACAGAAAGATGTTCAAAAAAAAAAGAAACAAAGGAAAGAAAAAGGAAAAAAAAATATCCCTGTCATGAATAGTGTCAGGAAAATAATCATTTTTACATGCAGATATAGCAAGGGTTAATTAAAATAAACTCATTCCTACATTACCATATCATTTAGAAATCCACCCTTTTTGTAATCTCTGAAACATTCTATAAGCTGATTTCACTGTTGTTGTTTTTTGTTTTTTGTTTTTTCCATAAGCACAAACGTCTCTCAGTTATTCCAGAGGGACAAGGAGGCCAAATAAATCCAGCTAAAAAAATCACAAAAGAAGGAGATGCTTTGACTGAGCTGGGCGGGGGGAAAAATAAAGTAGAGACAAAGTGACCCCCGCCAGAGATGATAAGACGTGCGGCTTTATGAACACCTTTGCAAGTGAGTCATGGCAGACTGCTTCCCTAAGTTTACAGTGTGGAGTGAGCTTATCAACTAATCAATGTATTTTCTCCCATGATTTGTCCCAAGCACAGAGTGCTGGCCCTTCGCTGTGCGTAAACCCAATCAGCTCTAATAAACACTCTACTAGCAGTATAGGCAAGATCAATCATGCACTAAATTGTTCCTGCAAATATACTGTCTCTTCTGGCTTTATTTCTCCACCTGGCTGGCCTGCTATTTTCTGTTCTGCATTCCCAACACAAAGTGCAATCACATTTCGAAGTCACACACAGCCTCCCCAGTGGCCTTTGGAAAAGGGGTCACCACAGCACAGGCTTGTTGAAAACTAAAGGTGTGCTAGGGGCTGGGGAGCATCTCCAAGTGTCAGAAAGGAGCCTTTAGAGTAATAGAGGAAGTTGAATTCAAGCTGAGCATAGGGCTTCTCCACATCTCTCTACATAAAAGAAATAAGGAAATCAAGTCAACCCCAACCACTGTCCCACCTTTAACAGTGGGAAGGGGATTCCAAGTGAGTGTGAGTAAGCCTACTCCCTAGAATCCAGAGACTAAGGAAACACAAAACATTGCTCAGTAGGTTATTCTTTGTCAACCAGCTTGAAAAGTTTAAGGACAACTGTCTCATAAAATCCTCAAAACCTTTCCTCCTAAAACATACATTGTGATCTGTTTAATCTCTGCACTTTTCTTTTTTCAATCAATAGGTCTGAATGGCAAGACATGGATAAATATATTGGTTTTATTTCAGCATCTGCTATTCTAGTTCCTCTTTTTTTTTTTTTTTTTTTTTTGGATGTGGGGGGTGCGCACATGTGGTTTCGGTTATTTGCATTTCTAGTGTTTGTTTTTTTTTGTTTTTGTTTTTGTTTTTGTTTTTCATTCAAATCAGTCCTAACCCCCAAAATTTAGCAAGAATGTCAAATCAACCCAAGTAGTGGTGAGGATTTAACATAGTTTTAATACAACTGAGAAAATATAAGCATTCTACTCACAGAATGAATGATATGTGTAAGGGGTATAACAAGCTTTGATTCTTTGAGGTTTAAAAAGAACTTTAAACCCTGTTTAATATTTGTCTCTCCACTGGCTCACGTGATTCTCACTGTTTCAGAGCTTTTCAAAGGCTGCTCCAAAGCAGTTTAGATTCATGAGATTAGGTGAGTAAAGATAGTTAATGATAAGAAGCAAATGCTATTAAAGAGCCTCTCTTTAGGAGAGGGAAGGCCTGACTGTCTGCAGTGAGGGCCATGAAGAGCTCAAAAATGGGGATGATGGCACCCCCTTCGTGTGCCTGGAATCTGAGGAATTTGGGAGAGAACCCTAGGTGGGGGATTCCTCTTTGACTGTGGGACACAACGGGGCCAGCTGCCACTCACAACCTTGATAAGTCACTGCATCTGTCGTTCTGCCCGGCTCTCTGCTGCTCTGGCCCATGTTGGGGTGGCTGGGAGGATATGTTCATTAGTTGAAAGCTGACAAGCCCCTGATAGCATTTCCTAAGCAGCCTGGAAATCGAATGTGTTTTAGAAGCAGCAGAAGGCTTCAGTGGGAGGATGGTGGCAGAAGACAATCTGGCTATCACAGAAGATCTCCAGGATCACTCAATGTCCCATCTGAATGGAAGCCATTTTGCATCCTGGCATTGTCTGCTCTTTGTGTCTGGCATGGTCTTCCTCCAGTGCCCAGAGAGACTTCCTCAGACCAAGCCAACCCTCAGACGCTTACAGCCCACAGTCGGTCGCTCCAATGACAGCCACTCCATGCCCTCCCTCTGTTCAAGGAAAGCAGGCTCATTGTAGTGGGATCTTGAGCTGGGTCCCAGGAAGAAGAAGAAATCAGCTTGGGGACAAAGTACCATTTTCTACAGGTATCTTTTGGTACTTTTGGGCAGACAAAAATTTTAACAGCTCTTTTTTCAAAAGACAGGCATTTTAGAAATTAACTCAAGAGAGCTAGAAAATGGAAGACAATTTCCTTCATCCCACCTCTCCTCCGCCTTCCAACTCATCTGCCCATAGGCAACTTCCATAGACTTTTGAATGAAGAAATTCAAGGCTGCTTTCTTTAAACGACATTTTTAATTTCATTGATTCATTCCTCACAGTGACCCTACTGGTAGGGTCAATTATTCTATTTCACAGGTAAGGGAAATGAAGTCCAAATAGGTTACTTCCCAAAGGTCTGCCAAGTGGGGCTGGGGCCTGAACCAGTTCTGACTCCTGATGAGGGCTCTGAGGGCTCAGAACCTCCCTACTTTCTACTAAACCTCCACAATAGAACAGTTTATTCCATTGTTATAACTCAACTCCAATCCTTTCTCCCTTCCACTGTGGAAAAGGAAATAGCATCTTCGGTGGAGCTTGATGCACTCACAAGAGCAGAGGTGCTCTCCTCCCACCCGGACAACTCAGCATCCTAGAGCTGTTTTTTAGTGTCATGACAGAGTAGGGGCAGGGATTGTTGCTGGCAACTTGGGGATCGAGGTCAGGAATCTGTTAAACATCCAACAATATACTGGGCAGCTCCCCATCACAAGTACAGGCTAGTGCAAAATGTCAATGATGCCAACAGTCAGATAAGTAGACTCATGACAGAGCTCCTTCCTTCCATTCTGATCTCTGCCAGTGCCTTCAAGTCTGTTGACTATTTGTACCCAAAACCATCTAAGAAAACCAACTTTTCCAGCGAGTATGCTTTCTTGAAAGTTCTTTCCCTATGGGACCTCCTGACCACAATCCCACCACCACCAAAAAAAAAATGATTTACATAGTCCCATCTATGCACCTTTACTCAGCTCACTGTACTTCATTTAACTCCTTTACAGGCTTCAAAAGCTATTTCAAGTGAAGTCTTGCCTGAGAAGACCAGCCCACAGTAACTACTTCCTCCCCCTAGAATTTGTACATCCAGTTTTACAGTTAAATGAACCACGACACAGCAGGAATGATAATACTGATTGCTGCCACCACACATTCCTGCCATGTGCCCCACACTGTGACCAAGCATATGATATATATTATCATGAGTCCTTAAGACACCCTAATATAAAGATACTGTTATCTCCATTTTCCCCATGTCAAAACTGAAGCGAGATATTAAGGTAGTTCAAAGTCTTCAGCCAAAGGAAATGGGAGAGTCAGAATTCAAGTCCTCATCCAACAGATTCCAGAGAGCCCCAGATCTGAATGAGGTCCACTGCCTGGCACAGTACGCTCATGTCGCATACCCACTTCTGACTCTCCCAAAGTACCCAGCAGAATGTTCAGTCAATACTCATTAATGAATTGATCTCATAATAAAAACTTTTGGGGCACTCAGAGGTCACTCTGAAAATGAGAATCCCACTGTAGAACAAAAAAATGCCTTATTACCCTCACACGTGAACATCTTTCTCCTGTTTTCTTACTGCTGATATGCTTAACAGCTTTATAGATGTATAACTGACATTCAAGAAATTGCACATAATTAAATGGTACATTTTGATCGTTTCCCATACATACCCCCTCGTGACACCCTCTTCAAAATCAGGCTAGTAAAGTCATTGGAAGTCTCTTCACAGTTCTCACCCTCCACTCACCCAGAACAATTCCCAGGCATCGATTGGTTTGCTTTTTGTCATTGTAAATCAATCTGCATTTCCCAGAACTTTATATAAATGGCATGATCTCTATTCTTTTTTCCTCTGGCTTCTTTCACTCAGCATAACATTTTGAGACTCATTATGTCAGTGAGTATCGACAGTTCATTCCATAGACTTGCTGGATATTTTTCCATTGCATGGCTATGCCACAGTCTGGTCATCTAGTCACCCAGTGAGGGACATTTGTGTTGTTTCTAGCTGAGGGCTACTACAAATAAAGCTGCTATGACATTCATGTGCAGGTCTCCATTCCATTTTAATTCATTTGCATCCAAAATATTCTGCCAGATGATAAAATTATACTCCATTTTGAACCCTTTTCCAACAGAAAGAAATAGAGATGAGAAACAAAATCTTGCCCTTACTGAGTGCAAGGACACAATGACTGGTCTTCAAGGACATGTAACTAGTCCTGTCATTTGGACCTACCCCTGAATGATACCATAAATCACTCTACTTGGGTAGAAAATGAAGATACTAGAAGATTCTTCATAGGGTTGTTATAAAAATTAACTGATAAGAATAACCCCCACATAATTTTAACTCCAGACCCAGTGGTAAGTGTTCAACAAATGTGGGAATACGGGCTATGTTAGTATTCATATTAAAATCCATTGTGAAAAATAACCAAGTCTCATAGTGCCTTCAAACAAATACCTATTATTTCTGTCAAGTTTCTCTCTACTGATTTTACCTTAAGTGGTCACTTCACCAAAATCACTTCAAAATCATACCGTAAACAAGACAGGATCTTAAACACCTGCCTCTCAAATGTTTTTTAAACCATACCTCTTTGGGTGAAGAAATGGTTAATTAAAACCTGAAAAAAATTGACCACTGTGTCTGAAAATATACAGATCAGCTTTCCCCAGGTCTAGCAGGACAGAACTAGTGAGGACACGCTGCAGTCTTCTAACTAGCTGCTCACGGTGAGTCACCAGATCATTCCTCAGAGAGAAGGAAAAGAATGGATTCAGTGAAACCCAACTAGTTTCCAGGAAGACATGATAAATAACCTTGCCCTATCTCCCCATCTAGCTGGCCCCCTGCCTCCACCTTTTGTACCTGTGCCTGTGCAGACTAGTCTGAGAAGGAAACACTCAGAAGGGAATTACTTAGTGGCCCAGGGCTAAGCATCAGGCTCTGTAATTTGATCCACAAGGCACAGCAGGAAGGGACCCTGCACTGAGTGCTCTGGCCAAGACAAAGAGGAAGATTCCCACAAAGAGTTGACAGGCCTGCTAACTAGATACTGATGTCATCGAAGAATGGCAGGACTGGGCAGATTGTCAAAAGTTCTACTAGAGAAAAGTGCCCAGAGGGGAACTTTGTGCCGAGTTTCCCCCCCTGGGCTGGGAATGAAGTACCTGGTAGGCTTGGCAGATGTCATTCCAGAGCGCAGGAGGCCAACTCAGTCAGCTTGCAGAACAGCAGAGTAAGAACCAACTATAACCCATTACCCAACCATCTTGGAGTTCTGATGTCAATTTCCAAAAAGAGCGGCCTGAGATGTGGGGCAGAAACATCCTGAGGCCTGGTTTTCTGTTACAGGCTGTAGAGAGGTGCAGGGCAGCTTAATGCAGCCTGGAGTTCAGCCCACTCTACCAGTGCAGCGTGACCCCGAACCCCTGCCTTCTCTAAATAGCTTTTCCTGACCCCTGTGACTGAGCCCCCAATGCATTCTACCACTTAAATATCCTCAGATATATTAACACAGTGATTAATTGCTTAACATAGTGATTAATGTATAGTTGGTTTGTACTCTCATTTGATTATTGTCTCTCAGCTGCAATGGAAGTTCCAAAAGGGCTGTCTCTTTGCTCACACTATATCCTGGGCACTCGGTCCGATAAATAAGTACTGAGTGAATGAAGGCGATGGGTGGAACTCACGATGTTCGACTTCCATTCCTGTGCTCTGCACTTGGGCCATGACTAGTACCCTAAGAGTCCTGAAAAGACAAACTTCCCCTGAGGATCTAGGATGGCTGCCCCGCACCCAGGTCAGTGTGGAACACTGGAATCTAAAGCCCGCTGCACCTGAGAAGACCGCTATCTCTACCCAGAATGTTTAGTTGCTAAGAGCGGACTCCTAGATGACAATATCAACACTTTTCACCACATAACTCCCCCGCCTACACATGTCCAGACATGCACACTCTTACCAGAAACAAACATTGTAAGGAGAAAAAATGAAATTTGGTCATTTTCATGACAAGGAAAGCTTACTGAAAAAGCATCTACCAAACTGGGAGTAGGGGCAAATAGTTGAGATGCAGCTACAGAAAACAGGAGGAAAAACCTGCTTATGCGCTCTAGGACTTTCAAATTAATGTTCTAAGATTTAAAAGTAATTTGTCTTATCTTGTTCATCAGCCATACCACCTACCAGTCAAGAAGTGGAAGAAGCCAACGATTCAATAAAACGTTCACGTATCACCTAAAAGCAGTTCGTATTTTGAAAAAAATTGCCAACTTCAGCCATCAACTTACAAATGTGTATTCCTTCACTGCAAACATTTAACTTTCTAGTGATAACTCTCTAGTCAGGCAAAAGGCGGACAAATTGAGTATCAGGAGTTCTTGTTTATCCCGGCACATCTTCATGTAGACAGAAACTAATTATCTCACCAAAGAAGCAGACAGCTAAGATTATTTTAAGTTTGTTTTGTATGAGAATTTCCAGAACTAGAATTCCCTTCTAAGGAGGCTTACTGTAGCTATGTGATACAGAATACTTTTAACACGAGATGATCAAAAACCCATGAAATTTTCCATCAAAAAGGTTTTGATGTTGCGTATACAGCAAGATATAGATTAAATACACTAAATATAAATTCAGATAGGTAAATACATGGATGATGGATGGGTGGATGGACAAGTGGGAAAGTATGGCTACATGCAGAGATAGCAACACAGTAGAAATATTAATAGATAGATAGATAGACAGACAGACAGACAGATAGGACTGATGGATGGATACATAGATTGATTGACATAAAAACAGGATGGCAGGTAGGCAAAATCATATATTAAGCTTTACATGGGTTGGGCCCAAGACGAAGTGAAATTCAGCTTCCTTTAACCCAGTCTCCAAAGTTTCTTTCTGTCTCCCCTCTGCTTCTCTATATGATGGTCCCAATAGCCCTCTTTCCCCAATCAACCTGATTCAAAGTTTTTCAGGAAGATCAAATAATTAGCCATCACGCACATGTAAATAGTCAATACAATACTGAGAGGACCTTAAACAGAAAAAGACACCTACTTTGGCCTCATTAGGACAAGAGTCCCAAACCCTGTTATTGCAGTTACATGTTTCAGAACATGAAGTTTTTAGGGACAGAATCCTGCTGCTGTCAGTAGCATGGTGCTAAGAATGTAGTCATTCTCAATTCACATGTCGTGCATGTCGATCGCACCAGTCAGCGTGGCAGGGTGGGAAGTCCCGTTTAACAGAATATCCTTCCTCTATGGTCCAGTTATATCCAGTGATCTGAGGACCTTTATGAGAATAAGCAGAAGCGAAGAGTCGTTCATTACTCTCAGAAGGGTGATGGACAGATGGAAGGCACCAAGTGGATCTCAACTTGCCTGCTTTTCTTCTACACTCATCTGTTTGTCTTCTCAACAAGGGCCCTGCCGACTAGCACTGGTGGGAACTACACAGAAAAGAGCAGCAGCTTGTAGAGACCTGCCCGTGGCCCCTCTCTGATGGTCTCCTAGATTTCTCTAATCCTCCACTCCCCCAGCTCCTCTCACAGTTGAGGAAGGACCAAGAAATAAAGCTAGAAATAAAACTCCTAGTTACATAACACTCAGAATAGTAGTCTCTTCGACTGAAACCTGGTTGATAGATAGGACACTACAGAGAAAACGCTTCAGTCCATATCCCCTGTGCATACTACTGATCCATTCATGGAATCATTTGCGAACTCATGCAACTGGACATGGAGACCAAGGAACTGTTCATGAATAATCACGTTTCTGCATTCTCATACACACGACACCCCCACCCACCCACATCAGAACCAGGTTGAAGATCTTCAAACATCATCGTCAACACAGATGACTCTACCAATCACCCAGGGTCACAAAGGGACAAAACTTCCAAAATTTTACAAGATGAACAAACAACTCTTGAGTAATAATAAATAAGTGACTAACTTCTTGTGAGTCATATTCTTACCCAACAAATAAAATTCATCTTTCCCAGTTTCCATAAGTCATTTGCCAGTAAGTCCATTAATCAATATGCCTTAAACCAATAGTTCAAAACTGGGGTCTCACAAGCTGATTTTGGTGCACAGGTATTTGCTTTCGCCCTCACTTTTTCAATGCTTGAATTGGTCACAGTTTTTTTGAAAACGGGGAGATTTCCCCTGTAATTGCATGTTCCAACTTCCAAAAGACCTTGGCTTCCCCAGCACCCACCCCATTTCCCCACATGGCGACAATCTCCATCCCACTCTGTGCTCCACTCCCAAAACCTGCTTCGAGAACATTGCTGCTGGCAATCTGTGCTCTTGGGAAGCCAATTCGCAGAACTTGCAAGGACCAAAGAGAGAGCCCTTCGTGTGATGTTTGAGTTCCCTCAACTGTTTTTCCCTAGGATATTTTTTAGTTGCTAATGTAGTTTCCAGTGGTCTCCACTGATAAGGGCCACTGACATTTACATGTTTCGGTTGCTTTAAATGATGCATTTTTAGGCCATAGTATAGCATGGTCCTGTTAAAAGAGTGGCAATTAAAAAGAAGTACATACTTTGAGCAATTAAGGAGTTGTGCCAACATGTCCAAGAACAAGCTGTAACATCAGTCAGCTCAGCTGCTGCATGTAAAAATTACACCTTCAGAGCCTGTGTAGATGTCTGCCATTCTCCAATAAGAGCAGTTTGAGGAAGACAGACACAGATAGATGTTACAGATCTACACATAGATGCTTCTATGATTGAAAATACAGCCTACTGTGCTTTGGTGGAACAGCAGTTAGGTCAATCACCTCCAAAGGAGCACAAGCCTGGGTTCAAGTCCCAGGTCCAGGGACACAGGGGAGGTCCACACAACCAGTGTGAACAACTAAATAAAAATAAAACAAAAATCCTTCCTCCTCCTCTCTCTTCCTTCCTGTCCGCCTACTCTCCTTTACTCCAGGAAGGAAGGAAGGAAGGAAAGAAGGAAGGAAGGAGGGAGGGAGACAGGGAGGAAGAAAGGAAGGGAGGGAGGGAGGAAAGGAAAAAAGGAAAAGAAAGAAAGAAAGAAAGAAAGAAAGAAAGAAAGAAAGAAAGAAAGAAAGAAGAAAGAAAGAAAGAAAGAAAGAAAGAAAGAAAGAAAGAAAGAAAGAAAGAAAGAAAGAAAGAAAGAAAGAAAGAAAGAAAGAAAGAAAGAAAGAAAGAAAGAAAGAAAATACTGGCTAGATCATTTTCTCTTTATATCATCAGAAGGTAGAGGAAAAACAAAAATGTCTGCACAATGAATGCTCTCTGAAATGAAGATGGAATTATGCCTTATAGACAATATAGACACAGAAATTTCACAGAATAATCTATTTCTGAAAATTGTGGCAGGGGGACTTAGGTAAGATACCTTCCTCTCCATTGGCCTGGTTTTCTCATTTTGAATCAGTCACTATAAGAGCACTCAGAGGTGCACCCTGGTGGAGTAGCAGTCAGGTCAACTGCCTCCGAAGGAGCAAGCTATATACCGCTAGGTTCAGTTCAAGGCCCAGTGAAATAATCATTGTGAACAAGTAAATGAAAATAAAGATGTCTCTTCCTCCTCTCTCTTCCTGCCTGCATGCCTGCTTGCATTCATTCCTGCCTGCACCTTTTCTTTAAGGAAAAGAAAAATAAATAAATAAAACAGAACATTTTGAAAAAATGAATTAAATACTGTATGCAAAGCACTTGGCAGAAGGACTGGCACATACATTCAATAGGGGCTCAAACTGCTCTTACTGCTTTATGATTATCAGCAAAGACAACTCACCCGAAATTAAAAGCACATAAAACCAAAATAGGGAAGCGGGTTCTTTTGGCAGAAACTCCAGTGAAATGGGGACATTCGTAAAACAAGAGTTTCCAAAATGTGAGTATTATGCAATGCAGTTTGGAGATGGTCTGAGTTTGATTTTATATCCAGGAAACACATTTCCTAGGAAAGGACTAAAAAATCATCCATATTTGTGAAATCATAATGTGGCTGCTTACAAACCTAAAAGCATTTCATAACTCACAAGGTTCAATACCCCAAACTTTCCACCCAAATGTTCAAACATAGGAAGGTAAATTCTCCCATGACTAGGTCAGCATACCGTGGGGATGAACTGAAAGTACATCCTGGGTACTTTGAAAGCACTTTGTTCAACTTGAATCTCAAGGTTCAACCACAAGTCATCTGAAGAGGCCAAGATAAGTAAAACACTTAGGTTATGCAGTCAAGTAGCATTACCATGTTTTAAAAGTATGAGTTGGTGTTTAATAAATAGTACAATAAACAGATGTCATCACTGCAAAAGATCTGTAGATCAAATAATATTTGCCTTGTCGCCTTCAAGATAAATAATAAAGACATTATCCCCAAGAATCTGAGTAACTAGGTACAATGGCAAAAACACTTTCATTTAAATGTAAAAAATTCAAAATTCCAAAAGTATTATTACCTTGATAAGAAAAGACATTCACAGGAAAGGATGAGGGGAAGTAGCTTGCAATGGAAGCACTTAATTAAAAAAAAAGAGAGAACCGGAGTCAAGATGGCGACCTGGTAGGACAAGATGGGTCTCCTCCCCACAGAACAACTAGAAACCAGCTATTTATCAAACACACACACCGAGGAAGGGCAGCCTGGAGGCTGCAGAGACAGCAGCAGTGATCACCAACACAATGGTAAGCAAAGAGTGCGGTTCAGGGCTGCAAGGCAGATTCAGGACTCCCAGCCTCCAGGGACAAAGCAGTAGAGGGGTTGAACATCAGGAAGAACCAGTCCATCCAGGAGCTGCTCCAAAAGTAGCAGAGTGCCTGCCCAAGGGGACCAGGACAATGGCTAAGAAGAGGGTCTTGGTGCAGGGTGGAAGGAGGACAAATGCCCCAGTGGTCTGAACAGGAGCCACCAAAGGAAAATCACACTGAGCACCACCATAACCAGAGGGCAGCTAGAGGAATCCCCACCATCACCCCTGCCCACCATATTGCCCCTGAGCCCCAGGATCCTCCCACTGGAAATCCCACTCCCAAGATTAAAGGAAGAAGAGGGTCTCCCAGAAGGGAGGAAGAGTCAGCAGCTACTCACTAACGCCACCCTGTGGGTGGGAGCAGAACTGTAGTCCCACTGCTGACCAACCAGCAACAAGGCAGTCATTTCCATTTATGTCTGGGACACAGGAGGAAAGGTCAGCATACCGACTCACACTCCAGTCCCATAAGGTGAACTCTCAGGCCCTAACGAGAGTTAGGGTCCACCTAAGATTTTTAATAAACACAACCACTGGTAACATCACAAAACTCAAGAAATCAGTGTTCAAACCAAGACCCAGGCTTACTTGGTGCAAATCAATAACCTACACAGGCCACTACTGCAGGGAAACCTAACCCACGGAAACATAAATAGAATGCCAAACAAAACAAAGACACAGATATATATATATATATATATATATATATATATATATATATATATATGCAAAATGATGGATAAAATTAAAGCCCCAGGGGAAAATCTGAATACAACAGACATGTACAAACTACCTAAGCATGAATTCAGGGCAACAGTGATAAATGTACTCATGGAAATGAAGAAAATAATAGAGGAAGAAAAAGAGAACAACAGAAAAAAAGAGAGAAGAAATGAACAAAACATCAAAGACATGAAGAACACGAGATAGCAAAGAAGTTGAATGGCAAACAAAAACAGCAGGAACAACTATACTCGTATCAGATAAAACAGACTTCCAACTAAAAAGCATTAAAAAAGACAGAGACAGACATTATATAATGACTAAGGGATCAATCCAGAAAGAAGACATAATGCTTATGAACATACACGTAGCAAGTGAAGGAGCATCAAAATGTATTGAGCAAATATTAGATCTGACGAGAGACATCGATGGCAAAACATTAATAGTAGGAGACTTCCACACCCCACCTACAACAGTGGACAGATCAACCAGGCAGAGAATTAACAGGGGAAGAGCTGCTTTAAATGATCATCTTTCCAGAACAGACAGGTCTAATAGGCATATTCTGAACACTTCATCCAACAACTACAAACTTCACTTCCTTCTCAAGTGCACATGGAACATTCTCAAGGACAGATCATAATGGGATAAAAAAAACATGTCTCAACAAATTTGCAAGGACTAATATCATACCAAGCATCTTCTTTATCTACAATGGTTTAAAACTAGAAATCAACCACAAAAATAAAGCTATTCACCGTGACAGAAAACATAACCAAAACAAAAGACAGCCTACTAACTGGAAAAAGATACTTGTGCTCCATATTTTGAATAAGGGCTTAATATTCAAAGTATGCAAAGAACTCATAAAACTCATTAAGAGAAAAACAGGCAATCCAATAAAAAAAATGGTAAAGGAATTGGAGACAACTGAGAAGAACACTTGGTGATGTGGTGGAGGGGAGGGGATGTTGACATATAGCTGAGGAATGAGGGATCTGTAATACAGGGAACTTATGCGCTTATTTTAATTTGTGAAGCAAAATTACTGCAATAAAATACTAAAACTGAAAAAAAAAAAAAAAAAAAAACAACCCACAATTAGATACCACCTCACACCAGTGAGAATGGCCTATATCAAAAAGACTGGAAATAGCAGGTGCTGGAGGGAATGTGGAGAAAAAGGAACCTCCTACACTGTTGGAGGGAATGTAAATTGGTGCCACCTCTTTGGGGAAAAGGAGGTTCCTCAAAGAAATAAAGACAGATCTACCATTTGATCCAGCAATCCCATTCCAAAGATCACAAACTCTCTAATCAGAAAAAATACCTGTAACAACAGTTAAAGTCACAATAGCCAAGATATGGGAACAATCCACATGGCCATCAACACATGATTAAATAAAGAAGCTGTGGTGTATATATACTTCGTGAATTCCATGCAGCTACTAAAAACATCAAAATCGTGCCCTTTGCAACAATCTGGATGGAACTGGAGGGGATCATGGTCAGTGAAATAAATCAGAAAGAAAAAATACAAGTACAGGGCGGCGTCATGCATATGTGGACTGTAGTGAAATAAAACAAGTGAACATACTAATTCCAGCAAGATTTACGGGACACAGGACTCTGGTTACCAGCACAGTGGGAGGTGGGGGGACGGAGAGAGAGGCCAGGTGAGGGTGAAGGACACCAAACTCTGGTGATGAGCATGGTGTGAAATATAGGCTGAGATGCAATTTCCTAAAATGAATATAGCATGTCAAAGTAAAGAAATAATATGTATTAGTATTAAAATTTTTTTTAAAATGATGGGCACACCCTTCTGGCTCAGGTGGCAGAGACACTGGCCCATGTTCAGAACAAGTAAAGCCCAACGACCCGGCTTCATGCCCCGGTGCTGCAGTGAAAAACCAAAATAAACTCACTCATATGTAGCGTATAGAGAAAACAAGTAAACAAATGAGTTAAATCAAATGAAAAGAGACTTTAAGTCAATAAAAACAAATCAGCAGTTACAGGAAGAGAAAGGGGAGGGTGGGCAGGCAAGCTGGGTAGAGGGGATGGAAAAGGTGTTTAAGGAAGGAAGAAGTGAAATGGAGGTGAACCTAACCTATTATATGCAAATGAGCGTTTACTGTGATGCGGCCTTAAACCTACATAATGTCCTGAGGCAAGGGTCCTCCAATGAAATTAATTTAAATTTTAAAATAAGAACTTCACTTTAAAAAATGAACACGGAATTGTGCAATAAAACAAATTTCTCAATATGTAGGCAAAATGTTTCTTCCTTCAAATGCTTCTTCCTCTTTTTGCCTCCTTTCTTCACTTTAATTGAAAAAAAAAAAAAGAAGACACCCTTTATCAAACAGCACTCTAGAGGTTAAAGGTTAACTGGAAGGACCTGATACTCAGTCAGCTTTGTCTCTAGTCTCCTATTCAGTGCAGTCCGCATCTCAAAACCCTTCCCCGGTTGGCAGAGATTCCAGGAGAAATCACTTGGACCTGGCCAACTGCAGTGAAATCTCATTCATTAACTCATGCGATAATACCTTGGCAGAAGCCTACTACGTGCTTGCCCTGGTTAGCCAAAGGCCCAGAGATGAATAATCTGAATCATCCTAGTGAGAGATTTATAGACGGAATTCCCAACGCATAGCACTTCTTGCTTTGACGGAAGGATTATTCGAGAGCTCAGAAGCAGAGGCTGAGCTGACCTGGCCAGCCTTACTGGGCCAGGGACTCATCCAAGACGGCCAAGTGAAGACATCTGATCTAACGCTACAAAAATCCACGAACCATTACCAGCAGGTGGAAGGAGGGGACAGACAGAGCATTCCAAGCAGAAATAATAACATGTTATCAGCCCAAGGATGTGCGACTTGCATGAGTAACAGAAGTAAGAATGACCCAAGTCAAGCATGATGAGGGCTAATTTAGAAAGAACAATGCCTCAAGGCTTGATAGTTTGCCTACAGGACAGGGGGAGGTACAGAAAGGGTTTCTTTGTAGTTTGCCGTTTAAAGGAGTGCAGGTGAGGAGGCAGATAAGCGGGAAGAGAAAAAACGGAAAAAACATTCATTTATTTCATTTAGTTGTTCATCTTGGTTGGTCCCCCTAAGCCTAGGTCTTGAACCTGGATCTTTGGGATGTTTGTGGACTATCCCTGGTAACCTTTCGTGCTAGGCCATCAGAGCATGCCCAGAGAGCTTTTAAACAAGAAATTGGCTGAGTTGGACCAGTATTTCAGAATAAAAGAAGCCCTATGTGTAGACTGAAGAAAAGCATGAAACTGTTATGTCGATTACTTATCAGAAATAAGAATGCACAAGTTCAGAAGCTCAAAAATAATATGAATGTCTCACTTTCGGAAACTTCACAAGTACAAATCTGGAAGAATCAGGAAATATCTCATCTCACCTGAAAGGAAAGGACAAATTAAACATAAGCTTCTTGGCAGATGATGGCTTCTTAAAGTTGGTTTTTGTTTGTTTTTTAACAAGTTATTTTTTTTTTTTAATTCTTTAAGGAGGAGAGGGTGCAGGCAAGAATGAAGGTGAGCTGAGGCAGGCAGGCAGAAGTATTTATGCATTTATTTATTTTATTTCACTGCACATCTTGGTTGTTCCTGCCGGTCCTGGGACACAAACCTAGGACTTTGAATGTATGTGGACTGCACCTAACCCCTACTCTACTCGCGTGCACCTAACTTGAGCTACTTTTAAAACTTGCCATTACTGACAAGCACAGATTAGGTGAAAATTCTTTTTTTTTTTTTTTTTTTTTTTAAATAGACTAAAGATGTAAGAGATTAAGCTACTGGCAGTTAAGTTAAAAAAATTCAAGTTCCCTTTTAAAACAAAGAAGTGCCTATCTGCTCAGTAACTATAGTGCTAATCAAGGCAATCACACATCATTCAAAATGATCACAAACCTATATTTTCCATGGCAGCTCATCTAGGAGGTTTTGTATGAAAGGTGTGCTCTTCAACAAGGCTTGCAATGTTCGCTGAAAGCAGCTACTTAGCTATTTGCTTACCTCTTGCAAAAGCTTTTCCTAAGCTTTGCAGAGGTGCTGGTCACACACACAGCGGACGGTGGAGAAACACTCACTCCCTGACCACCAAGTCCCCTATACGTGCTGATATTTCTTCCACATGCCAGTGCTTTGCTCTTTTTGATGTTGAAAAAACATTGCTTTCTTTCTCTATGGGAACGTGGATGAGTCTGTTTAGTTGTAAGGGACTTTAAAGCTCTCTTACATAGAGGACCCCTGTCTTCACTCCAAGCTCTGGTCCTCAGTTTGCGGTGGAACTCAGCTGTGAGATCATAGCCAAATTCAGAAGCCTGCCTTGCTGTAGGCTTTCCTGGAAGAAGTACTAACTTCTCAGTCTTCCATTACAGCTATTATATGGAGACAAGCAACACACACCTAGTAACACGGGGGCTGCATGTTTTAAATATGAAATCTTTGAAAGGACTCTCAATTCCCCAGGAGACAGTCAGTCAATCCCCAAGACTCTTCAGAGTGGACATAAAGGGCCAGTCATGGGAGGAACTAATGATGGCAACAAAATGGACCAGAAAACCTAGAACACCATGATTTCACAAAGATGCATCAAAGTTCCCCCAAATAAAACAATTGTCTTAGTTTTGCTGCAGGCTTCAAATCATTAAACGTTTAAGGATTTTAATTCAGATGTTTCATCAAATGAATCTAAAAGGTGGCCTGCGTTATCAAAGAGCATGCTACTATGTTAAGGCCTTCAGGACAAAAATCATTAACTTTTACATTTGAACTTGACGTCTGTTAAAGAAAGGGTGGTTTTACTGACTCCTACTGCAAAATAAGCAGCTCAGCCAAAGACAGGTTTCTAAGAAATCAAACTGAAATCTCTTAGTCTTCGCTGTCGCATTGGCCGACAAAAGGAGTTTATGGGGAGGAGAGGAGAAGAAACGACTCAAACATGCTAAAGACCATTACGTTCTACGTTATAATACTGATAAGGCTGCTGCCCTGAACTGTTTTAAGAGTTGTCCCTCCTTAACCACCAGATCTGTTTGGAAATTGGATGCTACAAATGTGCTAGATAATCAACAACTTGCAGAAGCTACATTTTCTGAACGAATCGTTTAGAAAGAAAGCAGAACCTGATAACACAGAGGTCTTGCTACCCCCAAAAATTGTTTGATAAATGTCTGCTTGTCAACGATGAAGTGAAACAGGGGAGAGTTGGCTTCTATTTCTAAAGTCTAGCCACTTTGCCCCTGGCCGTGGTCACGCTCTCGCTCTCTTACACACACATCCTGACATCGGGCTTTGACCAGGAGAATGGAGTGGAACTAACACTGTGTGAGACTTTCCAGCCTACAACTGCAAGCCTTGCTGTCTCCACTACTGCCGTCCTGGGACCCTGCTGCCACAGGAACAAGCCTGAGCTCACCCGCTGGGGAGGCCTTGCAGAACCGCCACACATATCTCCGGCAGCCCAGGATCTGGCTCAAAGCAGGTGTTCATTTAACGGCAGTCCTCACTTAGATGAACTAACAAAACAGAATGCGGACACACAGCTACAGGTAAACATGTTCACCGGCACGCTGACTTTGGCTCGGGAGACTCTGTTCTTCGCCCAGTGACCCCTGCAATGTGAAGACAGCCTACACCTGTACCTCACTTTCTTTAAACTGGACTCTGTACATCACAACTGAGGAAAGGGGACTGAGACCAAAGCGATTTCATCCCAGACCAAAGCAGTGGTCTAATCAATACTAATTGGCAATTATAGGAATTATCCTCTCCCCACCCCACCCCGCCCCGCCTCACTCCAATTACTAAAATTGCAAAGCAACTACCTGGCAATCTTATCTCAGCAGGAAGAAGACCGGTTAAATGCTGGCTCGTTTCTAGAAATTGCACATTAAATCAGAGACTTTATCTCGACACAGGCTACTTCTGCTAAACTCTCTTTTAGCTTGCTAACATTTGTGCGACCCATGATTCATAAGCCCCATGCTGCAATCTTTGCAGGTCCAGATCAACCAAGCAACAGTTATTAAGGGGATGTAAATCATTTCTTTCCTCAGTACGGAAAGTGAGCTGAAGTCACCGTGGACAAGAAGTAGCCACCTCAGCGTGTTTTAGAACATTTGCTGTAATAACAGCATGAACTAGAGATTTCTGATGCCCTGGGATGGGCCCCACTATGCCTGGTGATCTTTAGAAACACAGCCATTTAATCTTCATAGTGGAGTTATTATTCTCATTATGCAGCTAAGCCAAATGGTTCAGCAAGGTTACGTGGCCACGGAGCTAATAAATACCAGATCTGGGTCTGGAATTCAGGTCTGGCTCACTCCAAAGTTCAAGTTTGTAACAATTCTTTAAAATGTGGTCAACCTCTTCTTGGCATCTGAAAAGAAAGTTCAAAGATGGAGCTACACTTCCAAAATCTTGCTTACTTGTCTTGAAGAAAAATCACTATGACTTTCACCCACATGCCAAATCATTTGATCCTGCAGTCATAACATGAGATGAAGAGAAACTAGACTTGATAAACTTGCACTCTACCTGTATCTAACTAAACACTGCCTCTTCTTTTCGGTGGCAGGATACAGAAGAAAATACACTTTATTCCAAGTGCATGGGCCTGATAAACAGCAATCAAAGCCATTTTTAAAAGTTTCTTTAACTCAATTATTTTTGATGTTCAATGGGTGAGATATCTCCTTTCCTAGAAGAACTGTCAGCACGATAACTATTACTGCTGCTTTGTTTTTGTTGCTAATTGTCCAGTTCAATCTTAAAGTGCAAAACGACTTGCAGCTACTACTCCTGCCTTTTGGGGACACTGAAGTCACCTGACCATGTCCAATGTACCTAGTGGGGAGACCTTCATCCCAGGAGTGCCCTTCAGTGCAGCGTCTGGCTCATAGCAAGTGTTCACTAAAGGGCAACTGTTACTGAGAGAAACAGCTAGAATTAGCTGGCAGAAGCAGGTAGTATGAAGTCACAGGCCAGAATGAAAAGTCAGTCACTTTGATCACTCTGCTTGGCCCTGACTTATCTTTGTCAGTATTTTGTAGCAGAGGATAACTGCCCACTTTTAATACTGCACACAAAGAAGGTACCAACCCGTCATTTTTGGTTTCAGATTTCTTCAAATAGAACCAAAACCTTCTTCCTGGCACAGTGGTAGTGTCTGTCACTAACAGCTAACTGTCACGGTGACTTTTAGCACAGGACCCTGTATGCTCTTGCACTGTTACTCGGTTTTATTATTTGTTACTCTCTAGACGGGTTGCATCAGGATTCCCGCTCCAGGTCAGCCTTCCAAACCATGCACCCTTGCCCATTTGCAAATCATGCAAGTCTCCTGCTGGGCTAGAAAGGGAACCAATAAAATGCAGACTAAATTGGCTAAGTGGTAGACTGTATATTCGGAAGGACTGGAGAGTCCAGCAGTGGACAGAGACTGGAAGGGAGACATTGCAGAAATAAAGAGTGAACACCTCAAAAGGATCCAGACTGGCCAGTTTTACCTCCAGGAAAGCACCCGACAGGAAAGGCTAAAAGACACTTCGAGGCAATGCGACAGGCATGTTTCTAAGGGCTTTTAAATCTACTGCTCAGCACCAGCAGAATACTACCAAGGATTCATGATGAGATTCAGGAAGAAAGCCTCCCTCCCGCGATGTGACCATCCCATGACCTCTTCCACACCTACAGGTCACCTAACAGCCAGGACCACTATACAGGTTTGTACCGCATTAGTTCATTAAGCTGACAGCAACCTTACAAACTAGATGGACAAACTGGACAAATCCATTTTACTCATGAGAAAGAGCCTTTAGGCAAAATATGTGGTCATTTTTAATCTGTTCACTGCTGTTAATAGCAGACATATGTCATATCCAAATTTAAAGTAATTGTAACAAGTTTGGATTGTTCTTATTTTTTATTTTATGGAAGGAACATTGCTTTAGATTTAATTTTGAGTTACATAGGTTTAACACTGCCTTCTAGAGATTTCAGGTGTACATCACCTTAAATCAGATCAGTATATACTGCATTCAATTCACCACTAACAGTCTAATTCTATTCATCACTATAATGGATTGTTTTTAAATTTCTGTAAATAGGACCCACAGAAATGTAATACTGATGGTATACCTCTACTTTAGAGATACCACTTTTATTTTATTTACTTTTCACCCCAAAGTTTCAAGGTTCTTAAAGCACATCATCAATTTGTGTCCACGTATCCTAAATGAATGCATACACACACACACACACACACACACACACACACACACACACACACACACACGCATACACTTAAGGTAAACATTACAGCTCTTCCAAAAAAACCTCCCAGTGCACCTGATTGCTTATTTTTACAGATTACCTGGGGTGCAGTCCACACACACCAGCAAGGACCTAGGCTGAAAGCCCAGTCTGGCAGTGGGGACAACTAAAATGAACAATTAAATAAAATGGTTCTTCCTGCTCTCTCTTCCTTCCAGCCTGCTGCCTGCCTGTCTCATTAAAAACAAACAAAAAACCAACTCCCGAAACACTGGAAGTTCTTTGACTTATGATTTGTTTTTACGATCAGTGCCCTCCAAACAATTGGTACTTGACATATTTTATTAGTCATATAAATTAAAATTACTTTCCTTTTGGAAGTCTCAGAAGGCAAAATTAACTGGGGATGATTCAAGAGTTTGAAACATCAAAACTGAATATAGCTGCTTTAAGAAAGACTGAAACCGATCCCTAAAGAAGGCCCAGGCCATCTGGGAAAAGATTCCATTTGGGGACTCTCATGCCAAAACAACTATAAATGATCTCGTAAACTTTAGGAGTTAAGCCCAAACTAACTCTTTAATGACTGCGAAGTGCAACGTCATGGGAATTCTATCCTAACATGTGTAAATAATATTTTGGATTCACATGAAGAGCACCTATCGGTATGATTAAGTTGAAAAGAAAGAGATGAGAGCAGGTACTTTCCCAACTTCCCTTGACATAAATTAAGTTGAAATTATTTGCTGCACATAAGAATCTGTCACTGTTCTCTCCAACCAAGTCCGAAAAAAAATCTTAAGAGGTCCAAGTACTAAAAAGAAAAAAAGAAAAAAAAAAAAAAAAGACAGCATAACTCTCCAATCTAAATATGAAACCATATAAAATATTAAGGATGTGATTTCAATGTCCCTGAGGTTTGTTTTAAACCCTCCATTTGTGATCTGACCCTTTCAGTCTAAATACTAATTTATTTGTTTT
This sequence comes from Solenodon paradoxus, assembly GCA_004363575.1. Taxonomy (NCBI): domain Eukaryota; kingdom Metazoa; phylum Chordata; class Mammalia; order Eulipotyphla; family Solenodontidae; genus Solenodon; species Solenodon paradoxus. Next base: position 238,313 of record RJWH01001310.1, read on the forward strand.
GAAGTAGCTTTTATGAACAAAACAGCCTCACATTTCAGTCACTTAAGAGGGTGAGTAAACGGTTAAGCTGTGAACATAAGAATTTGAATAAATAAAAAGTGTCAATAAATAGCTACTTCAGTCTGCAAATGATTCCATCATTGAATTTCTATAAATTGGTCGGTAGTGCATTTTGCAGTATCTGTCAGCGTGCCCATCCTTAGGACTGAATAAATAATTGAAGCTACATAATTGTGCCAGAGTTCAGTCTCCAGGACTATTTTTACAGATTGCCATCTAATGAGAGCACCTTCCGTGGGTCAGTGTATCGCTATGGAATAAAATTACATAGTTCTTTGTTTGTACTGACACTGTGATGTTACAGCATCCTTTTCTATTTTCTGGCACAAAAGGCAGAAACAACAATGCTCTCAGTATTTACTGTTAAAATCTCCATGACAGAAAGAGATGGTTTTGCTTGTGTGTTCCAAGCCAAGTCAGTTGGGTGGTGACCATTACTTTCACATATAGTGGAGGAGAAAGCTAAGAAAAGGACTGTTTCGATTAACGAAGGATGAGTAGGGCCAAGAATAAATCCATTGGAAAATGACACCATTTCCACTTGCTTCTGGAACCCTCCTGATGCCTGTTTTATTCTGTTTTTCCATTCATCCATTCCACAAATACTCCGCAAAGGACCAAGACTGCCCTTGGTACTGGGGTTTAAAAGTTTATCAAAACAGACATGCTCCTTTTCTGTACGTTTCTAGCCAGCCCCTTAGGATGGAGAAAATGACAATGATATTCTTAAAAACTAGAGTTCCCATTCACTAAGCATCTATCGCATAGGAAACACCTAATCCTTAAACCAGTCCTGTCCTGTCACCGTTTTATAATTGAGACACTCTGAAAGACTGGGTAACTTGCACAGAGTCTTACCTGCACAGGTAAATCGGTAAAAAGGAGCCGGGATTAAAACCCACGATCTCTTCCACATGCAACACAGCCTCCCTCTGTCTCTCCTCACTGCAGATCCTCACAGCAAAGAGGAAGGAATTCCCCAGAGCTCACTTTGGAGGAGGATTAGCCTCCCCAACTTGGTTTCCATCTCTGTATACTGGGGAAAAGAAGCTCATCTGTCTCAGGGGTGTGTGGTGAGGATTAGCTGAGGTCAATAAACTCCAGAAAATGTTAACTCTTGTTGCTTCAAGAAAGCAAATAGCGAACAGCACGGGAGTAAAGAAAATTGTATGACGCAGTTCTGAAACCTAGTCAAGATGCTAGAAAGGTTGCAAGACAGTCATTTTTCCCATTCCATAATACCTACAATCTGCTCTACATAATTTAGCACTTAATCATATGCTGCCTTACATCATACCTAATTGTCTGACTCAGCAAGACCCTGCTTGCCTCAAGGGAGAGACCCCTTTTGATTCCTCTACTTTCTCCCAACTCCCCAGTGACCAAACCCTCAGCACTTGACAACTAATGTTGTCAATTAACGTCAATTAATATTTGCAGTGAAAGTCTCACAGGAAACATAGTAGGATGAGATCAAAAGCCAGGTGGTCGTGGGTTTGTTCTAGAGCAGGATATGGCTATACGTGTTTTCTGTTCATCCAGGCTAATGGTACCAACATCTGTTCACTTGTATGTAGGGATTTTGCAAGACATTTGATAAGATCTTTCTAATTGGTTTCACAGCATGATAAAGAAAGGGAAGGGAAAATACTATTGGTGGGAATTCTTATCCAAAGGGACTCTACCTCAACTCAAGGCAAGTAGATCTAGAGAGATGTCCAAAGTCGCTGAGCAAAGTGTGAAGCTGAGAGTCACCTAATAGATTTCAGGGGCAGAATCCAACATAATATCCTTAGTTAGTTTGGGACCAAATCTATTAAGAAGAGAGTTCATATAAAACAAAGAAAGGCTGTAGTTAAGTCACTCAAACAGTAGAGAGGAAGATGTGTTTAATTAGTAGAAATCTGGCAGAGAATTTAGTTGATTACAACTACACTATGAATTAGTGAGATAAGGTTACCCACATGCTAACTAAAGCAATTCTAGGTTACCCAAAGAGAAATAAAACAGCACTCCCGTCAATTAAGCACACTGTGGTAGGCGTTCATCGGAGATAGATAAGCACTTAAATAGGATTTAGTAAAAATTCCTTCAGAGTGGAGACCACTCACATCCAAGACCTGTCAGATGTTTTTCTCACTTTTGCAGATGAATAAGCTCTTGTGCATTCATCTGGTTAGTGCAATGAACTCACCAATACCCTCCCTGGTCGACAAACAGAACCATTCAACAGGAGCCTCTGGTCAGATTAACACAAGCTCTTGGAGAATTTCTTGGCTGACTTTCGGCAGCTACGGCAATTTTCTCTTTCACTCTTCCCTGCAAGAAATAAGTCCTTGCTGGACCAAAAATAAGTCTGACTTACATACATGCTTGACTCCGCTAGTTGATTTACATTAAGTTTCTCTGGGAAGACTAAAAGGAAAGTTATCACTGGGGGCAATGTTTGCTGTGATGCTCCAACATCTTTCAACTGTGTGGACATTTGCGTTTGCTGTATGTCACGTATTTTAACAGTGTCTGCAATTAAAGGTAGGAGGAGGCACAGACCTCCTGTTAGAAGCAGAGGAAGGGAGAGATATGGAAACTAGCCGTGTTCCCAGCAGAATTCCTTGCATTCTCGAGTTAGGAAGAAATACCACTTGTGAGGTTTTATAAAATGTGTTTAGTGGGTAGAATCGCATCAAATGGAAATAAGATCAAGGTGTGTTCTCAGGAAGAAAGGCAGTAGGCAGAGCAGCCGCAGATTCCATGGCAAAAGTGACAAGTCAGAAAGGACCAGTCCGAAGGCCATAAAGAGAAATCCCAGTTCATATTCCTTAGCTTTGGGCTTAATGGAGGTAAAAAGAGAGCTCTATTTTCACTTGGGTGTAAAAGAGAAACTCTAGCTCTGTCGAGATAACATGATTCCATTCTACAATTAATGACGGGTAAGATTTAGGACCCACGTGAATTTCTGAGACAACATGGAGGAATTTCAGAAAAATGAGTAGATGTGTGGAACACTACTGATTATAACATGAAGCTAATTAATCTGTATTGAATCTTTACTATAGGCAACTACAGTGTTAAAACATTTGGTATGGACGTCCCGTCTAATCTTTCAAACAATCCTGGAGATGGGCATTCCAACAGATTTCACTTCATTAAAGAGGGGGGGTTCCGTTGCCCCCCTAACTCCTCTAACCTCGCCTGGCCCAGAAGTAGACCGGGCTAAAGGGAAAGCCAGGATGGGGGCGGCACAGGGTGAGAGACAAATGGGGAAATTCCAGAAGTAAATGCAGGCACCAGGGGAGGAAGCCAAGGGAGGAAGAGATGGGAGGGGAGAAGAATGAAAGAAGATTTAAGCTATAGGAAAACTGCATTTTTCTGAGATAATAACCACAGTCGTTCAGAGGTGGCTCTAGACACGGTAAATCTTTTGGTGTCTTCAAAAGTCATTTTCTGTCCCAGACATTCCCCCTTTCTGCTATTCCAAAGAGAAAGGGGCCAGTGACCCGTGAAGTGTCAGGAATGCATCCGAGGGAGCCCCAGCAAAGTTGCCGAGCGGCTATTGTGCTTGTGAAGTTCAAAGAAAAAGACCGTCCGGGGCTGCCGGGCTGCGGGGCTGCAGCGTGGGCGGGGGGCGCGGGAGAGCCCGGGCGCGGGCAGAGGCCCCACGCGAGCCCGCCGGTCCCCGCGCCACCGCAGGCCACTGCGCGCGCGGACCACCGCTCCAGCGGGGAGAGGAGACCGAGAGAGAGGAAGACCCGAGCAAAGGCCAGAGGAAGAAAGGGCCCCAGGCTGGGAACTGCGCGCGCTCGGGGCAGCTTTGGGATCCGGCCAGAGGGTGAGGGGCTGAGATATTTACATGTCCTAGCAGACTAAAGAGGGCTGGGGGAGGGAGGATTGCAAGGCTGGGAAAGAAAGAAAAAGAAAACAAACTGTGCTCCCATTAAATATTCATGACAGCAGCTTTGCTAAGGCTAATGGAAAGCACATAAATCGCTTTACAACTTTGTTAAATGCAAAAAAAGAAAAAAAGATGGATGAGGGTCACAGCAGGCACTGGGGCAAATTGGGAGGAATATGAAAATCTGGACCACAGGAGGTTGGAATCTCAGGGAGAGGAGAGCTGGCTTCGGGTTTACTTAGGTTCATTCTGGTAGGTGTGGGTACCAATCCCCATCCATTTCCAATTATGACAATCAAACATTAACTCAGAAAGTGGGTTTTCAATTACCCCACACTCCTAAAGAACTTCTTTTTGCTCCTAGAGGTTGTTAGGGAATTTCCCCCCTCAAATATAACGGTATGGTTTGTATTTGACAGCTGTTACTGCTTTAAATCATGCATAAACTCAGGTCTGAATTTTTGAAACAGATCATCTATCCTGACCAAGAAAATGGAGAGCCCATCCTAGTTCTATGACATCTTACAGATGACATCTGCAGGAAAATCATCAGACCAAAGTCTTGGTCTCTGAGACCAGGCTGTGCAGTGTTTGCCTCTAACAAAAAAGACAATCAGGGAGTTTTAGCATCAAGAATTGGCTTGACGCAGACCTCTGTACATTTTTAGGAAGCTTGGCTGTGATAGGTCTCTGCATATCATACCTCAGCTGTACCAGAGGAAGAGAAGCTGATCTATTCATCACAAGAAGTCAGGTTACACTGGGAAGCGTGGGAGTGTTCCCATGAGGGACACTGTAAATTAAATGATGTTACCAAGGATAAAAGTTTCTTGTTGAAACAAAGAGCTTCCTTTGGAAGAAGAGGTGTTATTTGTTCTGTAGGGGCAATTATTCTGCTTCCTTTTATGTTTTTTCTATACAGAAAAGAAAGTATAAATACAATGGAGGTATGTTTATATACCCCCAACATGATAATTCAGGGGAGAAGTAAGCATATCCCAGAAACAAAGCAAAACCATTCCAAAAATTTTCGAGAAAAATCACCAGCGGATCACAAGAATTACAGGGGCTCAAAGTCCACACACACACACACACACACACACACACACACACACACACACACACAACTTGCAAATGTTTAAGTCTAAAAGTAAGGCATCATCTGATAAGGATCAAGAGTGCATTTCACTTTCCTCTTTACCTTTTCATCCTTCAAGGGAAAAGGAATGAAGTTTTGAACACTGTCCATTGCAATCATCTGTACCTTCTATTCCAGAGAATACAGATATGATTGGCTGCTTTGTATGACTTCTAACAACTGTAAATATTAAAATGCTCTCAATGTTACTCTCAACCTTGGAGACTCCCATCATCGCTCAGTTCTTTCTCCTCCTGTAGATACCTCTGCTCCACTGCCTAGAGTGCATCTTCCATCTCTGCACTCTTGGAGACAAGGAATTGTGTTATCCCCCCTCATACCCAAATAATAGTTTAGTTGTCTTGTAGATTCTCCCAGAGACCCAATGCCTGACACAGAACAAATGCTCAGTAAACATGAGCTACTATGATCAAGTGCTGTCTGTTAAATGAGTAACTGATGGACTTTTTACATATGGAAATCTAGATCATTTTAGGCCTCTGGTAGAAAAGTCAGTTATTTACTGAATTTATTTTTTATCTTGCATTTATATTGTAATTATAGAACTGATTGTGCAACCAAATGAATGAACACTACACAGTATGTTTTGTTTGATTTTGTATATGTAGAAAATCAGGAATGATTCCTAGAAAAAGAGAATAATAATAAAAAATGATAAATATTTCATATAGCTTTCACTGTGGGGGCTGTTCTTCTTAAAATGTTTAGGAAGCAATGTTCCAATTTTCCCCCTTTTAAAACTAGAGAGAAGGGTAAGAAATGAAAATCAGTTTCAAGGCAGAATTTTCAGTTAAGGAAACAACGTAGAAAAATCCAAGCTGTTGCAGTTAAATAAACAAATTCATTTTTTTTCAAAATTGCATTTCAGATTTTATTTTGAAAAATAATATAAACAAATGATTCCTACAATATCCAGAATCTGACAAGGTAATAAGCTCTCTTCAGGGCAGTAGGCAAGGAATGCCGAGACTTCTGCTGCAGTTGGAAAAGGTGACCAGTGAGCTTTCTGCTTCCAGCCTTCTAGAACCTTCCAGGACCACCTCCAGGCTTTGCACAATCCCCTTATGATCCAGCTCAAAACATTTTCTACTAATGATTCAACTGAGAGCACCCTGGGTAAATTCCCACCCAACCAGGGCAAAAAGCACATGGCAACCAAAGAAGGGAAGCCACATGCCCAGTTACAGCATTGCAAATGGAGTTCCATAAACTTTAACAGCAAAAATAATGAGTCCTTACTACCACTCAAGGCTCTATCCTGGGAGGTTCTTAAAAGCAGGGTTACCGTATCATATTTAATCATGGTAGCCTCAGCGCAAGGCATGGCCTGATGAAAGTAAGTGTTCAGTAACATTTGTAGACTGAATGAATACAGCAAAAGAAAGAGTAAAATCCAGCAGAATTCGGCAGAAGACTTAGGTCTTAATTATTCTGAAAAGTAATAAAACCAGAATTAACAAAGGGTCTCTGGTGATAAATGTCAAACAACACAATGATAAATTTATCTCACAATTTGATGATAAAGGTCGAACAACCACTTCTCTACCTGTTAGGGCCACACTTCAGAAAACAGTTCTGAGAGTTTTATAACAACTAGAAATTTCCCCTTAGCTACAATTAAGGTCTATAATTATAGTCTATATTCTGATTTCCTTTGTGGTTTCTTAAGAAATCAGAATATTTATCAGTATCAAATGCTTCTGTCATCATTTGAGTATTCATTCTATGTATACTGGTAAAGTATCTGTAGACTAAGAGTAGTCATATTTTACATTTCTTTATAAATGTATCACCCAAATGTGCCTTCCTAGACACTATGGTTTAATATGGACCTATCTTTAAAACAAGATATGTAATCTTTTTCAAGTTACTTGATTCTCAAGTTTCCCTTTGCAACTTTTCTTTATAATGGTTTACTATGTACCTATTGAAGAATGAAGAACATTTGACTAGATTTTTAATTTTAAAGTTTATTAACCAACACCAAAGGTCATGACAGACATTGAACTTTATAAATATGTAAAGTCATCTTTCTAAAAATGAAGAGTTTATTAAAAAATAAAGGTGAACATGTCTTGGCCTCGGCTTACAATATACATCACATAACCCTAGGCTGGAAAGATTTACATCATTCATTCAAAAACAGGGAACAATGATGAGTCATAAATGTATTTAATTGAAAACAATTAAGGATAAGACAAGTAAGTATGATACACCTACATATGCATAGAAAAAAATGACTCTCCAGTGAAAGACAAACATGGCTGCGACTTTCAGAACACAAAGAAAAAACCAAATTCAGTCTAATATGAAGAACCTACTATGTGTCCAAATTTGTTGCCAAAACAAGAGTTAAGATTTTAAGTTCCATTAAAAGAAAATTTATGTTGAAAAGTACACACACTTATCAATTCACATTTTTGTAATACAAATGTTACTGAATGTCCCTCCTAGTCAATAGTTTTCAAGAATAAAATTAACACAATCAGACGTACTGAAGAATCAGGAAAATACTCAAGCCATTAAAAAAATTTTAATCAGATGCAATTATACATAGAAAAAAATAAGTTTAATAAATGTATAAAAAGCAACATACTGAAAGATTAAGGTAATTTGACATCCCCACCTTAAAATATGCATACATATGTATGTACATACATACATACCAAAGAGAACCCTAAAGATATATATATAGGCATGAAGGAAGTATAATGGAGATGAAAACATTTGTCTTGAAGGAAGACTGGTTTTAATCAAATACTTGCCCCTTTTTTTATTATGTGTAGTTTAAATGGTGTTCTGCAGGCCTTGGGTAAAATCGAACTGTCTGAATTTTTCTCTGAAGGTAAATTCTTTTTAAACTCATAGAATGATAATGCCTTCCAAATTGCAGTTGGTACCTATCAACTATAGTCCAAATTAGCTAAACAGTGTAAGACACTAATTTTTGCCACCACCTCTACAGTCTGATGCTAACTTGCCTCTGTGCTTTAAGAGTATTAATTACTTGAATAAAACATTCTTGGTAAAGCATTGAATCCCTTTTGATGTCAAAAACACAGAAAGTTCAAAGGTTAGCCTGCCACTCAACATTTTGGCTAGTCAAAAACCTGAACAGGAAACCCATTTCTAAACTTACCCATACAAGGTACTGCAATCCCAAAGAGAGAGTGGCCAGTCATTGTTTAGCCCGCTGGTGTTTTTGTACTTTGCTTAAGGATTTATTCAGAAGGGTGACAATGCCTACCTCACCACCAAGGAGAAACATTCTTTTGGATACAAAGAATCCTAGCCATTTCTTCTAACATTTTCCCCCCTACCAATTACTTTCTCAACATTCTGGAAGCCTAAATGAGTCTAGTCAAGTTGAATAGCCTGGGATTTAACCCCACATTATATTCTATCTTGTACTTCACACCCCTCCAAAAATTAAAAAAAAGTAAAATATAAATCATGTGGGATATAGTGGGGTGCTAAGTAACACAAGAAGATTTACGTGGAAATAAAAAATTACCTCAGTAGAAATGAAGACTAGAAATGGCCAATTCGATAAAAATGGTTTAATTTACAAGAGGTTACCAGAGCATATCAACTCAGGGAAGCCAGGTTTTGACAGAAAGTGACTCATTCATTTTATTCAATGAACACTTACCATGGCCATCAGGCTCCCTGCTAGGCACTGCCTGAAAAGACAAAAGCAGTCCCTATCCTCAGAAAGTCCACAGAGAGAGCCCTAAAGACACATAACAACACAACTATATTCTGCACCATAAGCTCTAGAAGGAGCAGCAAATATAACTGCTATGAAATTCAGAGAGGAGTCGCAGACCCAGAATGGATGGACAAAAAGTGCTTTCTCCAAGATGGCGCTAGAATTAGTTTGAAAGAGGCAAATGTGAGCAAAACATTCAGATGATGCACCGTGGAAAAAGGCCACGGAAAAAGCAAATACAAAGATTTGAACTGAAAATATGAATGCAGTTTCTATTCCACAGAGAAATCGGGAGTCATAAAGCAATGCAGAAAATGATATGGAAGACGTCTCTACTGGTTCAAATCATCTGTGCTCCCTGAGTTGTTCAACTGATAAATGCCACTTGCCTGTTATCAATGAGAACGTTGTATCATCCTGAAATCTGATCGAAAACCTGCTTCCTCGAAGCCATACATTTTTTAAGCACTTGGACTGCTGCTCTCTAAAACCATTTTTTAGATTCAATATATCAAGTTGGGAAGCTAACAGAATTAAGTAAATAATCGCCTTTTCTTTTACCTCCCCATAAACTGAATCTAGCCATCAGCAAAACACACTGAAGTCCCCTTGAAGGAGGTCTGACGGAGACGGAAACATTAGTCTTGAAGGGAGATTGGTTTTAATCAAATACTTGCCCCCTTTTTTATTATGTGTAGCTTAAATGGTGTTCTGAAGGCCTTGGGCATAATCAAAATACATGAATTTTTCTCTGAAGGTAGTTCTTTTTAAACTCACACAATGATAATGCCTTCAAAACTGCAAGGATTTTTGCCACCAAAGAACCTGAGCAACATAAAATTTACAACTATATTCTTAAATACATAAAATCATACCTCATATATAAAAATAGGGCAGAGGAGTCCTGTCTGCAGACAAATGTAAAAGTTTATGAAATCTCCTTATGCTGTGTAAGGCCCAGAAAAATAAGGAAGAATTTTTAAGGGCACATCTTCCTCTTCTAAACATTGAACAAGCCCACAGTATGGGAAGAAACCACCATGGTCCAGGTGAAGTCAGAAGATCTGAATTCTAATTCTGACACACCCTCTGTTGGGGATTCAGTTTTGTCTTAGTCTTATCCTCTGACAGAGCACTATGTCTTTGTAAGGGAGCAAACATTTATTAACTCCCAAAATATGTGGCTCTGGCAAAAAGAAGAGTTTACGGAACGGACTCTGAGGACTGGGTAAAGGTCGCCATTTTGTAAGACATGTGCTTGTGTAAAGGAAAAATTCCTCTGGGTAAGGGCCGTCTGTCACCAAACCAGGAAGAGCTGATCTCTCTAAGGCATCAGTGGAGAAAGCAGACCATTATTAATCTTAGTGGGCTATGCCCTTCCTACCTCACTGACTGACCTTCCTCACTAGACCCCAACCCGCTTCCCAGCATTCTTTGAATCTCTTGGAAGGTATTTAGGGTGGAAACTAACACCAAGTGGCAAGTTATTCTAACCAGGTTTCTCCCAGGTGCTAGAGGTATACCTGTTAGTATTAAAACTTCGTTCTGGCCTTTTATCAAGCTAAAGGTTTCTTTGATGATTTGTCAACCTGGAAGATCCCAGAAGGACATGGGAAAATTTGTGTGTGTGTGTGTGTGTGTGTGTGTGTGTGTGCCCCAGCATCCCTTGGGGAGAAAGAGGCAGCCTAAAATCAAAATGATAAAGCTAGTTAATATTTTAGGGTCACTTACCTTATGCCAGGCACTATGCTAAATGTTTTCCACTAAGTATCTTATTTAATGGCACAAAACAACTCTAAGACACATACTAAAATCCCCATTTTGCCCATGAGAACTGACTGAAGACAGCTCAGTGACATGAAAACAAATGCCAGCTCAGACTTCCCACTGCACTGACCTCAAACAAGCTTTACCGCTAAACTCAACCACTTCCCTGAGCCCTGACGTTCTAAGTCATAGAGAAAATCAGATTTTACCTGATTTTTTCAAATGCTTTGTTTTCCTTCCAATGAAAACATTTTTGCAGGTTTTTTTTAAAACACAAATATTGCTGAAAGTGAATTCAGTGTTCTTTTGGAAGACGAAAGTTCTCATCTACGAGGTGCCATAAGTTTTATTTCAAGGCAGGTTTCTTCTATGTAAGACTCTGCTTAGCGTCAAGAGTGCTTTGGAATGCAATACCAAAGCATCTGCAGAGCCGCCCTGTTTCTGTTCCACTATCTTCCATAAAGTCTGCATCAGCGTATCAGTTCCCAGAAAAGGGTGTGGAGATCAGGCCTCTTAAGTAACCGGCTCTTCCCCATCAATTCCCCTGGTCTTTGCACTTCGGCTTTCACCCCAGAAAATACTGAGGCCCCGGAGGAGAAAGATGAAAGAGGCTTAGAAAGAAATCGCCACTGTCACTTAATGAATTGACGCTGGTATGCATTAATAGACCCATTTAATTGTGCAGTTGTATTTTCTGCAGAAACCGTCCTACCTCTGACATGTTAATGGTCTCTTCCCCTGTCCTGGGGGACTCCAACTCTTCCATTTTCTCCTCCTCCAACCCAAGCCCTATCCCACTGGACTTCCTCTTCACACAGTCACAAAAGCTGAGATCAACACGAAACATTATGATATTGTAGGCAGGTATGACTTAGGTGTTTTCAACCGCATTTAACTTTCAGAGGGAGAGAGGCGTGCTTGTAAAGGAGTGTTAATTACTAACATAAAAATGACAGTGTTGCGGCCACCATTGTGGGGATCAGAAATGTTCATTTTCAGTTATTTTAAAACCATAACATCATCAAGTCCATTATAGAGAACTGACGACTCCGTATGACCTCAGACTAAGGCAAATGGATGGCTTCGCTCACACTAAGATAACAAGCCAGACCAAAAATAGCAAAATGTATTATTAAAAGTAGTCAGATGTCTTAAGTGAAGCCTGCTGTGTGTCCACAGGTGTGTTTATTTCTAAACCTTCACATCATGCACCATAACACAATGCAAAGAGGACCATTCTTGTGGATTAAGTGGCATCTAAATCTCTCCTGAAAGCAGTATGCTTCACACCTGAAAAACGAAGACAGAAATGTTTCTAAAACAAGACACCATGAGAGGACATCTTCAGATTACAACAGGAAACCCTTTGATTTTCTTATTCAGAAAATTCTAAATGTATGTTTTCCAGTAAGACCTGTCTGCTCTTTTCCAATCCTAACATGAATAAAACCCTCCAGAAATAAAATCATTATAGAGTCAGAGTTAAGACCAAGTATGCTAAAACAAGGATACTTCATCCAATGTCCAGTTTCATTTAGCAAGAAACAGCTGGGCTATTTTAAGAAAATGTGAGTATCAATATTCTCTACAACAACAACAAAAAAAGTTCCAATGTTACAGATAATGCAACTCAAAACACCATCTGGGTTTAAATGTAATTACATATTGAGCGACCACACTTTTAAAAATACAAGTGCAAATAATGTCACTCATCACCCCTCTCCATACCCCCAATGACGTATTTGCTGGTCTTCCCAATTCCATCTTCATTCTCCTCACTCACATTCTAAAAGTTCTGAAACTGAAAACAGAGAGATTTAAGGTTGTAGTGAGGGAAAGAAAGTTTCACTCTCAGGACAATGAGACCAACATTAATGAGTCAATTCCTCTTCTAAACTGTGTCTCAATCTGCATTCACAGGACACACACACTACATGGCATGTTTGGCTCCAGACATTTTTATACCTCCTAGAGCTGACTGACAAGAACAACCAACAGCAGATCTGGCAGGGGTCAGCGGGACGGAGAGACAGATGCCCCTTTTACTTTAGTCATGTAACTGAGTAAGTTTCTTCTCAGGATGAAACAATGCTTTTAGCTAAACTCTGAACTTGAGGAATCTAAGCACCAAGTTTGACACGTAGAATGTTGAATGAGCCCGGCACACAAAAAGCACTTTAATAAATGCATATTCGATGCATGAATGAATAAATCTACAGAACCATCCTCACCACAATTAAAGAACATTTGTAGAGAGCACTGTACTATCTAATAATCTCCATCTAGTCCCCACTGCTCCTATTAGCTGTTATGAATCTATCTTCTTATGATGTGACCAATCACCCAACCATCACCATAAGTGTTTAATGACCCTGGCTCTCAAGGACAGCCTGGCCTGAATACCAAGAATTCAAGTACTAAATCCCAGAGTCATCAGGCAGACTGGTCTTCTCCCTATGCCCTGTCTCCCTAACATAGACTAGTTTCATTGGCTCCCAATAGCCTTCATCTTCCTGCTGTCCTCACCGCCCATTAGTAAGCAGGAAGAGTGGTTTTCTCAATTCCGGAATCAAGCACTAGCTTTCGCTCAACGGGTCTTAATAAGAAATGGGGGAGGTGCCACCCTGTGGCTCAGAAGCTAAGATGAAGGTCATGTAAAGGCCAAGGACCCAGGTTCAAGACCTGGGGTACAGGAAGGGAAAAAAGAGTGAAAAGAGGGAAAGAGAGCGACATCACACCAGCCTGCTTAGTCCTAGCTGCTGTCTCATCTCTGACCTAATAATCCCATGACGGTGGACCCTGGGAGTTTATCCATTCATTTGGAGAGAAAGTTGAAGAAAGAGCCAAATGACTGGTCTTCTCACCCAAGTTCTCCCAGACAAACTGAAGGGAGAAGAGAAAAGCCCTGACTGAGACTTTCATAAGTACATCAAGGTTATGTGGAACGAGGACAACGTTTACAGAGTACAGATGCAAACTACTTTTCTGAGCTTGAATTTAAGATTTGCTGAAGGGACTGTGTCCCCCAGATGTCTGATCCACTGTAAGTGCTCATCAGAGTGATTACGGAGCACAACAGTCCGAGTATTTGTGTCCCCCTAAAATCTGTATTTTGACAACTAAGTCCTAAAGTGATAGAATCAGAAGGCCCTTTTGGGGTGGAACCTTCCAGAACAGGATTAGTGACCTGATAAGAGAACCCAGAGAGATTCCTCATGTCTTCCACCATGTGAGGCCACAGCTAGAAGTTGGCAGTCAGAACCCCAGAAGAGGGTCTTCCCGAGAACACTCATGGAGCACCCCTCCTCTTGGCCTTTCCGTCTCCAGAATTGAGAAAAATAAACGTGGGGTGTTGGTAAGTCACTCAGTCTTGGCATTTTGTTTTGGCGGTCTGAGGAGACGAAGACGCTGGCCCCACTGTCCTTGCCAGGGATGAAGCTGCGCCGTCACTGATGGTCACATCTACTGACACAGCAACCTTCCTGACACAGATTCCCAGAGCCCAGCTGCCAGATGTGCTGAGTTCATGCACATCAGTCATTTGAAAAGTCCCGGACGGCTCTGAAAGAACACTCCCAGGCTGAGACCCAGGGCACGGCACTGGGTAAGGAAGCATCCAGGTTTCTGAGCGCAAATGCTAACTTTGCCTCTTAGGTTTGGAGTAACTCTAGGCAAGTTACTTAACAAGTTTCAGCCTCACTGACCCTTATCTATAAAACAGAGAGGGACCTGAAGTACACTGCAAAGATGTTTCAGAAAGATGAGATGAGCTGGGGCATGGTAAGCATAGGATTATGTGTCTGTTAAACATTCTAACCTGTCCGTTAGTGGCTGACACGTCAGGTACTTGGGCTGGGAGCCCAAAGCCAAGTGCCTTATTCATCCATTTTGTCCACAATAACTACTCAATGAAAAGAACTGAGATGAGACTTTATCGCTCACATGGAGATTTTTTCAGTTGTTAAACGTTCTCTATCAATGCTAGCATGCCTCTTGTAAAGATCTGAGAACAAAATGAAGAAGAGTTTGGAGCAAATGTTTAGAAATGAGTATAGTCAACAGACATGTTTAAGCTAACAAAACAGAGCCCGGATGTCGTTTACAAAGTATGGAGATAAGAAGGCTGAGACTATTAAATCGACCTATCCACTATGGACAAGACGGGAGGAAGGGTGAGGACAAACAGTAACACCTTGAGAATCTGATAATGCTGTATGTTGTCACTGAGTTATTAAAGTCCTGTACCACATCTAAACTATGATGGGCAATATGCTGAGTGCTGTGTGAAGCTTTGTCAGAAAATGAGTGTTTTCTTTAGATTTCTGTCCTCTTGGCATTCTTACATGAGAATACATTATGCATAAAACCTCGTGGAAGACAACACATTCATACAGTCGACGTCACTGGAGAAAAATAATTTGCTTAATACACTCTTTGTACTGCAAATTTTACTGGAATGCATCTATTATATAATTAAGAAAGAAGCGCCACATATTCACATACACTTATCTGTCCTATGTTCCTCTTGTGTGTCTTTACTTAGGCAAAAAAAAGTGTTTTCACTTAAAGAAAAAGGACCCCCTTTGTTGCTGCAGTCTTCGCAAAAGAAAGCTTTATCCATCCTGCATTTTCACAGCCAACAATGAGGAGACACTGTGAATCCTCCCTAATACCTTATTTCAAAGGAACATTTCCAGCACCAGAAAAATTTAAAAAAGATTCCCCCTTAGATGAATCTGACTTATAAATAACAAAAGCGATTAACTGCTTCGTGCACTTGGTCTCTCTGTCATAAACACTATAAATAAACTTGGAATATACGGCTCCTCTGACGCTCCTCGGTGAGGCTTCATTTTTCAGGGGCGGGGAGCACAGTATCTGGCCAATGATTTGGCATCGAATTCTCATCTCCTTAAAAAAATAAAATACAGTGAAAGGTGGGAGGAGTGGGGCTGTCAATCAGATAACACAGACTGAGAGTGCGGGCATGCCTGTGTCGTGGCTATGTGATCCATCACAGAGATGGCTAGCAGTAGTTATCAACTGTCCAGTGTGGTGATATCACAATGTCAGTGTTGTTCACGCCTTCGGCATTTTTATGGAGTTGGGAGCCTCTTTAGGTAAACCACTCCAGGAGCAAGAGCACAGAAATAATCCATGCTGAAACTGCTCTATTCCAAGCACCTGGTATAAAGCTCGTGTCCAGTGATGGCCTTCCACACATAAAGGAAATGCTCTGAATCTGAGGACTAATTGCACATCCAGAACTTCCTCTTTCTACAGAGCTTTTTAATTGGGCACTTTAAGTTGCCAAGTATTTCAAAAGTGGTGTTTCGAACAAGCATGCCCAGTGCCAAGCTGGAAGTGAAATATTCAGCCTGCCTTTGGAAAGGGAACTGATGCTCTTATTTTAAGTTATTCATTCTCCAATAGATGGCAACAAGAAGGAAAAAGCCAAATATCGATGTCTGTTTAATTCAGCATCCACACATAATCATATGAATGCTTCAGTATCATTGCAATGCAAAAAGATAATGCCAAAAAAAAAAAGGCATTTGAAATCTAAACTTAGAAATCACCATTCGAACTGGAAATAAATATTAGAAATAATGTACTTTAAAGTTCTTGGAAGCAATTAGTTTAATAGCAGGCAGAATGGGGTAACTCTTGAGAGGTTTCATTTTGTGTAAGACTGTTATTTCTGAAGCCTCCCCTCTCCAGTAAAACCCTGTGCTTTGATTCAAAAGAAAGGGGTCGATATCACACACAAGACTCTGCAACATCACACAACCACATAAAACTGTCATCATGAAATACTGTGCTGCATGGTTTTCCTACTGCTTCTTTTATTCCTGCAGCATTGGACATGCAACCTCAGAGGAAGAATTCGCCACTTCAAGGCCCGTGCCTACTGTTGGAGAGAAACAATAAAAACAGTCTGGGGAAGAGGGGCCTCCAGGGATGTAGGCACTGCCATCCAATGTGACAGCGAATCTACCTCTGAATGAATAATTTTTATACTTCCCACATAGTGAACTTTTTTTCCCTCAGATGAGTATTTCTCCCTTCCTAGAAAGGAGCCCAACCCTGAAATTAAATACAAGGCAACAAAACCATTGAGCAAAGTTTTTTTGCTCAGAGAGTCATAGACTAAAGCTAAAACCATAGCTTCAGATGCAACACAGTTTTCAAAATAATTAGCAGGGCTATTTAACCAAGGAGCTGAAGGACTATACATCCTCTAAAAACAGATATAAAAGTTTGATGTGTTTCTGAAAAGGTTTTAGAACACGCAGAGAGGACTGTGACTGGGAAAAAAAACCTCAACAAATGACTATCTGTTTATTTAATTATGGGGGAATCATAATAAAGCTATACCAATTGAACAAAGTATAGAACTGGAATATTTTCCTTCAACCAAATGTGTTTACTTAGAAGGAAAGTGATAACAAATGTTTATCATGTACACTCAAACAGAAAAAAAAATTGTTTAATAAAAGATAAGCTGGATTCATGCGTGAAATTGGGACGCTTTTGTTGTTATTATTACTGTGTATTAACGTACAAAGAGATTCTTTATTGTATGAATAGAATTTAAAAACCTGGTAGAAACAAGCCCATTCTCAGGCATATAAAACAAGCCTTTACAGATAATTATGTTTTATTACTCTTCATTTTATGGGAATTGTGTTATACAAAACAAATACCAGATGCCTATTTGTTTTATTCATTTCAGGGGGAAAAAATTGCTACAAGTACCTCTGTGAATAGAACCGCTTTTAATTAAACACAGCGCACAAGGAACACATAAAAATTAATACTGTTTGAAGCCAGCAGGTAGAGTGTACATGCACTGAACAGCAGTCGTGGAATCCCCCTTCTTCTCCCAGCTGAGCTGAGAAAAAGAACATTCCCAGACTTATTACTTGGGAATTGCAATCAGCAAGAGAGACAAAGTCGTTCATGGATTCGTTTGAGGGAAATTGAGACCAATGTTCATGGAAATATAAAACCTGGAGGTGAAAAATAAATTCAACGTGCTTTAATAGCACCTGGATTAAACCAATCCCTGGCCTCAGTTTTCCTTTATGAAATCAGGAAGGTCCATTTCGACCCATTTGAGTAAAGCTACTGAGATAGAAGCAACCAGGGTCATTTCTGCTACATCAGAAAAATACAAAGTGAGCTCCGGCCTGGTTCAGACTCAGTCTGCACTGACCACAGAAGGACATGTCAAACAGTCACTGCTATTTGATTAATACAGCCATGCTTCGTTTTTCTGTTTTGTTTTTCTAAGTGGAGCAGACAGAAAAAAGAAATCAAACTAAAAGTTGGCAGCTTCTTCTTGATCTCCCTAAAATAAATCCTATCTGTTCAATTGTCAGTTCGCATCAGAAAATGAAAATTCAACACAGAGCATTTGAGTCCCATGATGAAAAAAAAATGTATCTTTCTTTTTTTTTCTTTCCTTTGTTTTTTGTGTTTGCTTGTTTGCTTTTGATCAAATCACTCTCCACCCTGGTCCCGGACTTTGATACCATCTAGCCAATTATGATTTGTACTCACTAGTACCCAGAAAGGGAATAAAAAGACATCTTGAAAGCACTCTGTGAGGCAGTGTGAATCAGCCCGTAATCAGAGCTAGCAAACAACTTTTCACAAAGATCTACAATCCTTTCCCGAGTCACACTTAGTTAAGGGATCACACCTCAACTTCTACTCTTTGCAGTTCTGAGTTTCAAAGTTGTCATGATAAAGGGAAACTTTCATCTGTCCCTTTATATTTCTTCCTCCCTGACAGCCTTTTGGGTTTGCAGACTTTGTTCTTTCAGATAAATAAAAACATAAACTGCAGATTCGTTTCAGATTTTAACAAGCAATTAAAACCTAAGACGTCTTTGGCCTTTAAAACAGATTTTCAAACAGGGTTAGACTGCTCAACAAATAAAGCATTTAAATGGATTATCCTCCCTCCCAAAACAAAAACCTCATTTTGTTTTAAAAAAAAAAAAAACAACAACAACCCTAGGGTATCCTTGTTCTCAGCCTAAGAGTCAGGGGTGAAGAGATGGAGACTGTGACCAGCAGTCCAGTATTTCATTTAACAATCTATCACAACCTAATTCAAGGATTATTTTCACACTTTAGCTATAAAATGAAGATGTGATCAATATATACTGATGTAGAGTGATGTTAGATATATAGTTAAGGATTAAAAAAATGACAAGAGGACATATATATATATATATATATATATATATAAAATGGCCCTATTTTCAAGAAAATTACATGTGTCTAGGGAAAAACAAACACTCAACAGTTACAGAGAGTCAGCAGAGGACAAATTACAGGTAACTTTCACTTTCTGTAATGTGTGAACAAGGCGAGAGTATTACTTCTGTAATACACAAGCTAGACTTTTTTTTCCTAATTTTTTCCAAATAATCACCAGATTGTGGCTTATGCTGGTGCCCCTGTGTGGCTCCATCGCAAAGGTCCCATGTAAAATTGGGCTTCTGGGGTGAGAACTCGTGGGGGTTAGATCCGAATTTGAGTGGCAGTGAGAGACCTGATGCAGGATCAGGGAGAGCCAGAGGCAGTGTGTGCATGCGTGTGTGTGTGTGTGTGTGTGTGTGTGTGTGTGTGTGTGTGTGTGTGTAATGGGAGGGTGGGCAGATGACTGAAAAAATAACTAACTACAAGGAAGAAGCAGAGAGAAGGAATCAGTAACACACCGGACAAAGCTTTGGTGGGCAGCCCTAAAGAAGTGACTCTGATGGTTCCTTGGTCACAAGCCATAGGAAAATGAGCCTGTAAAATCCATCCTTGTCAGTGGCGGTGGGAGGGGCCTGGCACTGTGCTCTGCAGAGAAGGTGAAAAACCAAGGGCTATAACAGAGCAAAGTGCAGACACTCTGGTGGAGTAATGGTTAGGTCTGTCACCTCTAGTGGAGCACAGTCCACATACTTCCCAAGGACCAGGATTCGCATCCTGGGTCTAGCGAGAACCACCAGGATGAACAACTAAATAAACATAAACGAAATGCTTCTTCCTCCTCTCTTTCTGCCTGCCCACTCACCTTCATTCCAGCCTGAATCATTCCTTTTGAAAAAAAAAAAAAGAAAGAGCAAAGTGGCCAGGAATGAACTGTGATCCATGGAAGTTGAAGCCAGCCTGTTAGAAACCACATCCTAGGTATATGCAGCGACAGAACTGTTCCCCTGTACCTCCTGCATATGGTTTATGCTACAGGAGAGAGTCCAGGAAAACTGATGACATCCCCAGAGGCAGCTGAGCCTGGCGTGCTGGTGTCTCATCCATCAGCAGGCTGTAGGGACACAGGAGCCAGTCCCAACAGCACAGGTGGGCCCTGTCTCGGAGGTTTATGGGCATTGGAAGCCCATAAACACAAGCACAGGGTCTCTCCTAGTGTGGCTCTGATGGAGAGCTCTGCCACGATTCTCTTCGGTGACTTCACTCACCTGCCGCTCCTGCAATTTTCAGTCGAACTTACACCTGACCAAGAGCCAGGCCAGTCCCACTTAATAGTACGATGTCATTCACGTTCCATCCGGAAGGCTCGAGGGATATTACAGGACGATGACCCGCAACCTACTTGTTGTTAAGTGACAAGCACAGGCTCAAGTTATCTCATCATCTGATTTTGGTGAATCTCGAACTTCACTCCCACTAGGTTGAATCTCAAGGTGAGGGGGCCCGGAATTCTTTGAAACTTTTTTGTATTCCATATCCCCTTTGGGTGGTTTACTCCAAACAAAAGGAAAGAATTCTACTTCTCCTCCAAAAGCCTTTCTTCGGGAAAGACCTCCCCGCACCGCACAGGATGAGGGACACCCATCTGACAAGTCTTTGAGGAGGCCGTCCTCTGAGTGCCCGTGCAGAGTCCCAGGAACAGAAGACAGCCCGTGCCCGTGTCCTGAGACAAGACCGTTTTTTGATTTGCATCCAAGTGGAATATGAAGAGCGAAAGATCCAAATGGCTTTGTGATCAAAAGATATTCGGAGGCAGATACAGAGGGAAAGAAGCTCGCAGGTGCATTTTTCCCACCAGGAAAGGAGGTACTGTATACTTTGATTCCAATTTTTTTGGGGGGCACGGGGGTCTGTCCCCATTGATTTATATTTGAGGAAAAAAATATACTAAAATAGATATGTACACACACACACACGCTAAAGAAAACTAAAAAGGAGATGAAAAATTTCAAGACTGTCAGTCTTACCTCCACCTGTTTTGCTTCTCGAATTTCTGGACTACAGAAAGGGACTACAATGGGTTAATGAAATATATCCTAATATTTACTAAGTGCTATCAAGCAGCCTACAGCACTGGGGGAGGGGTGAGTTCTAAGACACCGAGGAGAATGAACCTGGTTTTACCCCTGAAGGTGCGTAAACCCAGAGGCACAAAAATTCAAGTAGAATGCAAAACAGAATGCTCAGATCCAGAGTCTCCCCTAGCCCTGAGGGACTACCGAACGTACCGAGAACCCTCAAGGTCTCCATGCCCAGGCCCAAAAATCATACAGTGAGAGAACAGGGAGAAGGAAACCTTCAGTCTTTCCACACATACAGGAAACAAGGTCTGGGGTTCCATCTCACCTGCTCTGTGTGCACAGAGACGTGTTTAATGGAGACTTCTGCTGATGAGGTTGGTGATAACCAAGGAATGCCCTGAGCTAAAGGGCAAGCCAAATGGCCAGCTGATTTATGCTCTGCTATCTGAAAATCACTAGGCCATTTTCATACCCCCAAGGGGAACTAAAAATGACAGGCTTCAAATGACAGGTCTTACACCAGGTCCTGAGTAGTAGCAGACCGAGAAAGTTCCCAAGCCACCATACCTGGGTCTTCCAAAGCAAATATTTCAGACTTTCAGAGACCTGTCAGAAAATCCAATTAATTCACCTCATCTAATTAAATGAGTTAATTGGAAATACAATGAGGTATTTTTATCTCCCAGCTGCCTAAATCTACAAGTCAGCTTACTGGGAGAAAGAAGGGCAATTTTTATTTTGTGGAGAAGAGATAAGGTGACTCTGGACAAGAAGAGGGGCACCACAAAGAAAAAAGTAGCACTTTTAAAAACAGTACCTTGATTCTTGGCAGAAAAGAATATCCAACACCTGACCCGGGAATGTTCCCCAGGGGGAAAAAATGGATCTGTGAATACTCCACATACAAATACAGGTCTATACCCACCATTGTGCATAAAACACACCTGTTTCTCATCTAGAGCCAAGTTAATATCAACTCTGAGAGGAGGGCAGGAAGATCTCACTTTACTTAAACTTAGTGAACCATTCATGAGTCTCTTTTTCAAAAGCTGATGTTAGAAAACACACTCTATGAGTCTGTGATTTACGGCAGGATATAATCCTCTTTCAACATGCTTTTTTGGGGGACGGGGCGGGTGGCGGAGTTGGGCAGGTAAAGTTTTAAGGGCCAGTTCAGGGTTTGACCCATAACAGACCCCAATCCCAGCAAGAGCTGCTACAATGTGGAATCCAGTAGGAAATCGGATCACATCTGGATTCGGGGGCAAAAATAGTTTTATGGACAAGTTCTTACAATGCGTTTGCTCCTAAGTGCAGCTGCGTCTCTGGGAGAAAGAATGAAAATATAAGTTATGATGTGTCTGAACCTTCCCAGAGCTTTGAAACACAGGCTACATTTCCTCCAGAAGGGTCGCCCTGGTTGCTTGTTACATGTTGTTACACGTTTACCAAGGACAGGAGACCCTGCTTAAATGTAACAGGCAGAGGTGGTACAGGGCTGGGTGCCCCTGCCACCCACCGGCCATGCAAAAGGAGAAGTCACCAATTGTTCCTAACCATGCATACTGCTGAAGGTAGAAAGCTATTCAGCATTAGCGCTAACTGCCCCAGCCTGCCACCTCCTTCGGCTACTGGAATTGCTAGAGATGAAATGGTTTTCTCTCTTCTGTCTCATGCAGGTTTAGCTCAGGAAGTCATATCAGGTGATCTGCTGGCATATCTGCCATCATTCATTCCGATGCTTTCCCAAGAGGCAGAAGCAAGAAGCACTCAGCACACAGCCTCACCAAACTAGCGGGAAACGGAGTATTTTGGTCAATGGAGAAAAGAATTTGTTCGAGACGTAAAGTCATATTAATGATTTGCACTCTTGGCTGAACAACTTCCGGGAAATGAAAATCTACTGTATTTGAGAAATCACACCAGGTGGCAGGAATGCTGGGCCCTTGCCAAGCCCCCAGCAGTTTCTGGATGACTGGGGAGCTACTCTTTGGCCTCGTACACAGCAATTATAAAGAGCTGTAAACAGGTCCCATGAAAGAAATGAAACGCCAACATGATAAATACACATGCATGGCAAGTCTGACGTGGAGGCCAATCACCTGTGGCTGGATGGAACAGAGAAGAGACCAACAAGGTTACTCCCGGATGGTTACTCTGCACCCAGCACTGGCCTGAGCAGATGACGTGTGGCTCTACTCCCGTCAGCCTCGCAGTAACAATCCGATGCAGAGGAAAGATCATCAGGCCCATTTTCCAAGTGAAGACACAGAAGCGGAGAAGGAAGCTGCCCAAGATTTCACAGAGACTGGAAGAGCCACCATTCAAATTCCAATTCAGGACAGGAGCCTCAGAGATCACGTGCAAAAAAGCTCCATGAGGGACTTGGCTGAAGTCCAGAGATGGGTGTCTTAGTCCCCACACTGAACCGACTGGCTGCATGAACTTGGGTGCCTTGCCCAGCCACCCTGGACTTCCATTTCCTCATCAGCATGATGCAAGTTACACTAGGTCTTGAAAATCACTTCCACGATTTTATTACTCTTCCTTCCAGAGAGAACTCGGACACCCTGACACCCTCATAGCAGGACTGAACACCACGACCCTGTCCTCTGACAGGCAGATGACACAGAGACCGGCATACGCATATTGCACAGGTCCGATGGCTCCAGCCAGCAAAGAGCTCACCTATCTCTGTGCAGGAAAACCGGATGAGCCCCAGCAGGCTCAGGTAGTCACTATACCCCTGAAAATACCTACTCCACACTTGCATAGAAGGCTGCTGCCTTCTTAGCTTATTTTATGGAAACTTAATTTGTACTGGACATGGCCTTGTGACCCAGGCGGCTAAGACGGGCAGGGTGTAAACCAGGTAAGGCCCAAGGTGCTAAGTTCACAAGCCAGGGACAGGTGGGAAAATCAAAATAAAGAAACGAGTTAAAATGTTTCTTCCTTCTCTCCCTTCCTTCCTTCCTCTTTTTAAAAAATAAAATTTATTTTGACTGCACTATTGTAAACAGAAAACCACCTAAGTATCCACTGAAGAATAGGTGGATAAGAAAATGTATAGAGAGAGAGAGAGAGAGAGAGAGAGAGAGAGAGAGAGAGAGAGAGAGAGAGAGAGAGAAAGAGAGAGAAATGTTATTTAGCCTTAGAAGAGAAATCATGTCACTTACAGTAACACAGAGAGATCTGAGGACACTGTACTAAGTGAAAAAAGTCAGAAAGAGAAACTATGTATGCTCTCACTTATATGTGGAATTTAAAATAAACCAAACTCATAGATAAGAGAGAAAAGACCAGAGGCAGGGGATAGGAGAATGGATACAATAGGTGAAGATGATCAAAAGGCACAAACTAGGCGTGCCCAGTGGAGTAGTGGTTGGGCCGGCCGCCTTTGGCCAGCACAGTCCACATATATCCCAAGGCCCCAGGTTCCCAATCCAGGGCTGAGGGAAACAACCAGGATGAACAATTAAATAAAATGAAGTGCTGCTTCCTCCCCTCTCTTTCTGCCTGCCTCTGCTCACCTTTCTTCCTTCTCGCACCTTCCTTTAAAAAAAAGAAAAAGACAATCTTCCAGCTAGAAATAAGTCCTGCAGACAAAAAGGACTATGTGTTATCTAGTGTCTATAGCAGGCAAGGTTGTACTACATGTTTGAAAGTTGCTAAGAGAGCAACTTTCCTATGAGAAAAATTCCTATAAGAAAAAAAACATGTGAAGTGATGGGCGTTAATTAAATTTATTGTGGTGATCGCTAATAATGCATACAAACATCAAATCATTATGTGATCAACC
The DNA here is from genome assembly GCA_004363575.1 of Solenodon paradoxus. Classification (NCBI taxonomy): domain Eukaryota; kingdom Metazoa; phylum Chordata; class Mammalia; order Eulipotyphla; family Solenodontidae; genus Solenodon; species Solenodon paradoxus. The sequence continues at coordinate 262,997 of RJWH01001310.1, forward strand.
TGAAACAAATACAATGCTCTATATCAATTATATATCTCAGTACATTTATTTTGATATTTAATCTTTTTTGCCCTCTTTTATCCTACTTAGATTACTCCTGAGCCAGGGCTAAAATAAGTGCAGGAAAATACTCCATTGTTGAACCACACTACACATTAAGGGACTTAAATTGTATAATAACACAAAAGATGATTCAACTTTTTAAAAACATGTAATAAAATTCTACAATCAAAATCTAGAAAATTTTATAAATTCTAACTCTTCGAATCAGTAAAACAGACTGCCCAACATTTACAGGTTTGCAACATTACATGTGCATATTTAAAAATGTAGTTTTATAAAAGGTGCTGCTCCAAGGTAGCTTCTTTAACGCAGTGTGAATTTTAAAGACGCACGGAGCATATTAGAAATGGTGTTTTCAAGAAAAATGTATTCCCTGCCTCCCTGTAAAGCCAAGGCATTTCAGGTATTAGATTCCCTCTGATTAGATTTTCTGATTGGTTCAGATATACAGACCTAGAAATCATTTCAGAGAATAACCTTACGAGGCTTTGTAAAAAACAGAAAACATAATTCATACTTAATCAAATGCCCTATGATTGTCATCAAATCTGAATCCATTTCTAAGACCTACTATGAAATAACTAGGAAGTAACTGGGACATAGCACATCCTCCATTTATCCATCCTCCCTGAGCCCGTTTATGCGCTACACCCTATGATTCCACAAGCTAATACAAACCAGCCAGATTTGCAATGCGAGAAATGGAGGCCGGTGGGAGAAACAATTGTACACCTTCCCTTTGCTTTCTTCCCCTTTGCTTTTTAATTAAATGATAAATCTCAATATGAATTCATTAGAAACCTGATAGCTCAATTAAGCACTATGTTACTATAGACTCTGGGGCAATGTTTCAATATCAGTTAACAGAGTTGAGATGTAACCTGAGCAAAAAAAAAAAAAAAGAAAAAAAGGAAGCCAAAAGTTACATTCAACCAACCTTTTGGGAGAAAAATTGCAATTAAAGGGGGACAAAAGGTCCCAGTATCTACAGACTGTTAAAATGTAATGATAAGAAAGGCCATAAGTTTCTCCCGCAGCAGTATATTCTTTAAATGCAGAAAATCTCCTCAGCTCATTTTAATTGGGGTTCATACCTAACAGAACAACAAAAAAAGAAAAGAAGGAAGTGACATCAGGAGAAAAAAGTTTATTGGAAAGAAACATCCCATTTTGAGAATGAAAAGAATTTCTGGGTGAATCAGCAAATGATACAAATGAATTTGGAGAACACCTGGGAAGGCCTGTATAAAGCAGAGAGAATCTGTACTTTGAATACATGGTCTATTTCCATCCATTAAATAATTGGTGGTGGCTGTTTTTCATGTGTCCAACAAAAACTGAGCGCTAGGCAGGGAGAGCACTAGACTGTAAAGATACATGCAGGATTAGTTCAAGGTCACTTTCCTAATGAGGCCTTCCTGACCCAACATATTTGAACCTGCAAAACCCACTGTGCATCCTTCATCTGGTGAGCTTTCTAAAAATCTCCAAATTGCATGCCCAGGAGTAGGACCCAGGCCCCATTTCCAGAAGCTCCCCAACTCAAGATCTACTATTGTCACCCCTTTCCAAAGCCGCTTGTCTTTGCAGCATCTAGCACCTTCTAATACAAGGTCATAGTTAGCGTGGTGTTAAGAGTCTGGATATCAGACTGAGCATCTTGCAGGCAGGGATGTTTTATTCACACTCGAATCCCCAATGCCTGAACATAGTAGTGGCTCAGTAAGTATTTATTGAGCAATTAATAAAAACTCAACATGAATCCTCCCCCCCTCAGGGACTGCACAATCTACTGGGAGAAGAAAAACTAGCTAAGCGAATGTCACGCACAGCTGTGGCATGTAGTAAGTATGCTCTTAGAGCCCAGACCAGGAGAAGGTGACCCAGTCGGAGGCATCCAAGAAGTGACTCTGGAAATAAGCTGGAGCTGGAAGGACAGCTTTCTAAGACAGAGAGAAGAGGGCACAGGGGGACAAGAAGAGGGAAGAGCTCTGTGGGCAGGTCCTGGGTGACGACTGGGGATGGAGAGGCAGGAAGAGCAGGACTAAAACTACTTTGCCACCTTGAGGTGAGCAAAATATCTTCAATGGTGAGTTCAAGGGTGGTGGCAGTCATATGTCATTATCAGAGGTGCTGTGGTGACTTCCACCAGCCTGTCAGGGTGCTTGCTGGATTGTAGGTAGAAGTCTGTGAAATTCACTCTGTACCTCCTCCTATTAGTTCCCATCCCATGTATGAAAAAAGTAAAGCAAGCTAATGGTATGTGTCCCAACATTCCAGCCAGGGCATCTCTAAGCAACAGACTAGATGTCTAGATGTCCTGTCCCCACTCATGAGCACCTCCCTTCTCTAAGCACCAACCTCCATAGGCAGATCAGTTCTAGCCCACGGCCCAAGCCAATCTAAGCCCTAATCAATTAAGAATAGTTAGCATCATCAGCCCATATCATAATACGAAAAACATTTTCCTTTCTCGTCACTAAAATACCACTATGTATCATAAAATCCAAAAAATCTGAGTTAGCAGGAGTACCAGGTCTCCAATGCTAATTCAAAGGAGATCTCATGAACTCACTAAGCTCAAGAGACAAGTTTTTCAAATGAAGAACATATTCTTAGGAGCACCGAAGATTTTTAATTAAACCACTGGAGTTCAAACAGTTACAGAATGCATTACTCGCTCTTCGACATTCCTAAGCAAAGGTCCATGTGCAGCACCCATGGTTCACAGTCCTCACTGCACAGCAGTGTTGGAAGCTCTGGCTGGTGACAGGCCACCAGGCAGACCCTAGGTGGTGGGACTTGCAGGCATACTTGTGAGTCTGTAGGACAGTCTCCGGCACTGGGCCAATGGGTCTCAAATTGCTGTGCTTCTTTGCCTTCTGGGTGTTATCTGTGATCACTTCCTGATCTGTTTCCTTACACTCAGGTTCCCAGCCTCCCCGGGTCTGTCTGCAAGAATCCTGTCTGCATTCAAAGACTTCTCATCTACTGTGGGCTGAGAATCCAGATTACCAAACTGATTGGAATCATGAAATCAATTCTAGGTGAGAACCCAAGTGATGCTCAACAAATCCATCACACTCTTGGCTTGAGAGTGTGTGGTCCATCTGACATCAGTCCCAGACATGCAGAAAGCAGCAGCCTGGAACCATGGCGAGGGCACAGCTTTGGAAGTCAGGTGGCCTGGGTTCATATCCCAGGTGTGAGCTCTTGGACAAGTCACTTTCAACGATCTGCATCTAAAACAAGGATTTCTGGCCCAAATGGACACACAGATTAAAGAAGAGACCACTGCTCATAGCCAGGAACAGGGTACACACTAAGAAATATTACTCATTTCTGCTTTTATCATTCTTTACTGGGTTCAAAGACGCAGTGCCAACAGGATATGGCTTCAACCACGCCTGCCACTGCCAACTTCCCCTAACCACAGTCCCGTTTCAGGAAGCAACTTTAGACTGTTCTCTGCAAAAGGATGGCTACCCATTAAATCAAGAATGGCCATGTGACAGGGCCATCTTTTAAGGAATGAAGTCACCACCACACCCAGAGCATGGCCTATATCAATGGCTCTCCCCAGAAAGAGTAACGATCACTGGCAAAGCCACTCGGGCTGGTTTCCACCAGAGCCCGGATGAGAGAACTTTGGCAGGTCTCGCCAGTCACTGGCACATACAAGGACAGAGCTGCTAGCCAAGAGAGATATGAAAGGTCAGAGAGGGAAGCAAAGTGCTGTGCTGGGTCCTCAGAACTGACTGGCACCCTTTCAGTTCCGTTTTTGTTCCATGCGACCCTCAGAATAAATCGGTGACTAAGGTGATCTGAGTGATTTTCTGTTCTTTGTAACCTAATGGTGGGCTGAACCAGCCCAGGTTGTATACAAGGAACTGAGCTCCATTCAAACCAGGTGTCCTCCAAAATGCCATCTCAACTAACAATGAGGGCATCAAAGTCCATTGCAAAAGGGACAATAACCTGCATTCCTGCAGTGGTCAAGCAGGGCACTTGAAGGATAGGAGTCAAGGAAGTGTCTACATCCCCAAGAGACTGCTCTCCTCCTGCTCCTACCACCACTGATGCATGCTACCTGCAAACTCCAGCCTGGAGTTGCCAGGAAGGGCTTTCCACTGCCCACAGAAACAGTTTCCTGGGGAGGAAGTCTCAAGGAAGAGATGAGCAGAGTTTTCTATCCATGGCTTAGTAAAGACCTGTCAGGTCATGAAATAAATTGACCTTCTGCAGTTGATTAGAAAAGGGCAGGAAGATGGGTCTTAGTAATAAAACACCTTATAGAACACCTTAGGGTTTACAAGATACATTCACACACCTCATTCGAACCTTGTAATGGTCCTGGGAGGCAAGTGCTGGGGTCACCATTACACATGTGGAAACTGAGGCTGAGCTTAAAAACCTCACGCAGGCATCTGTGTGGTCAGTTACTCCCTGGTCCAGGGTCACAGGCTGTCTTCTAAATCACTTTCCAAAAGAGAAGGTCCACAAAATGAGGACCTGTGTCCCCACAAAGCCCACTGCAGTTCAAAGCAAATAGGATACACAGAAATCCCTACCACAAGGAAGTATAGCTGTGGGTTCATTGTTTTCCAGTCTTTTTTAAATCCCTTAAAACTGGTGCCTCATTAGCATTTAGGACCCTAGTTCTCACAAGAATGCCTCGAATAAGGAGAACTTTCTCAAATTCACCTCCCATAAACCAGGGCATCAAGCACCAAGGAGACAATCCCTCAATAAACTGATACAACTCGCTGAAAGAATAACCTCTGCCCAGGTTAAGGCTGCAGATTCTGAAATCCCAGGAGAGAGTGCACATTGCAGAGCTTGCTCTGTGGACAGGCAGGGAGGATTTTGGCTCTAGCAAAAACAAAACTTCAAAGGGAAGAGAAGCTGTGGGAGCTTCAAAGACCCCCTGCAGGACCAATTAACACCTACAAATGTTTATCTAAGCTGTCATTTAATGATGGCTACTTCACTAAATGGGTGCTCAGCCTCACCCTAAAACTTGCAATTCCTAGGAATAGATTGGGTTGGAGGTGGCAAGAGGAAGTTCTGAGTTGTTTTCTGAGAGATCTTTAACCTCATAGACTTTTCTGAGCCTTAGAATTGAACCCTAATGAGTTTATTGCAGAACTTTTTCAAATGATCAAAGAATTATAATTCTTTGCTGATAATTGCATGTTGAGGAAAACATAGCTGCAGGTACAAGAAGTTAAAACATTTCTTGAGATATTGCAATAGATGAAAAATAAAATGTTGACAAGTAATATGCAACAAGCTAAAATTACTATGACTTGGGAATGTAAGGCTGCTGTTCAACAGAGTAACTAGAAAATAGTAAAGATCCAGAGTATCAACTCTGATCAATTAAATTCATCCTTCATCTTTGAAAAAAGAAAAAGAAAACAAATAGCAAATGCGTGAAGTTCCTTACAGATGTAATGGGGAAAAAATAGGGAAAGTTAAGAAAATGTAAATGGTTAAACTATGGAATTGCTGTGAATGTGAAAAATAAACATGCAGCCATTAAAAGTCCTATTTGAATATTTTCACAGGATTTTCCTAGTTAGTAGAACAGGAAAATGTTCTTGGATACTGTGAAGAAAAAAGCAACATCCAAAAATACAAAGTCAAACTAACCTGATAAAATCCACAGACTAGAAATATTAGAACTTTGGGTTTTTTTCACAGCAGGAATCCAACTCCTCCAAGGTGGATGTGTCTGACACAAACAAGGTATTTAAGAAAATGCTGAATTCATTATTTGCTTGCTATTAAATAATAATTAATATACCTATACAAATGATAGAGGCTCCTTGATGTGTGTTACAACAGGCCAACTACACCGAAGTTTAATAATAGTATTTGGGGCATGCCCTAGTGGAGCAGTGGCTTGGTCAGCTGCCTCTGGCCAAGCGCAGTCCACATACATCCCAAGGGCCTGGGTCCCAGGGAGTAACCCAGATGTACAACTAAATAAAGATAAAGATAATGCTTCTTCCACCTCTCTCCCTGGCCTACTTGCTTTGATTCTTGACATATCTTTCATTTAAAAACAATAATACTAAATAGTACTTGGTGCTCATGAAGAGAAGGGAATATATATATATATATATATATGTGTACACACACACACACACACACACACACACACACACACTCCTTACTTTCCCAATTTTCCACAGTCTCTGGATGACTTTGTAGGTGGATGTGTGCTATCCGTCTTCAAGGAGCCTGGCAGCAGTGGCCGAGGGCATTCCGCAAACAGGACCCCTTCAGTCAATTTGGAAACTTCCCAGCATCTCCCATTTCTACCTCTTCACCATCATTCTACTGTCACTCCAGTCTCCACATCCAGCGTTCACTTCCATCTACAGAGGGAAGTCCCCATGGTGCTATCTGCGAGGGAAAAGGTTGTGTCACTGTTTCCTCACTTTTCTTTGAAGACTTCTGGGAGAGAATTCAAAGCAAAATCTATAGAGAGAGTTATCACGCTCCGTGAATGGAAGAGTTCAAGGAGTTCAAAGCTTAAATGTCAGAATTAGAGACCATCTTTCTGACATCTCAAAGTCAATTCTTGTCCTTGAAAAACACATGTAGAAAGAAAAGCAGTGGAAGGCGTGCCCTTGTGGCTCAGGTGGCTGAGATGCTGGTGTGCGGACCAAGTGAAGCCCACGGACCTGGGTTCAAGACCTACGGCCAAGGTAAAAAACCAAAATAAAATAAAATAAAAGTGAACTAAATAAATAAAGATGTTCCCTCCCTCCCTCCTTGGACAAAAAAAATAAAAGGAAAAAAATATCTATGGGGAAAAGATTTGATAAACACCAAATGATACTAAACTCACTATTAACTAACATGGAAAGAGGTCAAATTTCTGCTTGATTTTCTGAGCGGGTAACAGTTTGTGGAGGAAAGAGATGGACATGGAATGTAAGACCTCTGGGTAACGCATCACCATCTTCTTAGTACATGCGGCTTCAGGTCCTCGCCGTGTCCTTGCAGGGCCTGCATTCTAATCTGTAAAATATGGATTTAACCCACCTTATACTGTTGTCGAGTCTTCACTGAGCTCGTCAGTGAAAATTCAAATAACGGGCACTGCACCAGTCTTCCACGTTAGAAGGAGTCCCTGTGCGTTCCAGGAACATGGTCACCGAGGAAGAGCTGGTAAGTTCAAACAACGAATACTAAGCTCACGGATACAGGAGCTCCTGTGCTCAGGCTGGACATGCAGCACGTCCAGGAGACAGCAGAATCCCGTGACCTCTCAGGCCCGCTGATCACCGCAACCAGACTGCTTAGGATGAATGAAATGAGGTAGAATCTGCTCGGTGAAAGCAACTGACAGGGCAGAGCCAGAAAATCTGGGCTGTAGCCATCAGCTGTTTGGACAAACCACCTCACCAACAGCAGGTCTCAGTCTACACACCTACAAAATGGCCTGGCAAGACCTTGCAAGATGGTCGTGAGCACAGCAGCCAGGTCCTACAACTAACACAACCTCCAGCGTGACATCAGCATGCTCAAGGTCACTGTATCAGGGATGACACTCTACGGTCTTCTCACAAAGAGACCCATGACCACCCGAGGGCCTGTGCCATCCAGGGGTGCTGTCAGTCACAGGGACCGAACACAGCCTCCCATTGGCAGGGCCTGTCTAAGCCTTCGTCACCTGTTGTGCGACAAAATTCTAAAGGGTCCCAAGATCTCATATTCTATTCTAAACCCACCCTCCGTTGAACTGGACTCAGTCAAAACGCTAATGTCCCTAGAAGTACCAGGTAATATCCCAAACTACTGGGGGACTGCTTGTAAAAGAAGCTCCCGGGTTTCCTCCAGAAAGTAAGTTCAGCTGGAGTTGACAAAAGATAAGTAGAGAACTAGACTCGGTGCCAGAAGACACACTTGTCAGCATCATATTTTACAGAGGACGGGCTCTATCTTTATTTTTAAACTCTGCTTATGTGTTTTATTTTAGAAAAGTGTGCGTGCTGTCATTCAGCTGAGGGTGGGGACAGGGGGACAGGAGGTGGGGAAGGCTCTCAGGTGCATTAAAAACCTGAGGGTCACAATGTCCGCCCTTCATTGTGCAGGATTTGGAAAAGAGTCACGGAACATTCACTGTTGGACTATGAATTTGTTCAAGGTGTCTGCTAATCTAGTTGGGAATAAAGAATTTAGAATTACTAAAGGCCTTGTACATATTTTCTTTTTGCATTTAAATTCAACTCATCATCTTTCGGTTGATTCATAGCCTACTCCTAAATTGAAAGGACCTAATGGAAAGGTGTAAGAAAACTTCTATTTAGATTAAGCATCTCCAAGAGCATACCCACCTTAGTTAGCAATGAAAAGCAAAACGTAAGCTCTAGTGCAAGAGTTCCTAAATCTGAGGATACCCTTAGAAGAGACGACATCACCTCCTAAAACTGTAACAAATAGTGTATGCATGTGCTTTTTTTGTGTGTGTCAAGTTTGTCCAAAGTTTTCATCAGCTTTCCAAAGGATTCCAAGAGATATCCCATAAGAAACACCATCAGGAAATATCTCCTAATGGCCAGAGAGCTTTCAAGCTTATCTGTAATTGATGATGGACAACTGAAGGTCAAAGGGCAAAATTCAGAAGGCCAGTGTTCCAGGGATAACCACCACTAACCAGCTCTCTGCCTTGAGCAGTTCCCTCAGTGTAGCCCTCCTTTCCTACATCTATAAAATGAGAATGTTAGGTGCTGAATGAACACGTAACTTTAAGACCCTTAAAAATACCAGGATTGTGAGCTACAGTTTCAGCAAATGCAGGAGACGGTGTCAAAAAGGGAAGCCAGGAATGCTGCCTGTTCCCAGAAATGCTGCTTAAAATATTCCCCATCACCTTCCTTGGAGGGGGTCAAAGATAGAAGCCACCTCTCATTTCCTTCTCTTTCTTCTCTTTCAGAAAGCTAAATTTAAAGTTTCACAATAATGTCTTTTTGAAAGGATTTGAATGAAGTTCATGCAAAAACAGAGTAATTCTGTAAGGATGCGTAAGAAGCTCAGAGGATGTAAAATAGAAGGAATTTCTCTAAAGCCTCATTATAAATCATCTAATCATTGCAGTGACATATTATAGCCGGTGTCATCTACATCTCTTTAATATATATGTAACTCCAGAAAATTAATTATGGTTGTCATAAAAATGGAGGTTTTAATATAATCTCGGAAGTCAGGGTCAAATATACTGCTTTATTACAAGGGAAAAGCTTTTTCTTTCATTCCATGTAGTTCTTCTATACTTTTTGCAATAAATGGTGTTTCAAAGAAGTATAGGTAAAATGGAAGCTTTTAACCGCTTAGGATTAAATCTTTATCAACACATAAGGCCAAATTTCACTAAAAGCAATTTTTCAGTTGATGCGCTTGTATATATTCTATAGTTTCCTAACTCAGCCATGATACCACAAGTTTTCAATCTAATCATCAGACCCCAGAAGTCCAAAGCAAACTAAGATGTGCTTACCGGGGGAAGCAACTTAAACTGAAGCTTTGTCATAGGCACTTGCTAATAGAGAAGAGACACAGATGAAAACTGATCATGTTTTTACAAGTCATTACCAAATGAATGCTTCGAACACCCCCAAAGCAGTCTCAAACCCATTCCACAAAAGGAATAAACTAATGTTCAAGGTCAAGAATCAAAGTCACGGGGTGAGTCAGTGTGAGAAGCCACACTGTAGATGGATGAGTGCTAGAGCCCTAACTTCAGTATCACCTCCCTCCCTGAAGCCCTGGAGAGATTAGCCTTGGAGGTGAGTTCTGCTATGCACACGCACAGGGCTGACTTACAGAAAACACCGTTGAAGGAGCGCAAGAGTTGCTCTGACTCCAGAACACAAGTGCACTGCTTCTATCAAGAGTCTTTTCACTGTAATTTCAAGCTTCACTCTTCATCTTCATGCTTTCCCAAGTCAATAGTAAAAGGCCATCATGTTTCAAGAACCATTTTTCAAAGTAAAGTTTCCTGATAAACCAATGAGAGGCATGAGTTAAAACTCCAGGAAGACCAGGCTAATGAATACAAATGTTCTGCCACTGTCCTGTCCTATCAAACCAAATTAGAGCTGGAACATGGGAACATAAAGAAAGACTCAGCTAAAGACACCCCTGCTCTAGAGAAAAAGCCATCTTGCTTTCCTAACTAAATGCTACTTTTCCTAGGAGATCCAATCCTGAGGCCCTGACCCCTTGTGGTCTTTAAATATAAATCAAAACAAGGGGGCAGGTGTCAGATTTCTTAGCCCCGACACAAAGAAGTCAAAAATGAGTTAAATTTAATTAGCGAAAATTAAAGTTTCTAGGAAAGCAACCCTTTCCTTCCTTCCCTGCCAGTCTCTAGAAAAAGCATCAGCAGAGAATGCAAAGATACACTATGTGTTTGGGGAATAAGAGGGTAAAGAAGATAGGACTGTTTTATTGGATTGAAGGCATTTCTCAAATAAATGTATAATTCAAATTTCCTCAGGTGACATCTCAGTCCCTAGTTCCATTTAGAAGAATGAAGACCACCATGATCCTGTTACAAAATTCAGTGAGACCACTTTAGAAGACACTGAAAGGTTAGACTTCATCTCGAATTACTGCACCACAGGCCAGACAAAGAAATTCCTGAAAGGCTACAAGCACTTTTTTCTTACCAGCACCCACAGGAATAGGTCAATGTAAATGTCGCGTAAACAAAGCAGCTCATTACTAACCACAGTTTGTTTCCTTTGAGAGAAAATGTTAATCCATTGCCACCGCACCAACATTCACAAATAACTGCCCCTGAAGAGTGAAATATATAAATTCATAATTGACCCTAGCCCGGGGCTTTTCATAGACTTGGAAAGCAAGAGGGTGAAGGGTTGGGAGTTTTGAGTGCTGGATACTTTCTCCTTCATTGTCTATGATCAAGTATAGGAGGACTTCAATTTCCCTCCCCATCACTCCTACAGAGGCCCAAGTGTCTGAGGAAATCCACAGACAACAAACCTTTCATCTCTGGACCCTTTCCCACCATCGTCCTTCCTGTTGCAATCAGGTTTGTGAAGCGTTTCCCCTATTCTGTATTGCATGAATCAACTGCAAAATCTGCCAAGCTCTGCCAGTTCCTCTTGTACTCAGCTGAGCGGCTCCCCTTCCTTCCCTGGGTAGCACAAGGCTGCTCCGGCTTTTAACTGGCGTTACGTGGAAATGCACGGCGGAGCTCACTAACTCTTTCGCAGCCAGATAGAAGTGAGAGTCCGGAGCGCTGACCCCGTCTACTAGGAAACTGACCCGCCGAGCTGAGGTTGAAGCAGATTTGTGGACATTGTTCTGACCCCAAATCCAGTGTGTCAGCTACTGTCACTAGAAAAAGGGAAGAGTGAAAGGGGCTACAAAGTATCCAATATAGTTACTTAGCAACTGGACAAAACTTGCCTCTCTACAGAGGCTAAGGAGGCATCTCGCCCATTCAAAGAAGAACAGTCTCGATTTACATGCAAATAGATAAAGACAAAAGGGAAAAGGAAATCTAAATTAGCAACTGGAATTTACAGCAGTGGGCTAAGGCCCAGATTTTAAAAGCAGTTTCTCCTTGGAAGAAGACAGGATGTACACATACAGATATACATGAGTGAATGAGTGAGTGAATGAATGAATGAATGAATGCAAGATCACAGACCCCAAGAGAGCTTATATCCTGCCTCATAAAAGTCATTGCTATGGTGGGGAGTGGGGAGTTAGGAGGGAGGGGAAAGCATAGAAAGTTTAGTAGCTAACATTGAAACACTTTTCACTGCTAAGACAAATGTGAGGCTTACAGAAAGATGACAAGGTGAGGCCGGGGGGTAAAAGTCCAAGGCAAGCAGTTTGAGAAAAGCAAATAAAGCCCCAATCTTGCAGGTAGGTCTCCAGACTGTGGATGGATTAGGAGCTTCTCTGGGTAGAGACCCCCTCCCAGACACTCTCCTGGGCACACTGGTGGGGTAGTCTCCAAATTTGCATCAAACCCCACCCTTCCCAAAGGACACTTCGCTCCGAAGGTTTTCCAAACGAGAGGGAGACACTGTCGCCTACTAGGCTCAGGACAGTGCTCCAGGCTTTTCCGTTTGCCCATAGTGCTCAAACTCTGGGTCCTCAGCTCGGAGCCACCGGCTTCTGAACCAGGATGCTCCGTTCCAGGTTCAGGACGGGAAGGAGGAAGAGCCAGGGCTGCTGGGTCACAGCCCACTCCCCCAACCTTACACCTGGACCCAGGTGTGCAGGCCCAGGGCTGGCCGGCAAAGCCCCCCAGCCCAGCCACTTACTTCTCATACTCAGTGTTGTCTCGGTCACAGCGAGAATCCTTGTGCTTCTGCCAGTCTTTGCCATGCTTGCAGGTGGTGAGAAGCAGGACGTCCTCTCCGTTATGGACGTGATATAAGGCATTCCTGGTGTCTGACCCTATCCCTGTCAGGTACCTCTTCCCCTTGAAGACCAGCATGTACTTCCTGAGAGGAGGGATGGTGTTAAACTTCAAAAACCCCCTCTCCCCTCCTGTCCTGGGATGATCCTTAGAAAACAGGGGAATAGAAACATCAAAGTTGGGTCGGAAGTTTTCAGTACTGATGCTGGCCTTGGCCAGCATCGCCTGGCCGATGTCAAACCCCACGTCCTCGGTGTAGTCAGGCCAAGTGCCAGAATATAAATTAAAAATCAAATGATTCCTACCATTGTTCCACAAGTGAAGACTCTGCACTTTGGATCTCAAATTGTGCACGTACTGAGGTGATAACTGGTCTCTGTCTAAAGTATCCAGACTCAGGACAAAGAGGCACGCCTGGCTGGGATCCGAGGTGTAAAACCTGGAGCCCTCGATGGCCGCTAGAATGTTTTGGTAACTTTCGGCGATTTTCTCCCCTTTTTGCTGCGGGTAGACGTAGACTTTGAAGCCGTTTTTCTTGCAAAGGGTGAAATCGAAGCAGGACTCCATGCGGCACTTCTTGCCTTTGTAGATGCTGGAGTTGGCGTCTCGCTTCTGCCGGGGGGAAATGTGCACGCTGGAATCCTCGTTTTCCAATTGCTCCCAAGGAACGAAGGGGCGCAGAGCGTCCGGGAACCGGGGCCAGAAATGATCGGGACTCGGGTGGTGCAAGCCATTCCGACCGCTGTGCTCTTCTCTCCGGCTGTGGCTTCTCGATGCCCTAAACTGCAAGCCTCCGAAATAAAACAAAAGGGCGAGACAAGAGCCAGCTGAGAGCAGGATGAAATAGCGTTTTTTGGCCTGCATGTGTCCTGCCGGGGTCAAGAGAATTGTAAATAAACACAAGAATCACCCAAGTTTCCCAATCAACACTTTCAGCGCCAGTCCGCCATCTTCCCGCCTGTAAAGACTTCAAACTCTCCGCTCCCACCTTCTCTGGATGCCTTTCCCCAAGCCGTGGACTGATCCAGCGCATGTGGGCGATTTCTTTAACTTTCTCCCCTTCGGTCTTTCATCTTTGGGTTGCACAATGGACGGGAGAGAGCGGGGCTGAATATTTCGCACCCTGGGCGGGCGAGCAGCGGACGGTGATTTTCTTGCATGCAACAAGACGGAGGAAAAGAAAGAGCGGGGGGATAAAAGCTCCCGATGCCCAATCAATGGCAAGACGAAGTGGTTTCCCTGCCTCTCGGATCCCTCTCGGCAGCGTGGAGAACGAGCCCGGGGAAAGCAACTTCAACTCATCCACACTCCGTGCCGAGCACTCCGGTTCCCACCGCCAGCCGAGCCCCGGGATCAGCCGGCTAGTGCATCTTGCAGCTGGGGCGCCGTAACCTCACGAATCCCTGCATCTCTCTTTATTCCCTTCTGCAGCGGCTCCAAGACTCCGGCGGTGTTTACTCCTGCGCTCGCGGGGCCGGCCCCCGGGACGCGTGGCGGCCCGGCTGGAGGCGGCGGCGGCGGCGGCGGCGGGTGGCGGCGGCGGCGGCGGCGGCGCGTCCTCCCCGCGGGCAGTGCCGGCCCCGAGCGGCGCTTCGCAGGCCCCCGCGCGATCGCTGCGACCGCCGCGTTCGGTCGCCGAGTGTTACCCGGTTCTGAATGTTACACTTACACATTCCATTCCCGACACGACAGCGCTGACCTCATCCATCCACGCAGCCTGCGCTGCCATTGGTCGAGCGTCACGTCCGGGGGGGGCGGTGCTTCCGCTGCGCCCATTCATAACCCCCGGCCGCCGGCTGAGGCGCCGGCGCGGCGCCGGGGCGCGTAGGGGCGCGGGCACGCAGTCCACCCCGGGGTGCTTCGCGGTACCTCGGCCGCGGCCGGCGGGCGTGGTGGACCGCCCGGGAGCCCGACGACCCCGCGCCCCGTCGGAGCGTTGGGCCGGGACCCGGTCTGGGCCGCGCGGGGATGCAGCGCCGCCCAGAGGAGCCCGCGGGCGCACGGCGGCTTGGGAGCCGGGGGCCGGCCGGCGCTTCCCGGGCCCCGCTGCTCGGGCTGACCCGGGCGCCCTGGGAATCCAGTCTCCTCGGCTGCCTGCCGGGGACGCGCCTCGGAGGGGCGACAGGGTGCTGGCGAGTGCTTGGATCAGGATTCCTGAAAATGGAGCAGCAGGGCGCACCCCAGGGATGTGAGAGGAAAGACTGACTTCGTAGAAAGCCACCGCCGACCCGAAGGGTGTCTCCCGCCCCCTTTGGACGCTCCAAGGCCCAATGTGTGTCTTTCATGCCAAGCATGGAAACAGATCCCTTATTCCCTGCATAGCCTATCCTTTTTTATTTCCCTTCCCCCAAGGAGACATCAAAATCCCCCCCAAATAAAGAGGAATTAGTATAATCATGAGGAATCCTTCCATTCTTCGTGTCTGTGTGCTAAGAGGAGACACCCCTAGCCTAAATTCTCATTATCTATGAGTGCATCGTTCCCTCATTTTGTCGATTTTGTAGAAAGCTTCCAAGCGACCCAATCACTGCAAAAAAAAAAAAAAAAAGAAATTTTCTAATGGTTGAAGAGAAACTGGTTAATCTAATCTTCTCTCCCAAGTGATGTAATTCTCTTTCTGTGGTGGTGGTGGTTTTCAAGATGTTTCTTGGGAATGGATGACTAGCAGAACTGCCAACTGTCCCACTTGTAAAGGAAACTCGAAGCAGGAAATGACCTAATTTAGTGCAAGATGGTGGGCCCTTCCTTCAACTGACCTTCCACACTTCAGCCCCAAGCACCAGCCGCCACCCGCAGGCTACACTTGGACAATTCCCATAAACACCTGCAGTCCTAAAGGTCCTCCAAGACCTCCAAGATGTGCTAGTTCCCAAACAGTATTTCTGATCATAGCCAAGGGTCATGGCCTCAGAGCTGGTTTCTGCTTTACAGAGAACCCCTTCCACCCTCTTCCTTAACTGAAGGCCTGAAGGCCTGGCCAAGCTGGACAAACAGTTGCCTAGGGCAGCAAGCTGTTTAGTAATTGTTTATTGTGGGAGTGACTGAGCTAGGGACACTTCCAGGCTTTCCTCAGGCCTAAGGAAAGAAAAAAAAATTCCAGTAGGGTGTGGACAAAGGGCCCAGTTATTACAAGGCAGGGTGGAAAAATGTAGACATTTGTTGTTTCAGATTTGCTGTAATAAAGGGGGAAGGGGCATGGGTGGGACATTACTGTACATTCCCCAGCCTCTCCTTTCATCTGCCTGCCAAAGATGAGGCAGCTTTTCCACATTTGACTTTACATTCCCCCTCCCCCACGTGACCCCCACTCCTTGCACCGTTTGGAGAGGCCTGGGACAGAAATGAGGATTTAGTCATCTTCCAAATACGATGACAATGTGCAGATAAATGCAATGATTGAAACCATGTGTGACCCAGGGCTCCCCTCAGCCAGGGCTGCTGAGAGCCACATCCACAGCAGGGAACTGGATGCAGATTCTCTTCACCTATGGAGGTTGAACCGTAGGGATGGCAGCCTCTCCTTACCTATCCTATAGGTGGTCCTGCGTGATCTTCAGGAGGTCCTGCTGCTATCCTTGCTCTTTGGCCTTCTCTTCTCGTGTGAATACATGTTTCTTGTCTTGCCAAATCATAGCCAGTTTCCCTCATTCCACACCTCAGTGTTACCTAGCCCTACTCGCACATTCCACAGGGGTGTATATTGTGAAAAAACTTGGGTACTGAAAATCAGCGATAACTTGGATTCAGACCCCGGATCTGCCTGTTCTTTACTAGTGCCTTGGGCATGTGACCTAATCTCTCGGTACCTCAGTTTCTTCATTAAAAGTGAGAATGTTAATGTTTCTTGCCAGTCTTGCTGAAGTTGTAGATTGTAAATAGCTTGACAAGTGTAATATTTTTAGCCCAAGTTCCACATTTCAAAGTCCAACTGAATCTAAAGGAGCCTCTGAAATAGATCATCAGTGATTCTCCCTCTGTTTTATTTTATTTCTAGCTGAAATCTCTCGTTTGCTCATTTATGACCCTTATTTCTTCCGGAGAGTCCCCGGAAATAGGAGCCTTGTCTGTCTTACTCGGCCCTGAGGCTCCAACACCTAAGTGGCTCCTGGCATTTAGATAGAGCTCAATCTCTGCGTTGAATGAATGAATTACTAACTGACTTTAAGCACGTGAACAAGTTTGTAAAGACCGCAGAGTAGTCTCTCAAATCAGGACTGAGTCTGGGTTAAGGCTGAAATACAACTATAAAGGAATATCTAACCAGAGGGTAAATCAGTCCATCTTAAATCCTTTCCTGACATATGTCAGATTATATAAATCCCTTGGTCAAAACCCTCAGGGGTTCGCTGTCTCTCTCAGAATAAACCAAAACTGGGCCAGTGACCTCCAAGGTTCTGCAGAATCTTCTTTAGCGGCCCCCCACCTCTCTTGGCCAGATGCTTCCCACTTCCCTCGCTGCCAATAATTCTCCCTCCATCCCAATCCATCTCCTCATTTCCAGTCAGGCTGGCTTCCTTGCTGTTTTTCATCCACGCCAAACATGTCCCTGCCTCCGGGTCTTTGCACATTTGTCATAGCCGTTCTGGCCCCATTATCCATGCAGCAAACTACCTTCTTTGAAGTCTCTTCTCAAATGCCACCTTATTATTGAAGCCACCTTTGATCATTCTAACTAAAATATCAAAGCCCCCCCCATTTTCCTATTTTCAGTTTTCTTTTTCTCTTAGCATTAGCTAACATCTGATATACTGCAAATTGACTTGCTAATTTTTCATGTATCTAGTGTACCCATGATGTCAGCTCCGCGAGGAAGGATGTGGTCTCTGAGTTCACTGCTATAATCCCAGTATCTGCAACAGTGTTCAGATGACATAAGTATTAGTTGAACTAATTAATTAACTTGATCCCATTGTAGGACAAGTAGAGAATATTCAAGCCTACGGTTCTATTATCAGAGAGAGAGAGAGGAGAGAGAGAGAGAAAACTAAAGCTATGAGTCATTCAAGCCTTGCTTACTTTCCTTTTCTAGGAGTCATGATTTTCCCAGGTTAACTAAAGACCTTAAAACATGAAACCCAGAAGATTCAGATCCTCATCTTGCTTCTGCCACTTACTGTAACCTTGAGCAAGTCACTCTTCTCTTTTTAATCTTCAGATCCTTACTGGTCAAATCAGGAGTCACCGAACTATAGATAGTATTCAGCTGACTGATTATGATGAGAATCAAATGAGAACAAGTGGACACATAGGAGACAGCCCTTCACAGTCCACCATGCACATGTCAAGCGTAAGATGTAATCGTCATGCTCGTTCAATAAGGATACATGAGACCATGTTGGCAAGTCGACAGCATTAAATACATAGAGTTTAACCCACCAAATACACAACAGTCCCCAGATGCTTTACAGACCCTGAAATGGTCAGCAATTACTGGAACTCCACAGGAAAAAGGGAAGACGGGAAATACACTAATGGACAAAAAGCCAGAAAGACTTCTTTTTTTTCTTTTTTTTAAGGAAAGGTGCAGGGAACGAAGGAGTTAGGCAAGCAGGCAGGAAGAGGAGAAAGAAAAATTTTATTTATTTTTATTTTATTTGTTCACCTCGGCTGTCCCCACCAGCCCCGGGATGCAAATTCGCATGCTTAGGATGTCCTTGGACGATAATGCACCTAAGCCAGTGGATCTAACCACTGCTCCACCAAGGCACATTTTTTTTTTTGGTGGTTTGTTTTTTTTCTTTTTTAATGAATGAAGCAATCAAAGGCACAAGTGCTTTTCAATAATCTGCAATTGTATTTGCTATAGGAAAAATCATTGACTCTAAAATGTGAAAACTAAAATACTGACATTAACAAATATTTAAGTTCTTTATAAAGTAACTTTAGATTGTCAGGACAACCCGTTCTTGAGGAAACTATACCAACATCTTTATTTGATGTGAATGCATGTTCCCATGTTTGTGATGTGTGACAGGGTCTCCACAAGGAAGCTTCCCTGGCCTAAGCAGACTGGGTCGCTCACCAGTTAAGTGCACGTTGGTTATATAAGGTTGGAAAACACAGGCAGGCCAAGGAAACTTGGAGCATAGTGGAGGAATGGAGAGACTCCACC
Source organism: Solenodon paradoxus (assembly GCA_004363575.1). Lineage (NCBI taxonomy): Eukaryota > Metazoa > Chordata > Mammalia > Eulipotyphla > Solenodontidae > Solenodon > Solenodon paradoxus. Next base: position 281,593 of record RJWH01001310.1, read on the forward strand.
AGCAAGCAGGAGCCTGGTTTCTAGTTCCTTCTTTGCCTGAAATGGTAAAACTTTCAAGACTTGACATTCAGAACTGGGTGGTTTCTGAATGTCAGGCCTTGGAGGTTTTTTATCTGAACAATACTGGGTGAGCTTTGGTGATACATTTTTAATTAAAACGGGTGCCTATGCTGGCCTAGAGGCTAGAGGAGCAGAGCACTTGGGAAGGAGGAAGAGGGAAGTCAGTTGATAAGGGCAAGAGAACTGGGTTAGAAGTGCGAGATTCCATCAGGCCTCCAAAGGGCAGCCAGGCAAGAAGGCTGCTCAGGGGAAAGTCTGCCACCTCAGTGTCAAGTCCTAAGCGGGTGTTTATAGGCATTGTCTCTGCTGTTTGCCCATAATTTCTAGGATGCAGGTAATATTCATATCCCCATCATAAATGATGCAACCAAAACCCAGTGGTAGGTAGGGGCTCTCAGCCATTCATTTATATGTTCCTTAAACAAATATTTATTATTGAGAAGCCACTTCCTATAAGGTATGATGCCAAGCACCTGCCTACAGTCCTTTATCATTTATAAAAGACTTTCATGTGAAAAATTTTGCTTGAGTGTTATCAGAGTCCTGTGAATTACAAAGAGAGTACCATCCCTGGTTTGTAAATAAGAGAATAAGACCCTAGTTCAGGCTTTCTAGGCCTGCCTGGCCGCTGTTGACATTTTGCTCCACATAATTCTTTGTTGCAAGGGGCCGACCTGTGCCTTGTGGGATATTAGCCCCATCACTGGCCTCTATCCATGGGGTAGTACCCGCTACTTTAGCCTTCACCCCAGTCATGATGCCAAAAACGTCACCAGACATTCCTAATGCTATTAGGAGACAAAATCACCCTTGGTTGAGACCCACTAATCTAGTTAAATGACTTACCCAAGGTTAGCTGATTTTCAAGTGGATAATTTAGAACTTGACCTCATCTTCTGACTTCATGCCAAGGCTTTGCCACCACCCTGTAGAGCTTCCTTTAGAGAATCTAATTTATCTCCCTCTACAAGGAAGGCTGACCAAAAAGTCATCAGCTGGTACAGCCACTTTGGAAAACATGATGGAGATTTGCAAAAAGTTAAAAGTAGAACTTCTATATGATCCAGCAATCCTACTTATAGGTATCCCTCTGAAGAATATGAAAGTATTAACTGAAAAGATATATGCACCCTTAGGTTTCTTGTAGCACTACTTACAACAGCCAAGATACAGAATCAAACTACGTGACTATTAATGGATGAACACATAAGATCAAGTCATGCACGCACATACACGTGCACACACATATCGGGATACTACTTGGCCATAAAAAGGTGAAATCTTACCATTCACAACACTGGGGAAACGAGCATATTTTGCTGAATGAAACAAGCAGAAGAAAACTAATTTGGATGGTTTCACCTATATCGGGAGTTTGGAGAAATAAGGCAAATGAACTGAGGACTGAAATTAGAAAATCTTTGAATCTTGACAACAGAAAAATGTTTCCTAGAAGAGAAGTTGGGGAGGAGGGCTTATGTGGTAGAAGGGATTTATTTATTGCTTTATCCATTTTTCCTTCCTTTCTTGTTTTATTTTTTTGTTTGTTTAATAAAAGCAAAATCTTAAACTGAAAATTTTTAAGTTTTACCAACATTAAGAAGATTTTTATTAAAAACTTGGTATGTGCCAGCATGACCCTAGGCACTCAGGGTCCATGGTATAAAAGGAAGGAGGTGGCATGCCCTGGTGGCCTAGCGATTTAGTCCACTTGGCGTAGTTTGCAGACAACCCAAGGTCCCGGGTTCAAAACCCCAGGGCTTGGAGAAAGAGCCAAGTTGAACAGCTAAATAAAACAAATGACATGCTTCTTCCTCCTTTCTCTCTCTGCCTACTTTCATTCTTGCTTGTACCTTTCCTTTAAAAAAGTTTTTAAATTAAAATAAAAGAGATCTGTCTTTTCTCAGTCTAAGAGGGGAGATAGAGAGTAAATAAGTAAGCAAGCAAGATCATTTCAGATAGTTCTATGGAGAAAGTCAAAGGATTAAGTGGCAGAGATTGAGATAGGGAGGAGCAGGGGGTGCTCAGTGAAACAGGATGGTTAGTGAAGTTCTCCTTGAGAAGCTAACATTTCTGCTGATGTCTCATTAATGAGAACAGAACCTTGGGAAGAATGTACCAGTCAGAGTGACTGACTCAAAGGTCCTGAGACAGAAGTGACTTTGAAGACTGTGTACAGTGTCTTTCTTTCAAACTTTAGCAGGGATCGGAATCACTTGATGGTTTGGTTCGAACTCTGATTTCCAGGCCCACTTCAGAGTTTCTGATTCAATAGAAGTGGGGTGTCACCCAAGAACGAGTATTCTCACAACTTTCCAAGAAATGCCCCATCTGCAGATCCAGGAGGACACTATGCGGACCCCTGGTTATAAGGGGAACAGAGGCACCACTGTGGCTGGAGACAGCTAAGTGCAGAGAAGAGGGGCAGGAGACCACAGAGAAGCTGCAGAAACTTTTACAGACCTGGCATGACAGTCTGGGTACAATGTTAGGATTTGATTCTTAGTGGGGTGGTTAGGCCTGGGAGGGTAAAATAGAGCCAATACAATTGTCTGATTTCCTTTTTTTTTTTTTTTTTTAAGGAACTGTGCAGGCAGGAATGAAGGTGAAAAGAGGCAACACTTCATTTTATTTAATTGTTCACCTTTGTTGCTTCCACAGGACCCAGGACACAAACCCAGGACCTTGGGATGTATGGGGACTGCACCAGCCCCTCCACCAGGACGCTTTCTTTTTTTGTTTTTAAAGGAACTGTGCAGGCAGGAAGACCATGCTTGCTTCCTCAAAGCATTTTTTTATTTATATTTACTTGTTCATCTTGGTTGTTCACCCAGGTCCCTGAACACAAACCCAGGTCCTTGGGATGCACATGGATGGGGCTAGCTGCAGGAAGCTGACTAAACTGCTCTCCATCAAGGCGTGCCTCCATTTCTGTCTTTACCATCTTCCCCGAGCTGATAGTAGGGCGAAAGTGGAAGCCGGGAGTGAGGTTCGCATATCTCGTACCTATTTTTGAAACTCTTTATTTGTTACAAGAAAAACTCTTAGAAGCCAGGATTGCAAGTCAGGAGAAAAAGGGACATTTCAAGTCCTATTTACATGGTACAGAAACTATGGTGATCAGATTGAAGCCAATAAGCTCTAGACACTGGACATTTAACCCGTGATTACTAATTAAGCAAGAGAGCCTGCCTTCATATTTATCAAAACCGCACATTTAAATTGAGAATTTCTTCCTATGATGTTATCTTTCAGGCTGGATAGACATATCATTCTGTGATGTTGATTCTGGTACTTGACATCGTTTAACTCTCAGATATTTGTAGTTAGCTGTGTCTTTTGTGTCTAGTTAACGACTTGGAACTGGTTTCCGTTTGTAGTGACAGTGCAGGCTCTTGTGGTGTTTTCTGAGTGACGCGTGGTGACAAAGACGGTGCCTTTGCCTAAGTCGGGATGCCATCCCAGGAGACTTACAGAAGTTTTACTGACCCCTGGTGGAAGGCGCAGACACTCTCCCCTGCTGGACTTGTCGGGGAAGATTCTGTTTTCTCCAGACTTTCATTCTAGCAATCCATGTACCACCCAATCCAGCCTCTAAAGACGCAAACTCCAGGAGTAGAAACAACCATGGAAAAGAAGAAACACAATTAAACTGGCTCTGTGTTCTGATTTATGAGAGGAGGAAGTGGCTGAGTTTATTAACATTTGGGGAACCGTTTATAGATGAGTAACTAAGGGAAAATGAGAAATGAAAATGTCAACTACTGAAGATGATGAAATCAGGAAGTCATCCACAATCCGAGTCCATGTTTCCCATTAGATTGTAACACTTTTTATTATGCAATAGTCTGTCAAAACTTCCTTAACTCTTCTCGTGCTTTCTAACTTTTGTCATCCGGCTGAATCAAGTTTGTCTTACATTTTGTCAATTGAAAATGTGTTAGCATCTGGTGCTTCTGTGTTACTCTGGTGCCATACTTATTGATGCTTATCACCATAAACATGAGACTCTGTTCCTGCTGGCTCGCTTGAGGAGGTTAATTCACAGCCAGTCCTATTTGAGGGATGTACATGCATTTCATGCTTGTAGTTGGTAATTCATGGATACTCTATGGAAGTAACTAGTTATCAGCACAGTGGTGAGAGATGACCATGGAGCTAATAATCAGAATAATCAAAGGATGTGCCAAAATTGTTTCTTTGGTCACATTTCCCTGAATCCTGGATTCTTAGATTCTTGAGGGTGTGAGAGGAAGTCTCAGGTCAGTGTCAGAGTACTTTTCTAAATAGGTGGAAATGCACACACACCTCTGCAAAAGTCTGCATGGCTAGGGATTCTCTCTTGGCCTATACAGGCCATTAATCTGAAAACCTGAAATCGAAAAAACAAACCTATTCCCGAAATGATAAACTATACCTACCTTCAGGTTTTCCCCAGAATATCCACCTCCTGGCAATGCTACCTCAATGTCAGTCTTTTCAGACACTGTGTTCATCATTTTCCAGAGTCCATCCCACTGGGAAAGGACAGACAGACAGCTTAGGACCCACAAGGAAAAAAGACATGAGGAAAAGTAATCCTTCAGTATATTTATATCCAATTTCCCATTGGGTTTTTTGTCCGTCTGAAAAATCTGAATATTTAAGTGTCACAAAAGCAAAAGCAGACTTAAAATATACATTCTGGCCTTAAGTAAGCTTAGAGAAGGGAATTGTGCACAGAAGCATATTTCTCAATTTCCCTAATTGTTCTCCCCTGCTGGGGACGTTAGCCCATGTTAGCCTACCCTAGCTGCTGGTCCAATAATTTCCATCACACGGGAAAAATGCAGACTTGAGTCCAGTTTAAGACAGGGTAAGCCCGGTTGCTTTCTTGTTCTTTTAGGCCTGTGAAGACTTGTCACTGATGGGAACCCCCAGTCAAAAACTGCTCCAGGCAGTGCAGACTGGCCCCACAGCTTTGTAAAACTTTCCCTCCCCTCCCTCTCCCCAATAGCTTCTCCCAGGAAGTTCACATCTGACCTGCCACCCATCTTGGCTTGTCTGATCTTGGAATTCTTTGCAACAGGAGTTGCCAATTGCTGTAAATGACATGCTGCCTTGATCAGGAGCAAGCTAACCCTTTGAGGGGTTTAGGAAGAGGTTACTAGACTTGTCTGGAAGATTAAGAGCACACATAACAACTGGAGGTGGTGAGAAATCCCTCAGCAGTCCTGACCACCTTCCTTCTGAACAACATGGGATGTCTGGGACCCCTGATGGGGCAAGGGACCACTCGAAGGAACTGCCATGAGGCTGCTTCCCAGTTTCCACATGTTTAGATACCCTCTCCTGACTGTAAGTCTGGGAAATCTTTCCCATGCTTCCCTGTCTGATCTGGTGCTATCGTGCTATGTTCTTGTTCAGTGGCGCAAACTTCCACTCTTGCCAATCATTTACTTAATGAGCTGTAATCCATTGGAGGCAAGAGAGGCAGGTTAGACTCCCCTTGGAGTCTGACCACCTGGGTTCATCTGCTTCTGCACCGTATTCACTGTGACTTACAGCAAGTTAAAGTCGCTAAGGCTACTTTTCCCTGTCTGTTCCTCACCCCCAATAGAACTACTTCTGAGATCTATAAAACAATGCATAGGAAACATTTAATTCAGTGCCCAGCCCCTAAGGATAAGGCAGTTAGCACATATTATTAAATAGTATCATTGTCTCCTCGCCTCCTCATTCCTTCCCTAGTAGTCCCTTCAAGTGACTTGGCTTGGCATTCCGTTTTTTCAGCATTTTTTTGTCTTTCAGAATTTGAATGAATGTCCTTCACGATTAAGACTGACATTTGAGCAAATCATGCTGCAGTGTTACAGTGGCCGTGAAAGGACATGTTCATTCATTCATTTAGCCGCTCAGGAGCTGAGGTTTATGATCACATGGACTGCATTCCAGGACGCATCCCCAGCCCTGGGTTTGCACCAGGTGAATAAAACACAACCCTGTGCGAGCCCTTGGGGATGGCCTGGAGAGTGAACAGGTAAATAAAGTTAAGTGGTAAATTCTAGTACTGCTCAGGAAATGAAAAAGCACACTGAAGTGGAGGTGTTGCTTCAGCGAAATGGTCTGAAAGCTCTCCTTGGGAAAGCGTTTAAGCAGGGATATGAAGGACAAGAAGAAGCAGCCAATCTTTTGAGAAGCTTTCTCTCCAGGGAGAAGGCAGAACAGATGACCACACCTGGAGGTCAGGTGGACTAGGTTGCCTGCTCGAATTGCAGAAAACAGGACCAAGTGACTGGAGTCTGGTGAGTAAGACGCCCAGTCTGTGTTCAAACAGCTGCTGCCTGAGGATGCTGGGTGTGATGGTAGGCTTGCTAGTGTTCCATATAAAAGGAAGGTAGGAAGACAGGAAAAAACGCAAGTGAGGAGTTGGGGGTCTACCAAGCCCATATCCTCTATTTTTTTTGAATTTTATTTTATTGAAGGAACATAGCGTATCTCACAGCATTATTAAGCTTACCAACAGCAGTCCTCAGTTTCATACTTCAGCCCTGATTCACCATGTAACTGAACCCTTTTTACCCTATTTGCCCAGGTCCCTCCCCCTTCCCTTCTAGTAACCACTAATTCGCTCCTATAGACTAAAAGTCTATGTTGGTTTAATTTGGTCATTTGCTTGTTTGATTATTCATTTTCAACCCTCCAACTACCCCATTTATTAAGCCTTTCTTTAATGCCAAAGCCTTCATCTATAGTAGAATTGATGTCTTCTGGATTCCAGATGTCAATACCACCATCTTTAACCCATTACTGTGTTTTTTCTTTCATCTCCTCTATAGAATAATAGTCCCGGGAGAAACAGACTGTATCTTTTTCATCTGTGTAACTTCAGCATTAGCATAATGCCTGACCCTTAGAGGATGCCTTATAAATGTTTTTCGAATGAATAAATTATCACCAACCTTATTTTACTATCTGACTATCTGTTGCCAGGTAATATGCAAAGTCTTTACATATATTAACTCAATTTACATTACCTAAAGGTAGGTAAAATTGCTAGTGACATTCTGCAGAAGAAATGCAGGCACAGAGAGGTTAAGTAACCCACACGAAGTCTTACAACTGGGAAATAGTTGGACTGGAACTGGAGCCCAGGTATTCTGGTCCGAAGTCCCTCTTCTTCAACGTAGCAATGCTTTCTCCACTTACCAAGCATGAAAACCAGCTGGAGAACATGTTAAAACACATGTCCCAGGACTCTGATTTTAGAGTTTCTGATTAGCATTAGTTATCTATTGCTGCACAGGAGAATAACCCAAAATTAGAGACTTAAAACAACAAACAGTCATTATCTCCCAGTATCTGGGAATCAGTGATCTGGGAACAGCTGAGTTGGGTTCTCTGACTCAGAATTTCTCCCAAGATAAGATAACAGGGACTGCTGTGTCGTAAGGCTCAGCTGGAAAAGATTCAGTTCCATAGGTACTTGCTTAGCTGCTGGTGGACCTCAGGTCTTCTCTGACTGCGGACCTGATCCATCAGCTCCTTTGCGGCTGGGCCTGCCTGCAAGGCTGCTCGTGACGTGACAGCAAGGTGAGAGAATGCGTCCAAGAATGTAGTCAGGTCTTTCTGTAACCTCCTCTCAAAAGGGACCGCCTATCATTTGTGCCTAGTCTTATAGATCCTCTGTCACAGTATAGATATGGGGTGGGGCCCAGAATTTGTATTTCCAACAAGCTCTCAAGTGATGATGGTGATGCCAGTAAAGCACCACAATTTGGGTGACATTGGGAGGGAGGGAAAGAGGGGGGGATCAAAGAATGAATGAATATCTGTCCTCGACTGGATCCCATGTGACCCTGACACAGGGCCTGTCTCCAGCCTGACACGTCCTCACTGCCACCTGTATCCCCAAGTCTCCTGTTACAAGTTGTCAAGAAGTTGACTGGGAAGGCAGGAAACCAGATGTCTGCTATGTCACTTCTTGGAAAACCAATTCCTGACCTGAAATGGATACATTCTGGCTTTTCCTGCCCACAAGTCTCACCTCCAAGGGAGTTAACACATTTCCCAGACTGTCACAAACCTCGGCTTATGAGTTACAGACGGAGAGGAATCTTGACTCTCTCTCCTGCATTCACCATGTTACCAAGGAGTGAACTTCAACTCCACTGGGGACTTAAGAACCTGACCACAGAGCGACTGCCCCCTCCCGGCACTTTGTCCCCCAGCCTGTCTTAAGCAGGACTCTCCAGCTGGTCTTGTCCTGGAGCGACTTTTCTGCCCTGGCTTCCTAAACTCTGTGTTTGACCTCCCGCTGCCTGGGGGAAAGGGGTGATTTGATTTCAGGAATGCTGGCCCCAGCTCTTTCTCACTGGCAATTCCAGAAACTTCGCTCAGCACACTTTCCCTTCCCTCTCTGGAAAGAGGAGTGTTTGCCGGAGTAGAACAGCTGCTTAGGGTGCAGGGAGGCGAATGTTACTAAATATATGTCCTTATTGTACTTTGACATGTCAAGAAAAATTATATCTCCTTGTCTTCCACTTGGGTATTCTTAAAACAAAAATTTTCTTACACAAGCCCAGCTCGTCTCTCAACCCCTGCCCTCACCACCCCCACCAGAGAATCCAATCACAGCCCCATTTCTCTTTCTCCCCACGCCTTACAGTAAATGCCCTCCTGGCACTCTGACAGCTTCTGGTACCTTCTACCACTCCCGCGACACACACCGCTTGGGTCTCCGAGTCTCTTAGTCTTTCCAGCTAGTTTGCACCACAGCCATTGTCAGGGTGGAACTCAGAGTAACACACTTGAGATTGCCAGGGAAGAAGCCTTTCAAAAATGCTGGCAAGCCATCATGTTGTTAGTGCTTTGGATTTTTTCTGTCTAAAGCACATATCAGTTTCCAGAAAACTATAAACATATGTATTGTGTGTGTGTGTTTGTATGAAGCATAGGTATGTGTGTGGGTGTACAAACTGTGGCCTTAAATCAGATCATTAATAACATGTTGATTGGGATGCTCCTTTTAGGAAACCCAGTTCCTGCCTGGAAGGCAGCCCTGAAAGCCTTCCTTTAATTGAAGAGAAAGTGGCTGGCATCATTTGGTCTCTTAATCTAAGGTGGGAAATTGATTTTTCAAATTTATGAGGCTCGACTTCTAAATATTCTCTTCATCATCAATCTGGAATTGACCTAAGCCCATAATTATTCCCTTCAAGCTAATCCTTACCTCCTCTTCCCTTTGCTCATACTGAAAGCCAGAATTCTCCTCCCTGCCCCACACATCATGGTGTGCGATCCATTTTTGTTGAACGAATGGCTAAATAAATAAGCCCGTATTCTCAAGAAAAGCTAGTGGAAATGAGATCATATAGACACAGAGTATAAGCCATGCCCTGTTTAAGACTAACTGGCTGATTGAAATCTGACAAAAAACAATTGATCACTGCAGTGATGTGTATTGATGTGTAGTGATGGAATCTCTAGTGAATGGAACACTTCCTTTATAGAATCTTCTTCGTGTGAAGTTGATCATTTCATCCAGAGTGGTTCATCGCCATTCCTCGTCCACATCTCCAGTAACGCGGACAGCGGGATAGCCTGTCTTATTTCAACTGTTGATTTACACACTGGAAGTCTGAGGAGGACTTTTAACTTCATGAGGACAAGGTCAATCTACTTTTCCCCTCGGTGTCTTTGCTATCTAGAACAGTGCCCCGCAGCTCTGGTACATGCTCCTTCCATCTATGTTGAATGAATGAAGGAAGGAGTGAGTGAATACCTAACTGAATATAATGTAAATTTACTAAAAGGTTTGGGAAAAGAAGAAAAGTTTTAAGTTAAAGGATTGGCAACAAGTACAACCTTAAACATCAACAATGTGCTTGCTCGATTATGCTTGAAATGACACAGGCCAATAGGAGAGTAGAATTTTAATTCCTTTTTCAGGACTTCTCATAATCTGCAAAAGGAGGCACACTTTCAGAACTGCTGTATTCTTTTCTGGAAGTTCCTGTGCCTTGTTCTCCATAGGCTTACTACAGGCTGTGGCTTATTTTCAAGACTAAATCCTTCACCCAAATATTCAATTTATTAGGCTCTAGGGAGAGGTCATTGACGGCCCCAGAATGAGTGCCCCAGGGCTAGGCAGTCAGCATGGTATTCTGCAATCCAGCCATCTTCCTGGCCCTGTCCCAAGTCTCCTAGGCAAGCCGCCAAGGCCTGGGCTCTGTGTGTGTGTGTGTGTGTGTCCTCTAGTTTCATGGCCAATATCATCAATAAACTGTTTCCCACTTTCAACCTTTTAAAATAAAGCTTTCTTGTGTTGGAGACTAGGAAAGATGAAATTTACTGTAAAACAATACTGCCAAAGAAAACCCATTTTACCCTTTAGAAACTGGAATGACTGTTTCCTCCAATAATGCTGAAATCTTAGTGTGATTCAGTGGTGCTGCTATCAGCCCTGTGAGCAGAGAAGAGGTAGTCTTCTCCCTCTTCCTCTTGACGGCAGGAATGCAGCTAGCCAGCCACCCGAGGCCTGCAAGCGCACTAGCAGAAGTATGCGCATTTCTGTATACTTCCTGTCCTCCCTTCTGTGTCCCTTGGGCAAACAATAAATAATCAATATTTTCAAGTTTCTAATTTTGTGCCTGACAAGATGATAAAGAGCAAACTTTAAAATACAAATGACAGAATATGGTCATAGTAGAAAGACTTTTCTTCTCTCTGGTTAGGTTTGGATGCAAATCACAGCACATTAAATTGTACAAGGGTTTAAACAAAAAGTCTTATCATTAGTTTCTCATTAATAGGCAGTTCTAGACATTGATATTGGTTGGTCAGCAGTATCGATAAGAAGCCAGGGTTTTTTCTGCTTCCCATTTGGGCATCTTTAATGAATCAGAGGTGTCTGCAGACATGCTACAATTTGGACACACCAGCTCTAGACACCTGACACTCACATCATCCCCAACAAAAGCCAGAAGGAAAGGGCAGCCAGGGAAGCCCCTCTTTCTTTTACTCTCCTTCTTAAATTTATTTATTTTTTTTTAATGGAAAGATACAGGTAGGAATGAAGGCGAGTAGACGAGGCAGGCAGAAGCGAGAGGAGGAAGAAGTACTTTATTTGTATTTAGTTGTTCACCTTGGTTGTTCTCCCTGACCTAGGACTCGAACCCAGGTCCCTGGGATGTATGTGGGCTGTGCTGGCCAGAAGCAGTTGAACAAACTACTCTTCCACCAAGACACGCCTAAATATATTTCTTTTAAGAAAGGAGCAGGCAGGAATGAAGGTGAGCAGGCAGGCAGGCAGGCAGGCAGGCAGGCAAGCAGTAAGAGAGAGGAGGAAGAAGCATTTTCATTCATTCTATTTAGCTATTCATCTTGGTTATTCCCTCCAGCCCTGGGACATGAACACAGTCCTTGGGAAGTATGTGGACCATGCCTAACCACTACTACCCCAGGGTGCTCCCATTCTCTCTCCTATTAAAGAAGAGAATTGTCCCACAACTGCCCTCCTCCCACCACACACACCTAATATTCCCCTTACATTTCACTGATCAGAAGAGAATCTCCTGTCTACCAGACACCAAAAAAAGAGAATATGATGACCACGACTGGTTATATTAGTCTGCGCTCTCTAGAGAAATAGTCAATAGGATGTTTTTATACATAAAGAGATTTCTTATAAGGAACTGACTTGTGTGATTACGAAGGCTCAGAAGCCCTAAGATCTGTGCCAGCAAGTGAGAAACTTAGGAAAGTCAATGATGTAAGTTCCCATCTCAGTCCAAGTCTGATTTTGAGGCCTAGCGCCCCACCGATGCCTCTTTGTTCTGTTCAGGCCTTTGACACATTGAATGAGGCCCGTCTGCACTGGGGAGGGTGATCTGCTTTACTAAATCAACCAGTTCAAATATTGATCTCATCCAGAATCACCCTCACAGACACACTCAACTTAACTAAATATCTGGGCATCCCACAGCCTAAGCAAGTTGACACATAAAATTAACCATCCCATTGACTGAGACTTAAGAGTAACACATCCGCACCAAGACTGCTTTCCTAGCATGCTGGTGCTCAGGCGCCCAAACACAATTTGGATTGGGTTAGCAAGGAAGAAATCTGGGATAGGAAGCCGACCACAGAGAGTTTCTTCTGTGATAATTTCTAGGTTTATGAAAACTGAGCTTTTAAAACATGGCTGACAACAAACATGAAGCCAATGTGGGTGATAATCATACCATCATCTCTCTGGGACATCATAAAACAATAGTAAATGGTATTGTGGGAGGGGGTCATTGGGGGTTTGGACATGCTTGAAGACTCTCTTAGAAGTTCTGCTAGCCTGGGATATCATTGTATCAGGTTTACAGGGAGTCTAGCATTTATAGTATCCCCTACTTCATTCTTCTTTGTATATTTAAACTGAGTCAGAAAGAACTAAATTTCCAGTTGATTGAGTAGTAGAAAGCAATGAAATTCTACAATTCATGTGAATTAATTTGATTTGTTTGGATAACTCCTCCCATTAAAGAACAACCTTAAAATGCTATGGTGGGAGAAAATGAACTAACATTTGAGTGTTCAATAACTATTATTCATTATTATCCTGATGATGAGAAGAATACTTCTTTGGAAAAAAACTTTTTTACAAGTTCTGTGGCACTGTGGGAAATTCAGAAAAGGTTGATAAGCAAAGAGATGATAAAACATGACCTGCAATTCTATTGTCAAATGATAATCAATGTTACCATTTACACATACATCTAACATTTTTCCATTCCCATTTCTATGTTTTTAAGTAAAAGTGAGATCACGTTGAATAAAACAGCTTTGAAACTGAGAGTCTCTGCTACCATAACCATATATTTCACACATTATTCAATATTGACACAGTTTTATTGCATGTTTTTTTGTGTGTTCAGATAGTTATTCAACAGTTTGCTCCAGCAATCCCCCACTGGACATTTAAGTGAAGAGAGGTTTCTGTGTAAAAAAGAAATTCTGTGGTTCAGTACTTCACAATAATCTGAGTCTTTCATACTCTGGTGAGTGTCCCATTTAGAGCAGACTCTGATCCTAGCAACTTGTGAAAGCACCACAATCTTAAGATCTTAGAGTGTCATTTGATTTTTGCATTGCTTCTTGCTTAGTGAGCATTCTTAGCTGCGTGTTGAACTACTCTTCTCCTAAGCTAAAATTTCCAGCTTATTCAGAGGACTCGAAGACCCATCCTTCACAGCTGCTCCACGGAACCTCTGCTTGCAACTGGAAGGGGATCCTGGTCAAATGTCACACTGAGTGCAATGTTCTGGAGAGTTTCCAGAACAACTATATTTCTAGAAACCTGGATGGAGTCACCTAGGCCCCAAATTAGAAATGACAACACGAAAGTCACAGCCACAGTGGTTACAGTCAACAGCTCTTAGAGCTATGTCTGGATACCATGGAGTTATCTTTCCACTGAAACCAGGGGAGTCTTCTGCAGTTTTTAATCCTAGGAGACTTAGTGGGTATTTAATCAGCTATATTTTCATTACCAGAACTATTGTATTTCAGGTGTGATTTCAGAATGTGATTACCTATCAAGTCAACAAGCCTTTCTTGTGAATTTTGTGGTGTGAGAGAGAGGGACTTAGAGTGCTTTATGTGTGTGTATTATCTCACATTAATTAACCTGAGTCATATAATTTTATCTGAATAATTTCTACATTGACAAAATAGACATTTTTATTAGCTATTTATTATATCCTTCCCATTTTAGGTCTTTATTTCTAAGTTTCTTAGATAATAAAATATAATCATAGCAGTCAAGAACCTAGCTCAGTCCCTTATGTAGAAGGCGCTCAATGAATGAGGTTTTCCTGTTCTTTTCTGCATTTATATGATGTTGTAGCTTATTTGATCTCCATCACTCATATGGTTTTCTAACCCTGAGAAGGGATTGACGTATTTTATATTCGCTCTATATATGAGAACGTGTTTAGATCACGTATGAGAATGTATTTAGATCACGTATGAGAACGTGTTTAGATCACGTATGAGAACGTGTTTAGATCACGTATGAGAACGTGTTTAGATCTACCCGTGGTAATCCTACTTCCTGTTTTGGATTATGAAATATTTCAAAATACTTTTCCTTTGTTGCTTTTTATCAAGTAGCTCAATGTGTTAGGGTTCAATAAAGGATACATGGGAATAGCAATTTATTTTTTTCTATTGAAATCTACCATCAAGGGGGTTGTGGTTGTATTTTCCCTCCCGAAGTTTTGTTGCTGATAGAAAAAGACAAAGTACCCTTTCTAATGTGAATTTATGGAATGGTTGTCTGCCCATAAAAAATTATTCTCCAGCTTGGAGCAATTAAAGTGGTCTCTCTCCTCTCCAAATTAATGTAATTAATACTATAGTCTTGGTTATTTATCATGTCTTGATAATATCACCAGGGAATGAAAATATTGACTCTTTTATCCCTTTAAATAGCTGAGATGAAACTGTTTGAGCTCTAATGTTACAACAGCTGTTTCTCATGTCCTGGAATATAATTGGTTGGTACTGAAGTTACTAAATTGTTAGAAATTGACTTTGGTTTCATGCTTGCCTACTCTTGGTGGAGGGAGAGCTGGGAAATGTTAGCTTTCTCTCGTAATGAAAAGGCAAAAATCTTCCCCTATAAAATGGCAGCTCCTGAGTCTCTTCTGTATAATTTTCTTTACCAACTCACTATCTCTAGTCTTGCTGGGTAACATGACTGGGAAAGCAGAACCATTCTTGCTTCCCTCCTAATTAGCTCTCAACTCAACAAAGCTGGTGGAAAGGCATCAGGGCTTTCCCAGGAGGACCTCTTTCTGGATGTCATTGTAAAGTTGTCTGGTCTCCAATGGCAAATTCAATAGGGGATTTGAAACCATAATTATCCCAAGTCATTTGTAGAAGGGAGATACTTTTATCTGAATGTCTTCATTGCTGGAGGTAGTTGTTCTCACGTGAACTGGTGAGTTAGCACTATCAGCCTCATCTAGGAACTGGTTAGACATGAAGATTCTCAGGCCCACCTTTGACCTACTGAATAAGAGATTCTGGTCGGCGGGGAGAGCTGGTGTTCTATGTTTTCATAAGATCTTTGTGTGGTTCTGAGGCACATTAAACTTTGAGGACCAGTGGCTTATGGTATAACCAGGTTTTTCTGGTTTGTGGTAGGACAATACCCATTAGCTGATGATCTACTCATCAAGTGCTTAACCTCCAGTAGTCTCCCAAGGAATTGAGCCCAGTACACATGTCCTTTCATCAGCCTCTTCAGAGGAAACTCACTCTTTCACACACCATCTCACTCTTCAGCTCATCCATTCCTGGAGGAGTGGGCAGTGCCCCTCAGTCTTTAATGCACACCCAATGTAAAGAAGACTTCGTTAAAATGCAGATTCTATTTTAATATGGCCGAAGTGTGGCCTGAGAATCTGCATTTCTAACAAGCTGCTGGTCCAGAGACCACACATCACTGACAGAGTGACTAAAGGAACAGGGCAGTCTAATTGTACAACCGCACACACAGGAAAAACCTACAAACAAGTCTAAAGGACTCATCAGTTATTCCATACAAAATTAGAGCCCTTACACAATGAATACCATGCGTTTGTCAGCTGGAGCCTTGCAGAGGCTTGGCCAAGGCTCTTTCCATGGCAGAAATGTTCCTTATATCTGCTTTCCTCCTCCTGTGCTTCTTGTGGCATACCCTTGTCCTTCTCCCTCTCCCCCTCCCCACTTTTCCACAACACTCTTCTCCTTCCTTTACTCCCACTCCTCACCCTCCTTTTGGCCACCGTCCTGCTTCTTCCAGTGAGAAGTTAGACAGATGAGACAGCAATGCTCCCTAGCTGAAAAATCAGTTCAATACTACAACTTTGGAATTACTCTAGTGGGAAAATTATAAGGTGGAATTTAAGGAGAAGACCTATCTTCACCACCCAGAAAAGTTAATCCAGTTGCAAATCCAGATGCTCATGATTGAGATTTTATTCCCCTGATGCAAGTCATTTCTATCCAATAAACTACACCATAAGCTTCACCATCTTGTAGGCTCTCTCCTAAGATCAGAGAGAAACCAAGCATGTGTTGGATTTTTTCCAGCAGCTTCCAGAGGGCAAGTTTCCTTTAATCTTTGAAAATCCCACCAATGTTTCCCTTTGTGGAAAACTGGAGGTATGTAGGGCTGATACCTTTGTTCCCGGATCAGGCTCCTCTAGCCCAACCACAGATGTTGGGGAAGGGGAGTCACTTTGATGTTTACTATGAAATAATGGCAGGAGATATAGAAGATGCAGAAACTAAAGCAAAAGTGTGATCAGTCATCAAGAAAGAAAACTCAGGGCTTCTTGTGTGGGCAGATTCCTGGTCCGTTTCCTCCTGCCTCCTCTTCTCCCCTTTCCTTTAGTATTAGAAGTTCTTCCTTCATCTGAATATCTGAGTATGTGTCCCCTTTTCCCAACAATGCTTGTTGTTGCCCTGTCATCACTGAGTTATGAGTCAGGAGAAGTATCACCTTAAATTGAAGAGCAGAGATTTTCTTTCTGTGCTGTGTTCTGATGTTCTGTCAGTTAGCACAGTTCCATCCAACACACAAACATATAGTATATATTATATAATAAGTAATATAATTAAATATAATATATAACTTTCCTTTAAAAATACATATACACATATAGGCATTTTTCTTAAAGGAAAAGTACAGGCAGGAATGAAGTAGAACAGGCAGGCAGGCAGGAAGAGAAAGGAGAAAGAAGTACTTTATTTTATTCAGTGGTTCATCATTAGTTGCCCCCGGTCCCAGGTCTTGAATCAGGGACCTTGGGATGTATGTGGACTGTGCCTACTTTAAACTACTAGGCCACTAGGGTGTGCCCATTTAACAAATATTAATGCATATGAGGGGTGTTTGCAGAAGTCATAGAAAATATTTTTCTTGTCCATAAGAGCTAACCTTTTTCTTTCCTTTTTTGTGTAGCTAAGATTAGAGGGAGACATTCAATATCAATATTAAGTGGAACGTGTTAACAAGAAGAGATATGGGCTAGACATCTGCTTGGAATGGAGGACTAGGGGACAGGCTGAATATGCAGGTAAAACTTGATCCAAGCCTTAATGAATAAGGAAGGAGGCATCATGGAACAGTGAGAAGACCCTGGGTCTTAGAACGTGTCCTGACTGCCCCTTGGTGAGTGAATGACATTGGACAGGCTTAGTCAGCAAATATTCAAGTGAGATCGTGTAGAAAAGCATCTTCTCTGAACACAAGGGTAAAGCTAGAAACAAAACAGGAAAACAAAACTGGAAGACCCACAATGATAAGGAGATTAGACAACATGCTTCTAAAGAATTCCTGAATCAATGAGTAAATGAGAGAAAAATGAAACATTATCTGGAAGCAAATGAAAATGAAGAGACAAAGTACCCGAACAACTGGGATGCACAAAAGCAGTTCTAAGAGGAAAATGTACAGCGTTACAAGCGCACATCAAAAAAATAAAAAGACAGCTCAAATTAAATCTCTAGCCACACACCTGAAGCAACTCGAAAAAGCAGAGCAATTGAAGAAGCACTAGCTAGCTTAGGAAATAGAAACCATTTCAGGTATTTTAAGCAGAATAGAGTTAAAAATGGGAAATAAGTGGTAGGACGGATAGCAGGAATGGGCCACACTAGGCTTCAGGGCTCTGCAGCTGTTATCCCCAGGTCAGGAGGCTGGTCCGCCGTCCTGCTCTCCATTCTCATGAGTGGTCCAGACGCCTCCTAGGTGAACGCCAAAGTGCATCTAAGCTTAACAGCAAGATGGAGTTGGACAATGTTGCTTGGAGCTCTCTGGCCCATTGATATAAGGTACCGTGAAGACAGAGGTGGTGGAAATGGATGCTGACAATATCTATTATGGGTATCTAATGCCCTGCAGAGAATCAAGAAATGTTAGTCAGCATGAGAAGTCAGTCAGTCCAGAGACTGGCGTCAGGGTTTTGGCAGAATGAAGGACAACATCAGTGTTCGCAGGAAGGGACTGTCATAAGAAACTGCCAAAGAAGGAAACATAATTGCCTATTTCTCTGGTCCAGCCAATACAAACCAACAAAAGCTTCCACTATCTATCTAGGAGAGTGAAGGTCAGATCACACTTGTTCATACCCTAAGCTGGACCCCACGTCTTCCTCCTGCTTATCCACCAAAAGGCAGAGACCCATTTTCCATTAGCTTGCATTCAGACTCTATCTGCTGGGACCTCCCCCTTTCCGCTCAGCCCCCTAGGGTGATAAGTGCATTTTCCAACAGTTCTGGAGTCACAGCTGCTTACAGAGACTGTGCCAATCCAAACAAATCCAGCTGGAAGGCGCTGCCTCAGAGCCTTCCTTTTCTGCCCTCCTCCCAGCTGAAACCACAGGGGACTTTGAACCTCATGACCAGCAGACATGAATTAGAGCAAGAAAAGCAAGTCTGGCGTCCCTGGGGAGGAAGACCAAGCAATCAGAATGGCCCTCATCCTAATCTTTGAAAAACCTGGACACCCTTGAAAAAGGCACAACAGAAGTGGAAGAATAAATAATAACTGAAGTAGAAGAATGGATAGTACATGATACTGTAAAATTCAAGTGTAGCTAAAATGTTCTTACTTTCCACCTCATCATACCTTCCACAATCCAAGGACTCTGTCTGTCTTATATACTGCTCTGCTTCCTTGTGCCTAGAAGAGTTTCTGGGTTTGTAATAGGCAATGACCTTTGCTGAGGCCACTGAGGAGAGAAGAGGACGTCAGCAAATATTTTTGCACTGAGCATTTGCTCTACTTCATTTTTTTTCTCAGTATTTTACTGTGGTAACTTTGCTTTACACATTAAAATAAACTCATATATGTACTTCCCTGTATATGAAGTTTCCCCATTGCATATATATCACCTTACCCTGCACCAAATCACCAAGTGTTCTTCACCACTCTTCAGTGGGCTCTGCCACACTTGCCCACCCCACCCCAATCCCATTCCATATTGGTCACCTCAGTTCTACTGCAAGTGTCCAAGGGTTGGTTTTGTTTCACGTGTTCCTTTGTTTTGTCTGTTCATATTCTTCCTATGAGCGAGATCATCTGCTATCAACTTTTCTTCTTTTGGCTTGTATCACTTAGCATAGATCCATCCATGTTGATTCAAATGATAGAATTTCATCTTTTCTAAGGGCTGTATAGCATTCCATTGTGTATATCTGTACCATACCTTCTTTATCCATTGATCTGACATTGGGCACTTAGGTAGTTTCCAGTTCTTAGCTATTGTGACTATGGCTGCAATAAACATAGGGATGGCAGGATCATATGGAATTTCCATATTTAACTTTTTGAAGAATCTTCATACTGTTTTCCATAGAGTTTGCACCAATTTGCACTCCTACCAACAGTGTAAAGTGTTCCCTTTTCTCCACATCCTCACAAACTTTTGTTGTTTCCAGATTTTGGATAATAGTCAATCTCTCAGGTGTAAGGTGATATCTCATTGCTGTTTTGATTTGCATTTCCCTGATAGCCAGCAAGGAGGAACATTTTCATGTGCCTGCTGGCCATTGGTATATCCTCTTCGGAAAAGTATCTCTCTAATTACTTTTCCCATTTTTGATCGGATTGCCTGTTTTTCTGTTACTGACTTTTATGAGTTCTTGGTGTATTTTGGACATTAAGCCCTTGTCAGAAATATGGAACACAAATATCTTCTCCCAGTTAATAAGTTGTCTTTTTGTTTTGGTGATATTTTCTTTCACTGTGAAGAAGCATTTTAGTTTATTTTCTTTTTAGTTTATTTTTCTTTATTTTCTTTTTCTTTTTGTTTCCTTCGATGTGCTAGTTGAGTCCTCAAAGACCCCTCTAGGACTGATGTTATAGAATGTCTTTCCTATGTCGTCTTCCAAGAATTTTATGGTTTCCAGTTTTACGTCCAGGTCTCTGGTTCATTTTGAGTTAATTATTGTGAATGTTGTTAGAAAGTGGTCTAGCTTTGTTTCCTTTGCATGTGGCTGTCCAGTTTTCCTAATAATATATATGAAAATGTCTTTCCTTTCTTCATCACATGCTTTTGGTTCCTTTGTCATAGATTAACTGACTGTAAGTGGGTAAGTTTCTGGTGATTCAGTTCCATTCCAGTGATCTGTGCTCGATGGTCATTCCAGTACCATACCGTTTTGATCACTATCACTTTGTAGTATAATTCAATGTCTAGGATTACCACATCTTCTTTAAGCATTCAACTGACGTTGGGCACCTAAGTAATCTCCAGTTCTTAGCTATTGTGAATAGGGCTGCAATAAGCATGGGGGTGCATAGATCTCTGTGAATGAGTGTTTTTGTATCTCTTGGGGAAGCTCCCCTTTATTCTGCAGCTTCTTTTTCAGGTTGCACAGTATGCTTCATTCTGGTTAATAAGCTGTAAGTGGCAATGACATGATCAGGGCAGTTAAAAATTCTAAGAGTGCTCCATCTTTCCGTTCCTTCGTAAACCATGTCTTGATTCACAGATTAGATCTCTGAGCCATTGGGGACCTGCCCTGAGCCCATTGATGTGCATAATATTTTACATGAGTAAGAAAAAAAGTTTTGTTGGGCTAACTCACTGATAATTTCAGCATTTAACCTAGACTATCCTGACTAATAAATATTGAGTCATCCATATATAAGTTAAAAAGATATTTACTGAGCATTTCAGAGTATTTGTCACAGGGGCAAAAATAAGTCGAGAGACTGGCAAAGAAGATAAAAAGTTAGAGAAGAGATTGTGAAAGAGCTTGTGAAATTCAAGAGATATTGTCAACACTTTTCTGACTCCAGTTTTAGGAAAGTCCTGAGACTTCAGTAGTTATTTATATAATGGAACAGAAATCCTCGGTAATTTGAGATTGCCATATGCTTACAGAAGACTCAAAAGTGAAAACAACTTCATCCATCTTTATTTGCCTTGCATTTTACAAAGGTCATGTGATCAATTTAATTAAATTCTTCTCCATTATCCTGTGAGGATAACATGTTAGGTATTATTGCTCCAAATTTTACCATGGTAGAAAATGAAGCTTAGGCAGGGCAGGCCAGATAGTTCGTAAGTGCCAGAATCCAGTCCCCAACCAGAAACTTCAGTGTTGAAGATAATGCCCTATATACCAGCTGCCTCCAAACAGACATCTAATGTTTACATTTCCAAGATGAAAACATGCACATGCATAAACCAAGACGTAGGTTAAGAGGACAGAAGTGAGGTAGCCCCGGGACTCTTGTAAATAGTTTTGACTTAAAAAGTAAGAATAGTAGTTCTGATTCAGTGGGTAAGAGAAGCCATCTGGATCTTAAATGGGCATCTTCACATAATTTATCTTTGCTCCATCTACTGATTCCATGACAATGATCAGGATGTGAACCAAGAAGAAAGATTGGATCTGGACAGATCTAGAGAACCAAACCCTGAGAGAAGGAGAAAGAAGAACTAGAAAGAGTCAGGCTCCTGAAAACGGATCTGGTTTTGTGAAGGCATCTGGAAAATTTTGGAAAATAACCTCTCCCTGGGACAGTTCTCAACAGTACCTGTTCTAAGATGACGACTCCAGTTCATTATACCATGAAAGAATACTGTCTTAGGCTGAGCAGATGATAAGTTGCATAACTCTTATATCCACAACTATAGATGCCCACTCGATATTTGGAGGGTTTAAAGACACATAAAAACCTTGACACATGATTAGGGAAGCTTTCCAAAGTCTATCGCAGAGTGAGGCCGGGTATCTCTCTCAGGTCCTTGAACCTCTTGTTCCTGCTGCCCAAATTAACAAATGTTAGAAGCAGACGAACTATTCAACGATATATAACTGACGAACTGAACTGACATTAACCTTTTAGGAATGAATCTCAGCATTCATTTTGCATCCAAATCCTACTTTTATCACTATGCAAACATTCTATTTCTGCAACTTTGCTTATATTCGCTCTAAAATTTCCCTTTTGCCTTATATGTCATCTAATATATCTCAATCTTTTAAACCCTAACTCAAGTCTCTATACTTTTAAGAAGCTTCCCCTGACCATCCACACCCACTTCAGACTACACCTAGATCCATTCAATTCATATCTATTGAGTTCTTGCTTTCTGGGACTAACTGCGCTCAACACTGGGAACATGAGTGTCCATTGTACAGCTTAGATTCACGGGCTAGCTGCCAGTGCAGCAAACCCTAGTGTTTGCTTTCTGATCTTCGTGTCTACAACAAATTTAAGTACGCCTACATCAGCCTTCGCAACACACTGCTGGCTCTCTTTGTATAAGGAAGCTCTTTGATGGTAGAGTCTATTCACGTCTTGTACTTGTCTGATACCTGTCGTGCCAGCAAAGGAGTGGGATGTTTGAGGAATATCTACTGATGTATATATAAATGACTGATATTATCTTGTATTATGTAGCTCATAGAAGAGACGGGGGAGAGAGACAGAGAGACTGAAAAGAGAAAAGAGAAACATATTTAGACTTGGTCTGCATAGAGCACAGACCCAGCGATCTGTTAGAAAGAAGAATAATCCATCACAGGTATGGGCCAAGGTCTGTTTATTTGCCAGTCTTATTAAGGATTATTAATGGTGAACCTCTTCTGGCTCAGCATATACTACTTATTTAAGCTTATCCACGAATATGACACTATAAAACTCATGACATTTAAACAAAAAAAGTGAATTCACAAAAAGTGACTTTAAATTTTGTGTTTTCATTTTGTTTTTAAAGGAAAGGAACAGGCAGGAATGAAGGTGAGTAGGCAGGCAGGAAAAGAGAGGAGGAAGACGGTTCATTTATTTCATTCAGTTGTTCATTGGTTGTTTCTGAGTCTTGAACTGGGCACCTTGGAGTGTATGTGGATTGTGTCTGTTTTGAACCACAAGGCCACTAGAGCTTTGCTGAATTGTGGTTTTTAGGAGCACAGCCAAGCTCTATGACATGGTAAGTCAGACACTGGAACTCACCTGGTTTGTGAGAAGCAAACAGACCTCATCCTTTTAGACAATATGTTTTGCAGAATTTCATGTTTACATAATGAATTACGTTAGATCCCGAGTCAATTGACGTTATTTTCCCCACAATTATAAAACAGTTGACTCTAAAATTATGATTAATTTTTTAATTTAGAAGAGGACTTTGAGGGTGAAATCCCTCCCAAGCCCTCATTTCACACCTCAGGAAACTGAAGCATAATTAACCTAAACGACTCACCAAAGAGCCTACAATCAATTGGTATCAGAAACTGAACTAAAAGTTGTAACACATCATGGTGCCCCCTGTAAGGGAGAAGCCCCTGCTAGACTGAGGCAGTCTACCTCTGTCTCTAATGATAAAGTCCCAGGTTGATGAAGTTCAGTAATGCTCTAGGTATGTGGAACATAGACATTAGAGAATCCATTGCAAAATTGCTCAAATGACACCTACAAGGATGAGTCTCCAACTTTCTGGGCAAGGGAGAGTTGAGAACGCGCCAGAGAGAAAAGAGCGTGGAGCTCAGAAAATGAGGCAGTCTTCTGCAGTAACAGAATGAAGACAGGAAAACATGGAGGGCCAAGATCCAGTCATTTCCCAATCCTCTTGCCTAGTTTCAAACACCTTGTTTATATGTCTACTTGTGCTTGTTTCCTGGGGCTGCTCTAACAAATGAACATGAACATGTTGGCATAAAACAATTCTGGAGACTAGAAATCCAAAATCAAAGCATTTCCGGGGTCCATTAAAGGCCCATCCAGATCACCTCACGTTGACTCTTGGTCTCAAGATCCTTAACTTTAACCCACCTGCAAAGACCCTTCCTTACAGAAAAGGTCACATTCACAGGCTCCAGGAATTTAACGTGGATGTCTTTTGGGAGGGGTCCCACCACACTCCTCCACTTCTAACTTTTTTGCACATATTCATTATTTGGGTAGTTATTTTTGACAGCCCCCACTTCCACTGTGAGGGTTCAGGAAAACAGAAGCCTTGTCTGATTTTATGCTCTGCTGCTTCCAAAGCACCCATCATTGTACCTTGAACATAAAGGCAGTTAATAAATGTTCAAGGAATAGAAGGAAAGAAGGGGATGGGAGGAGGGGATCAAGGGAGGAAGGAAGAAAGGAATAGAGGAAGGAAGCAATAGAGGAAGGAAGGAAGACAGAAAGGAAAGGAGGGAGGGAGGGAAATTAAAAATCCGAAGAGGAAGAGGTGGGCAAAGAAGTGGGGCGGGAATGAGAATGAGGTCAAAGAGAGAAAAGGGGGGAGAGGAAATCTCTCCCTTTCTCACTCCTAATTCTTAGGAGATTCAGTTAAAGGTGAGGAAAAACAGGATGCATTTCAGAAGGTGAAAGTCACAATTAGTAAGCAAAGGACTTTGTTTTTTGAGTGAGGAATATGAAATGTATACACTTCCCGGCATAACTGTAGATGCCAGGGTTTGGTTAACTCCGGAGGGATGGGGTACAGAGATGTGCAGGATATGCTTGCCCCAAGGAGTTGACAATCTAGCAGAACAGCTAGCCACCTCACTACTTCTTGTAAATCATCAATAAATAGAGCCAGGATTTTGAAAGTCTTTTAGTGCCTTCGGATTTTATTCTAAAAGCAACATTTAGATGAGACTTTCAGGCATGAGCAATAATATTTAAAATTTGCTGTTTTGATAGTAAATACCAATTTTTATAGCTATTGTGCAATTTCAAGTACAAATATCTATTATGACTCATACGCAACTGCATTAGCCTGTGGGATTATCCTCAGGGGTAAATTATATATTTGGCATAAATCCAACCACTGGAAAAATACACACTTGAAAAGGTACAATTATGTCATTCATTCCTTCAATGCATTTCATTAATGCATCGAAGTCTTCATATCAGAATATACTTGAATATTGATCATATCAGCACTGAATACTAAACGGAGCCTTTATTCCACAGCTCTTATTTTAAAGGAAAGGCACCAGCAGGCAGGAAGAAAGAGGAGGAAGTAGCATTTATTTATTCTATTTAGTTATTCATCTTGGTTGTTCCCCTCAAACCCGGGATTCAAACTCGGGTCCTTGGGATGTATGTGGACTATGCCAAAGGCGTTGGACCAAACTGCTACTCCACCAGGGCGCACCATTCCATAGTTATTTATTTAGATCCTAATATGTTTTATTCTGGGAGCTGAAGATACAATCTGAATAAGAATGTCCTCTACCTTCAAAGAACTCATCATCTGGGTTAATTGGGTTAACTAGAAAGCAGATGCAGTGACAAATTGAGGAGTGCAAGTGGTTTATTGGAGAGTAATACCACAGAAGTGACAGGGCAAGGAAGCAGCATTGGGCAGGGAAACCCCTTCTACCAAAAAAACAGTTATGAGAACTGTGAAAGGTAAGGGATTCGAAGTTTTAGGAGGCAAACAGTCTCAGAACACAATGCGGATCTGACAAAGAGTCAACCCATCCAAAGATTTCCCAGTAAAGCAAGTTCTGAGTTACCCCTAATACCTCTATGATGCTCAGACATGGGCTGGGGCTGCCTAAGAGATCATGGCCTCAGCTTAATGCTGAGGCAGATCTTGAAGGCATTAACAGCTGGAGGCTGTCAGCTCGCTGCACTCCTTGCAGTTAAATAGCAAGTTCTTTCTTGAAGGGAGATCAAAGTGATGCAACCCATGACTGCCACATAGTGTGATCAGAAAGAAGGCAAATAAACAGGCAATTTAAATCCAGCAAGGGGACTGACAGGGTGCCCTGGGAGCTTACAGATGGCGCACCAAACTCAGACTGGGGGGAAGGGAACACTTCCAAGAAATGTAGTATTTAGGAATAAGCCTCTATTGTAAGTAGGAGTTAGCTAAATCAAGGGGAAGGGATGGGTAGAGAGTATTCAAGCAGGAAACCATGATGTGGGAGAGAAACATAGTGCATTTCAAGTAAGACCTACGATATGATTTAGTATCACTTGGAGGGAGACAGTAACAAGACATGCTGTTGGAGAAGAAAATGAGCCAATAATGAAGGGACTTGTCTACCAAACTAAGGAATTTGGGCGTTCTAACTCAATGCAAAGAAGTCTGTGATTTGAACACACAATTACCAACTATGTTTCCCCATCAGCTTGAGTAGAGAATCCTGAAGACCCCATATTCTAATTCTCTGGATTTAGACTCTGGCGATCCCTATGAAAAGGCAACTATGTACTTAAGAGGTAATGTAAGTCATTCTCACTCATTGTCATATTGTCCAACACTTTTATCCAAGGCCGTCTAGTCCACTCCTACTAGGAAAGAAGTCCCAGGATCTATGGGTTTTGGTTGTGGACACTGAGCTGTGGCATTCTCAGATGCATCAGATCAAGAATCTGAAGAACCACACCAGGTTCCCAGGATCAGAAGAGGCACAGAGAAGAACCAAAAATGTGTTTTGCCCACTTGTAACGTACAGAGCAGTGCTTTAAAAGAGTAAGCTCAGAGATTTCACCTTGATGATTCTATTCTGAGAAATGATAATAAATTTAAAGTTTTATAATGATTGCTGATGACAGTAATGATGGCTACCACCTAGCTGGTGCCTGCCATTACCATGCTAATTGCTCCACACTTGATTTTATAGGATGCTCAGAACAATCACATTGTCCCTAAGAAGTAGGAACTATTAATTATGTCCATTTTCTTATCAGAAAATTAAAGCCAAAAGAGGTTAAATAACATGTTTCTGGTCGCATAGTTAATATGCGCAGAGGTTAAACAAAACATGATTTTTAAAAGTCATAAAACTCTAAAAGGAAACTATTAAATAAACTCTAGGTTTGTATACATAAAAAATATTGAGTAGCTATTAGAAAGATATTTGCAAATTATCTTTAATGACACAAACAAATGTTTATGGTGTGATTTTAGTGAAAAAGTGTAATGTAAAATTATACATAGAAATGGTCTTTTAAAAAGCTTCACTGGGGTATAATTTACATACCATAACATTTACCAGTGTTAAGTGTACAATTCAATGACTTTTTGAAAATCTGCAGTTATATAACCAATACCACTATCATGTTTTAGACTATTTTCATCATTCCTACCTACCAAAAACAAGACGATGCCTATTTGCAGTTAATTCCTATTTCTACTCTCAGCTACCATCAATGTTAATAAACTTTCTTTCTCTACGGATATCCCCTTTTCTTGGACATTTCATATCGATGCCATCACATGTGACCATTTTCATCTGACTTTTTGTAAGTAGCATAATGATTTTGAAGTTTATCCATGTTGCAATGTGAATCTCAGTATGTTACTTTTTTTTTTTCTTTCAAGGAATGGTGTAGGCGGGAATGAAGGCAAGCAGACAGGCAGGCAGGAAGAGAGAAGAGGAAAAAGCACTTCATTTTATTTGAATTTTAGTTGTTCCCATTGGTTGCTTTCCCCCACACCTGGGACTCAAAGCCAAGGGTATGTGGCCTTGCATTCCTTAGGAGGAGATTGATCTAACCTCTCCTCCACCAGGGCGTGACAGTTTGTTACTTTCATGTGCCGAAGGGCATTCCATTTATGGTTATAACTCATTTATCTGTTCACAAGTGAATGGACATTTGGGAGGTTTGTACTTGTTGGCAATTATGAATAGTGTGTGATAAACATTTGTGTGCAAGTCTTATGTGAACATATATTTTATTTTATTTTCTGCTTTTGAGTAGACATCTCAGTGTGGAATTACTGTAAAAGTTACGTTTAGCTTTTTAAGAAAGCACAAACTGGTTTTCAAATTTGCATTCCCACCAGTGATCATGAAGGTTCCAGTCTTTCTGTATCTTCACCAGCACTTGTGATTGTGTGTGAGTGTTTTGTAGCCATTCTACCAGACGTGAGGTGACAGCTCCTTGTAGCTATAATATGCACTTACCTAAACACTAATGATGTTGAATATTTTTTAAATAAATTTCATTTCTACCTGTCTCCACATCTCTATATGTGTATAAATCTTGTGTCCATTTTATGGAGTGGTTTGTTTTTTTTATAATTGAGTTTTGAATGTTTTGAGTGTTTTGTCTTGTAGGGCACAAGTTGTTTATCAGATATGTGATGGGCAAATAATTTCTCTCAGTTTGTGACTTGACTTTTCCTTCTCTTAGGAGTTTTTCAAAGACCGGAAGTTCTTCGTTTTGATGAATTTTTCTTCCATAGATTGTATTTTCCATGGCATGTCTCAGAAACCTCTGCCTAGTCCATAATTCCGAAGATTTTCTCCTGTTTTCTTTTCATGGCTTTAAGTTTTGCATTTAGGTTCACAATCCATTTTTTAGCCATTTATTTTTGTATATCATGTGAGCTATGGACTGAAGCTTCCTATTTATTTTTGGTCTATTGACAGTCAATTGTTCCAGCATCGTTTGTTAAAAAGACTATCATTCTCTACTGAATTGCTTTTGCACTTTTGTTGAAAATCAATTGCCCAAATCTGTGTAGGTCTATTTCTGGACTTTTTATTCTGTACCACTGATCTATTTGTCCATTTTGCCGTCATTACCACACTGCCTTGATGACTTCACCCCAGCAATTCTCAACTGGAAGTGATTTTGCTCCCCCAGTGGGACTTTGCCTGAAATTACACACTTGCTTAACTTCTTAGCCTCCCGGTCCTACTTTTCTCCACTTCCTTCTTAATTTGTTCTGGGAGAACAGCTTAATAAATCATTCACATGAATTCCTTATCTGTGAGTATTTTTGTGGGAAGATAATCTAAGAAAAAAACATATTGCTAGACCGTCTTGGTGACTCAGGCGCAAAGCCAGTGGCTGGGGCTTGGATCATGTAAAGGCCCAGGATCTGGATTCATGACCTGGAGTGGGGGCTCAGGGAGGTGGATAAAATTCAAGCAAATGCATTTTTAAATGGTGCTGCCTCCCTCCTCCAGTGCCTGGAATATTGTTAGCACTCCATAAATGTTAGCTATTATTATTACTTTTATAGATGTTTTAATTTTCTTCACTTCATTTTTTGGAGGTGGGGCTCCAAAAGTGAGAAATTATGTCATTTTGCAGTTTTTCTATGGGAGTATTTAGATTTCTTCGTATAACTTATATTTAGTAATTAAGTATAAGACTTTTTGATTAGTAGGGGTATTACAAGAAAGGCATATGTTCATATTAATTACCTAATGTGACTTTCTTCTTCAATTTTTAAAAATCTAAATGACCCACATCTTAGTCTCAGCAGGAGGAATTAAAGAGCAAAAGAAAAAAGACAAATACTCAACAAACTGAAGTAACCATATCAGGGACCAAACACAAGCTAAACCTTTGAGACATCAAAAAAAAAAAAAAAAATCAATGTTGGGTGTGCCCTGGTGGGCTATCAGTCTAGTACACCTGGGAGCAGTTCATGTACATTCCAAGGTCCAGGGTTTAAGACCCAGCACCAGGGGGAACAACCAATGTGAACAACTAAATAAAAATAAAGTGTTTCCTCATCCTTTCTTTTGCCTTCATTCCTGCCTGCACCTTTTCTTTAAAAAAAAAAAAAAAGTTGTGTCATAAGTATGAATTACAAGACAGCAAAAATTAAAAAAAAAAATCAATGTCAAAGATGTAAGATGGGGAACTCCAAGCAACAGAAGCTAAAGCAACTCTGAGATGTCTTTCCAGCACTTTCTCAAAGACCCCAGAGGTACAGGATTATACTTAGCACTCAGCGGTAAAGACCATGTCCCATTTTGGTCTTTACAATGTAGAAGAGAAATAAGGAAGTAGAAAGGGGTTCAGAAAAGAGCAGAGAAACTGTCAAGTAATTGGCAAATGGAACTTCTGAAGAAAGGTTAAATGAGTTTAGATTGTTTACTCAGAGAAAGAAAGGCCAAAGGCCTATTTACTTAATACTTGTCTCCAAGAATTTGAAGTTGGTATTTGACCAGATATTCTACATTCCCAGAACACAAAATAAACCCCGCTCTTCTATAAAAAAAAAGTCAAGAATTTAAGATTTAAGATGGAATAAGAAGTTGAGATTTAAAAGAGTAAACATTTCTTGATTCAGGAGTAATTAATGCTTGGAAAAGTCCCTCCCGGTAGTGAGGCTATAGTTCCTAATGGTTGGTAAAGCACAGACACAGTGTCAGTCTTTATCAGAAGTGGGTGTTTTGTTAATGGTGACTGAAAATCCATGAAGGGTCACGTCATTAATGCGAGTAGGTCTGTCTCTTGTCATTTGTCACTGCTGCAGCTTCTGTTTAGACATGCATTTGATAGGCTAGGACTAGGCCAGACTCTCGGCCCTAGACTAGGTGAAGTGAGCTGGAAAGAGAGACAGGGGGTTACCACCACCACCACCGTATTCTTCACTTAGTGATGTATCAGTTAGCTTTCACTGCATAACGAAACATACCAAAACTCAATTCTCTAAAATAATTAGTCACAGATGTTCCCCACTATCCAAATACAGAGCATTTCTGCAAAAACTCCTGTAAGGTGAATACCTTCCAGTGAAGAATCAGTTAGCATTAATTTAGATGAAACTTTTTTTATCATCCTAGACCAAAAAGTTAACCACCTAAAATCACACTCATCTAGAGTCCAAGCAGGAATGAGATGATAAAACCACAACTTGTAAGAATCAGTTCCCAAGCAGCACAAACACGGAACAGCTTTTTTGTTGTTGTTGTAAAAGCAAAAATCCTCTTTGCATTTTTTTTTTCCATTAGCAAAAAAGGAACTAATGAAGGTCATGAAAGTGAAATGACATACTGTGAACTGTCAAAAAAGTAGCAATACATTTATTTCATCTGGATTCCACTTCAAGCTGAGGCTGCTTCATGAATACTTGTTGTAGAACCCAAGTCAAAGAAAGCACTTTCCATGGAGAGGAGACAAGTGCAAATGAGCCCAAGGTCCTGTGGCTTGAGCACATTCCAGGTCCTGCTGGCATCACATCTTCTAATGTCTCATTGGTCCCACTCAAAGTCAAGAGAAAGGCAAGCACACTGTCTTCTGTGGGCAGCACTGCAAGGGTACACAACATAAGGTGTGAATGCACAAGTGAAAATTGGGGCCAATAATCCCACCTACCTCCGGCAGAGAGAGGAAACATCAATTTACCCTAGGTTGACCATATTTACTTGAGTCAAAAACAGGGCTTGGGATAGCAAAAACAGGATGGGGTTTTGTTCTGGCAACTAAGAAGGGGAGGAGGTGGAGCAATCCAAGCAGGGGCAGAGCAGCCAGGCCAGCAAGTAAGAACTACATGCTGCTGACTAGCAATTGCTTAGTAACTATGACATGTGGTCTGATGGTATTCCATACAAATGGCCAGGGCCAGTGCATGGAATTTTGGCACCATAGACAAAAGCCAAATTTGGTGACCTTATCTCTAAAACTTGAATTGCTGCAGAAACCCTAATTGGTCTGCCTGTCAGATGTCTCTCAACTCCTCTGTTCATTCACTGCATTTCAATCAATTTCCACTGGAAAAGGCAAATTAGACCTTTTTGAAACCTGTGTAAGCTAAGGCAAAATGTTCATTATTTTCTGTGTGATCCTGTTCGCCATGCCATTATAGTGCAAACCTCACAGAAAGGTACACCTAACACTCACAGAAATCCCAGGAAAAAGAAGATCACTAACTCCTGCAAAATGCAGAAAGCTCTTCAGAAAATGGCCTGGAAGCTGTTCTTTCCCTCCCTGAGGTCCAACGTATTCTGCAGAACTGTTCACATCACTGCATTTCAGCATAGACATGGAGACCACAAAGCTGTAACAGTTACTAGTGCAGAGCAGGCAGAGAAGAGAGAGCTTCCTAAGGTTTAGCACTGTATATGCTTTTGCAATAGCAAGTTAGTAGCAGTAGTAGCTTGGGTTAGAGTAAAAAAAAAAAAAAAATCTAGTGAAGACTTAAAACTTGAAACTTGAGAGCAATGACAGAAAAAGAATGAATAATATTCTGTAATACAATGTCAGCCTTGGCATAAAAAAGTAAGTAAATGACCCGGAAGGAACATTTTACGACACCAAAGGGTCTGAGCAGACAGACAGACAACCTGGAGACAAGCTGACCCCACCATGATAGTGACATCCCTTTAGGTGACACTCTTAGCAAGACTGCTCAAACCATAATTAACTTTTAGTCTGCTCTGCATATCAGTTATGACCTAGTTATTAAACTTGAAGACTGTGTATACTATAATCAACATGCATATATTTGCTTATTAGTATCCACTTAGTCTAATCTATTTAAGGCAGGAGTTAAATCAGTTTATTAAATCCTTTTTATTGTTGTTATTAAGCCCTGCATAGAAAACCTTGTTGCATTTGACCAGAGTTAGACTGGACCCAACTCTAAATTAAAATACTCAAATGGTCAGCACACATAGACCTGATACATCATTACAGAATGGACAGCTGAAGCGTGGATTTTCTGGGGGATGGGCTGCATGTAACAATAGCTCCTAATATACTTTTTCTAGAAAGTTCTTGATACTTCCATTCAGTTATAAGAGCTGCAAGACCAGGCATCATATGACATCCATGGTAGAAACTAGCATTGTGTCTGGTACCATGTCGATCCTCAGTCAGTACTCACTGACCTAAATTGCAGTGGCCCCAGAAGGATGCTTACGGTTGCGCCCTGGCTGTACTGAAAACGTGAGAGCTTCAAGGAGAGAGTGCTCAGCTGCTAATTGGACAGAGTCATGGGGGGTATTTCTGTGTCACCCTGTCTAGTGAGTAGAGCATGGGGTGGGGTAGGTGCGCAAGGGAGAGATTTCATTACTTTTTTACTACACACCTTAGCACATTTCTAGTCCATCCAGCTTCTAAGAGGATGAATAATTAAAAGGAAATGGTACGTGTCCAAATCAGCAGTGACCACGTACACATAGTTGGATAAGGTGAAGCAGTCTGGAATTTTTATTCTCCCTTTAGATTTGTTTCATTCTCATTCTTTAGTTAATCCATCTAACTGAGTGTCACAGCACAGAAGTAAACCAAGCATTTCTATCCAGCACCAAGTTCTTTTTGCACATGTAGTGTTAATACATGATTTATTTCCAGTCTTGTGTAGTGAATAATCTCCAAATCGCTATCCTGTGTGAGTTAAAGGCAGGAGGAACGATAAAATGAGTCTAAACTTGCATGAAATTAGCTGGAGAATCTACTGTATCCCTTATTCTAGCTCAAGCAGGATTGACAAACTTCCATGGCTCAGGGACCATAAAAGACCCATAGATAACAACCCCTTTCATTTCAGTGACATGTTACATGGCAATAATAACAATAACCCACAATCACTCACGTCAACACAGAATAAGACATCTGTGGTAGCAGACAACATCAGATTCTATCAGTGGGAAAATCTGACCCATTATCATTTGCTTGGATCCAAAGGTCTGTAGCCAACTTGCTTTGAGATGTTAATGCCATTTCTGTGGGCGTGAACAGAGTTGAGATATCCTTTTGTGCTTCCGAGTTTTATTGGAGGGACACCAGCTATCAAGTCACCACATCGGTTGGTCACAGCACTGGATGTCATAAAGGGGCATGATGTATGTGCCAGTGTAGGAAAATTCTTGAACTCAGTATGTTTTAAATAGCTGAAAGTGAATGAAAAACAACTACTACTGTATTGATCCATTCCTACATTTCCTAGGAAACGCGAAGTTTGAATATATGTATCTCAACTGAATAGGTGTTTCCTGGGCACCTATTCTGTACAAAGGCAATGTTTAGATATCCATGGGATGTAACAGAGAAAAATAGTTACTGAACAGAAGAGGGAGGACACAGGTATGTAAAATAGCATAGAATGGCAAACAGCTGGGGGAAGAGGTGAAAAATGCTTTGCTGTGGAGTGACAGAGGATACCCAGGGGAGGAGCAAAGACTCAAAGATATGGGTCACCTGCAATCTGCCATCATCAGTATTTGACATAAATGAAAGAATGAATCAATGATATGTTTATCAATAAACTATGAGTAGGGTTTTCGACTTAGAGAAATGGGAAGAGGAAGATATTCCAAGTCGAGTCTAAAAAATAGGCAACCAACAGCAACCAGAGAAGTCAATGTGTTATGGGGAATACAAATGGTTTTGCATGATTTAAAGGGGTTTATGTAGTGGTGGAATAGCTAAGGTACCTTCAAGACTAGATAAGAGACATTTAATTCAGGGGTAGCAATCAAAATTGGGCAATGAAGTGATTTAAACAGGGCTTCATGAAGATGAACGTATTCTTGTACTGAAGTAAGTGCATGGCTTTGGCTGGAGAGATGCTCCAACAGCAATTCCAGCAGTTAAAACTGAAAGACCTTGTGCCTGTTACTTATTCTCTCTGAGCCTACGAATTTTTATTAGTAAAATAGAGATAATAAACCTACCTTGAAGGTACAAATGCATGGACATGAAGAACACTGATTTCAGACTAGGGATCACATCAAGGGAAAGAGAGTTGGAAATGGGTCTAGGACAGGGATACAAAGGAAATTCGGCTTTTGCTGAAAGAAACATGGCAAAGACTAGTTTGATCATTTCTAGGTGTTGCGAACATTTACTTTCAACTTTTACAAATGTTCAAAATAGTTCATAAATAAAAAGAAAATAAGCCCAACTTGCAGTCATGGCGGCTGGACAAAATATCAAGTATATGATACAGGCTCTTGCGCTTAACAGAGTTTCATAAACAAAAGCTATTTTGCTGTTATTTTTACAATATTACAATGAGGTAGTGGAATAGAAATTATAGGATAAAAGATAAATTACAGAATAAAATGATGGGGCATGGAGAACTTCTGCTTAGAGGACAGATGGAATAAGGGGACTAGATCTGTAATCTCAGTAAAACAACTGAAAAGTTAGCTGAATATATGGGAGTTTTTAAGATTGTGAACTTGGACAATGAAGGAAAGTGTTCTCCAGAAGATGGGAAATAAATGAGGTAAGCCCTGTGATTGACTCAGATTTCTGCTTAGAGAGAGTTTCCTGGCCAAGGAGCAGGAAAGGGAACTCAGGTGGATTCCAGGGGTCTCCCTGAGTTGAAGAATTACAGATGGAAGGCCAGAGAGGTTCCCAAACTGCTGGAGTTTGTATAAGAGAACCTGGAAAAAAGAGAACGGAACAGGGAGAGGACTTTGGAAATCGATAGAGGATGTTCAACTGATGTTCAACTGAGTAGTGATCAGCACCTGCAAGTGAGGAAACACTCTGAGACAGGGAAAAGAAACACACCAAAATGACTTGAAGAAATAACCTGTAAGAACTCACGTAGGCCAGAAGATTGCAGGATCATATCATCAAGAATAGAAAGTGTCATAATTCACCAGGCATACACTCGAGGACTCAGAAGGGCTCTAGTTCGCTAGTGGGTAAAAAATGCTGGACTAAGTGCTGCTCTGGTTCTGTCTAACAAAGCTTTATTGCAAGACCCAAAAGTACCAAACTGTTTCCAGTTTTGAAGGAACTTAACCATTTTCCAAAACAATGCTCACAAGTATTTATAGGAATTTCAAAAAAAATGTAGATAGAACCCAATAAGGTAAACCTCACAATATTTAGAGATTTATCTAATGAAAGATGAATAGTGCCTACTATGTCAATGGATCCAAAGATGTAGCATTTTTAATATACCGATTTTCTCCAAACTGATTTATAGATTCATCTCAATCCCAATAAAAAACTTTAACCTTTGTATAGAAATACGATGAATCTAGAATAGCCAATACACCATTCAGTACAAATTGACACTCCCTGATCTGAAGAGTTATCATAAAGTTACAGTAATCAAGATGTATCATCATGCCATCAATGTAAACATATTGACCAACAATTTAATAGAGATAATCCAGAAGCCAAAATAGAGAGACCCACAATATAAGGTCAATTGATTTCAACAAAACGAAGAGTTTCCAAAAAATGGTGTGAACAATTTTCTATCTATGTGCAAACGACAAAAAAGGAATTCCTATTTATATCTTGAGCCATATAAAAAAATGGACTGTCAATAGATCATATTCCTAAATGTGAAGCCTATAATTATACACTTTCTGAAAGAAAACAGGAGAAAAATCTTTGTAACCTTGGATTAGGCAAAAATCTCTTTATACACACTGAAGCATAATCAATGAAAGAATAATAAATTGGGCGTGCCCTGGTGGAGCAGTGGTTGGGTTAGTCGCTTCTGAAGGGGCTCAGACCACATACCTCTGGGTTCAAGTTCCAGTTTGGGGGAAACAGCTAGTGTGAACATGAAATAAAATAAAGTAAAACAAAATGCTTTTTTCTGCTCTCTTGTCCTGCTTGCCTACTCACCTTCATTCCTGCCTGCACCTTTCCTTAAAAATAAAGAATAATAAATTGGACATCTTCACAATTATGAGTTTCTCTTCAAAAGACACTGTGAAGAGAATGAAAAGACAATCACAGAATGGGAGAAAAAAATTGCAGGTCATATAGCTGTCAGAGGAGCTTTTATCTACTCAGTAACAAATCATTAATAATGTATTATTATTTTGGTTATTAATTTATTTAACAAACATTTTAGCAAAAATTTATAGATTCTTCACAAAAAAACACAAATAGCAAGTAACTATCAGAAAAGATCAATATTATCCCAAAAAAGTGCAAAATGCCTCTGGAAATAGCAAGAGATAATGATTGCCTGAGATTAGGAGGATAGTGATGATTGTGAAAGAGAATTGTAGGCAACTTTTACAGATTATGGTGATGTTCACTGTCTTCATGGATATATACATATATGTCAAAATTTATCAAATTACATAGTTTAGATCATCTGTTACATGTCGATTGTGTCTCAATAAACATTAACATCTCTTCTTGCTAATAAAAAAGATCAAAGATGTCTCCAAGACAGTGACAAGATTTCAACTCTAGATGACTGATGAATATGGTGGTCCTATGAAACAGACAAGAGAAGCAAAGAAATAGATTGGTAGAGAATAATGTGAGTTCATTTTGGGACAGGTTGACCTTGAGATTCTGATAGGATATTTAGGTGATGATGTCTAGACCTTTCAAGATTCATAGATCACAGATAAATATGGTGAGACTGCTTAATAAAAGTGATTACTAACTTCCTTCAATTTCAGTAAGAGGAAATGGAATACATAGAAATTTGAGAAATTTTTACATCTACAGGAATAAAAGATGAGAAAAAAGTAAAGGGCTTGCGAAAGCTATGTTTGGTAAGGTAGCAAATGCAGTCTGAGCAAGATCACAATTTCAAGGCATGAGAAGTCTTCAGAGATTACGTGGAATCCAGTAGAAGTGACATCATGAAATTTGAGGTGAATGAGAACTAAGAAAAAGTTTGTAGGTTATTGGTTATCTAAACTCAAGACACAAAAAAGATAAAAAATAACCCTGATTTGATAGGAAATTAGAGACTAAATCTTGATTTGGAGGGGTTAAATATCGAATAGATTTAAGTCAACAGGCATATGTAAGTGCTAAATTTTTTTTTTTTTTAAAGAATATATGTGCAAGACCATTTATGGAGATGCAGGGCCAATGCAAGCATTTTACAATTTGGGAAATGTGAGCCTGTTTAAAGAGGGAGGGATTGTAGATTCAAAGCAAAAACAAGGCATTCTCATACTTGGTTACACATTGGAACAACTTGGGGGGGATTTGAAGAAAGATTGATGTCTTTGTGAGTCCAGTCAGACTCTCTGGTTGGAACAAAATCTAGGGGCTTTAATCTTCTCCCATAGAGAGTAAGAACACTGGTAGGAGATGCAGGAGGTGAGTGGGTTTCGCCTTTTGGTGTTACACTGTCACTCTTGACATAGGAAACAAATGACTCTTCTTCGTGTAAGGAGGACAGAAAGAAGAAAGTGGCTCAGGCAGAGGAAGAACCCCTTGCCCTATATTTGGTGTTTGTTGTGGACAGGAGATACTTTCTATAACTTTGACCCACCCTAAGTTTCCATTTATAATTATTATTTGGCATCAAGGTCAATGGGGAAATGTAAGCCCTTCAATGAGAAAATGTAATTTTGAAGCAGCTCCTCTCATCCTTTCCCTGAATTTTGAAGGTCATACCAGCCAGTCTCTGCTTCAGTGATAACAAAGTTAAGAGCCTCCAGGGAGACCTGGTCTTCCACACCCATGTCAAGGGTCACTACAAGCAATAAAACTGTGCAGCCCAACACTGGTCCCTTGTCTCTAGTCTGAAGAGGGTCAGAATGTTGTCTTAAAGATTCCAGGCCACTGTGCATTTTATGTTCTACCTGCCTTTGGTTGGCTTTCAAGCTCTTCAACACTGTGAACTTTTATTTTTTGTTGTTAGCAGGTGATTGGCTGTCTTGCAGAGATGAGGGATGTCTGGTGAAACAGCATGCTATGGGCAAGTGTTTTGACTTCCATGAGTCTTGCTCTAGGTCTTCGTAAAACTGAAATAAATATTTTCTCTTTGTTGATGTGGTGGATTACATAAATTGGTGCAACCTCTCTGGAGAATGGAATGGAGATTCCTCAACAAAATTTGATCAAATTACCATGTATTTGATCCAGCAGTCCCACTCCTGGGCATATACCCAAAGAATACAGAATCTCTAAACAAGAAAACTATCTGCACCGCTATGTTCATAACAGCACAGTTCACGATCGCCAAGACATGGACAAAACCTAAGCCCCTTCAACTCTGTTAAAGAAGCTGTGGTCTACATATTCAATGGAATTCTAGGCGGCTACTAGCAAAACCAGAATTGTGCCCTTTGCAGTAATCTGGATGGAACTGGAGGGGATCATGTTAAGTGAAGTAAGTCAGAAAGAAAAAGAGAAAATATAGGAAGGTTTCACCTATATGTGGAATGCAGTGAAATGAAACAAATAAGCCCCTGCAAGTTCACAGGATGTAAGTTGATGGCTGCCAGGGGGGTGGAGGAGGAAGGAGAGAGGGAATAAAGTGGTGGTGAACGGCACCGGAACTCTGGCGGTGGGTGCAGAGTGTCACACCCTCAGACCGAGAAGCGATTTCAGTATCTTAAAATGAATATGGCCTGGTGAGCAAAAAGTAATAATAAAATTATTCTATTAAAAATGGAAATAAATAATGTTTATTTTTGTGTTTGTGCATAAAGAAAATTAGTGTCTGTCTCTGTCTCTCTCTCGCCTAGAAAATTAGTGTCTCTGTCTCTGTCTCTCTCTCGCCTAACAGAGGATTCTATGCACACTGCCATTGTGGGTACACAGTAAATTCTAGTCTCATTATTATCCTTTTTTATGCTTTTACATTTGCTTGGTTATACTCTTTTAGACCCTTAATTCTTAAATGTGCTCCCCAGATCCAAAGCATCAGCATCGCCTGGGAACTTAAATGCACATCACCCTGCCCAGACCTGCTGGGTCAGCATCCTTGTGAGTGGGGCCCTGAGACACGGGTTTTACCAACTTCTCCAGGCAATTCTGATGCTAACGTAGGAGAACCACGCTCCTGCATTACTGAGTTGGTTCCAGTAAAGGGTAGCGAGGAAAGCTTTTTCTTCTGCTTTCTCTATTTTTTCTTAGCTGTGTTTTAGATAACTAAGGTTTCCAACTCATGGAGCCGTGGTAGGTGTCTCTCAGGGAGTTCACCACACTACGTGATCCTTTCTTTCTCAGCTGGCATTGCTTTCTGCCAGGCATTGCCTTTAACCGATGGTTTTTCACGCCTTGTGTTTTCCTCTGTTCATTTCATTTGCATCACTTCTGTTTCCAAACTAATTTCTATGCCCTCCCCCAGCATTGGTACCTGCTAAATACATTACTGGTTCCTGCTAGCTGGTTGACAGGGGCTGCTAGACTTTTCTCCTTTTTTGTCATCAGTGGGGACATTCTGAAGAATACATCAATGTTGGGGTTTTTTTCCCTCTTATAGTTTGCAACATGATAATCAGTGACACAGTTGAGTCCAGCTTTGTTTTGGTTTTGTTTCACTTTTTATCCTCTTCACCCTCCTCCTAAATCCTCGTTTGCAATTTATCTTTGGATTTGTCCTTGAAATATGTCCGCTTGTGGAGCCTCTCAGCTGCTGGGTTGGGATGTTGGGTTTTTCAACTTCATCCGATTTCAGTTCCGTGCAATAAATAATAGCCATTTTAGCTCGAGTTTTAGCTATGAATAGCTTCTCTCCTCATAACTTCATCTTATATTTATTGCCTAAAATGATAGATTGAAAGTCATCACCTAGCAACTGGCACATTTTTCTCTTGTGGTCTAGTTCCTTGTCATGATTGACTAGGGCTACCGCTCGGCTGGCTCGTCCTAGTTAAAAATGGATATAACAGGCTTATAAATAGAGGCCCATTTACACGGTCTTGGGTTATCAGAGCAACTTACTGAAATGAGTTCGTTTGTACAAACTACTTTGTCTATCAGTTGATTTCTCACATCCTCAAAAGGAAGAGCCTATTCAAGCCGCTCTAGGATTTTATACTTCCAGTGTTTTATACAGTTTGTTATCTCAAGCTCCAGATCTCCGGCTGGAGGCTGGCTTCTGTGTCTCTGTGAAGAAAGCAACTAAAACCATAAAACAAGAAAGAATGCAAGCATTTTTATATCTCTTCATGTTCATTTCTCGTGTAGGGCTCTGTCAGAAAAAATTAATGCTTTGTACTTTAAAAGAGCCTTTCATCCAGAAACCTCAAAGAACTTTATAAATAAATAAGTATGATTATCCACATTTACAGGTGGGGAATGATGCACAGAGCTGTTAAAAGTGCATTGTGCATTGTTGCCTAACTCAGGAAGAACCCTTTTCTAATTAAACGGGTATAAATTTGTTGAGTTGGTGTTTAAGAACATTTAGACGAGGCCTCCACAGGCCATGGATATGAACAAAATTACAATAAGTGAAGCCCATTTTCTCCGGTTTTTTCCTCCTTCTGCATAATTCAATACCTCAGTTTCCTGCAAAGTACCCTGTGTGAATCTGGGTGTCTCTGGGGGACATCCCTTCTTTGCCTACGGAACGCTCATCCCTGCTGGGCCTCCTCTGCTTTACTGAGATCAGAGTTTCCAATCTGGAGTGAAGTTTCACCCACTCCCCTTTGCCAGACAACAGCAGAAAGTTACCCAAGCTCCTAGGTGCCCGTGCTGCACGGTGCCCAGCGCTCTGTGGTGTCAGGAAGAGAAGACTCCGTGTTCCCACCGCTCTGATAGGAGGCAAACCAAGGCAGGGCATCTTGGGTTCTAGTGTTTTGTAAGTGGCTTTTCTTTTCAAGGGCAATTGTTCCATCTCTGCTAGCTTTCCCCAGGGAGTGCTGGGCTCAGAGATGGGGCATCATGGTACAGCACCTTGGACTCAGCACTTGGCATCCTTGGTTGATGGTCTGATGTGGAGGTTCCGTGACATTGTTACGATCAGCAGGAGAGCTGCAGGGCCAAGCTGACTGTGTCAGGTCAGGTCTTGGAGAGGACGGTTGCTTCTCTCTTGCTCACAGATCAGCCTCACTGAGTGCATACCAGGGTGGATGCAGACACGCAAAGCATGGTATCTAGATAGAATGTCAACATCAGACAAGATTGGTCTGCAACCAGGATGCATCAGGACAGCAAAACCCCTGTGGACCCCACCACATCAGAACACAGGCAAACAGAGGAACACTCTCCAAGCCTCAAAAATGGTCAACCATGTTAGCTAGTAGAGGGGAATGCTTTCAGAAAGCGAGGGCAATTCTGTGACAGTGTCTGCATAAATCTCATCTAAAATGGGGGAGCAATGAAGCGAGGAGAAAGCTGTTAAAGACGCTGCTCTTGTCTCATTTCTAGACAACATTCAACCCAGGGCAAAGCCTCTCCCTTCTTTTCAGCCCTTTCTCAGCTTACTCAGCACCAGCCTGAATCCAGACACAAGTCCTTTCTAACATCCCCTGACTGAGCCACCAAAGTTCTGAATGGTATGCATTCTTGTTCCTTGCTGTAAAGAGCAAAAACCCAACTGTTCCACTACATCTGGGCTCCTGGAGGCCTTGGCTGGGGCACTGGCACTATGGGTTCTCTTGCTCTCAGACTTGCTGTTGGCTTTGCCCTATGGGAGGAACCTGCAGAAAATGGAGGTAAGAAGAGATGAGGTCAGTGTTTTAATTCCCCCATTATCTTCCTGTGTCCTCTCTCCACATCCAGATTGACACCTTGCACAGACCTTGTTGGTTTACCTAAATTCTAACCACATCTTCATTTGCAATCTCTTTATTAAAAGACTCTTCAACTGTCCAATTTGAGAGTGCTGTGGGGTTATCGCTGGGGCCAGAGCTTCCCAGGTGGAGTCTCCTAATGAGACTCCGCTTCTTTTTCCTTAGGTTGTGTTCTCCTGAAGACACAGGTCAATCCTCTTGGACATAGACCTCTGACCTGACTGCTTCTCCAGATAGCCCAGCACCTCTCACATAGGACAGACTCACACTTTGACAAGTTATCCCTTTGGGTACCCAGCAAGGTTAATAACAGATTTAGGAATGACCTTCAGAAAATATTAAATTTCAAAATTAGCTGAGTGGCAGGGTTTTCCTTTTTTTTCTTTTCTTGCTTTCTAACTGCTATGTCAGAAAACTGCACACTGGTGATGGAGTTCAAGCTCCAGAGGAATCAATTTAAGATTATGAAGATATATATGTAGAATAAATCCATTTCATGTAAGGAAAACACAGGCTATTAGACAAATACATAAATTACCCACCTGAAGCATGAATTACTTAAGAGATCACTCTTAATGAACACATTTAAACATGTTAAACCTGTCAACATTTATTTTCTTTTAAAACCAATAAAAAAATGGATTATAAATCTTAGAGAACAGTCACACCCTGGAGGCCTAGCAGATAAGGCCACTAGACATA
This sequence comes from Solenodon paradoxus, assembly GCA_004363575.1. Classification (NCBI taxonomy): domain Eukaryota; kingdom Metazoa; phylum Chordata; class Mammalia; order Eulipotyphla; family Solenodontidae; genus Solenodon; species Solenodon paradoxus. The sequence continues at coordinate 324,469 of RJWH01001310.1, forward strand.
CTTCACATTCATCCCAAGGATCCAGGTTCAAGGCCAGGGGCTGCAGAGAACAACCAAGATGAACAACTAAATAACTAAATAAATTGCTTCCTCCTCTCTGCCTGTCTGCCTGCCTTGTCACCTTTATTCCTGTCTGTACCTTTCCTTAAAAAAAAAATCTCCTAGGGAACAGAATAGACAAATCACTACTCACAGAAGTTTCTCCACAAGAAAAGTAGAGCCTGACACAGTCATGTAAGTTTCAGCTCGCTATTTGTTCTCTTTCTGGCTTTGTGTGTCTTTGTTACTGTTTTATCAGAAATGATGCATTTTCTTTTTAAATATGTAATTTTGAAAAGCTTTCCTGCAGATGTGCTTGTTTCAGAATTACATGTTGGGGCTACATTTCTTTGTTCCATTGGGAATACATCTTCACTCTGATAATGTAAGTCAGTAGAAAAATAAGATGTGCTCAGAGGAAACCGTTTTATCGCCGTGGAACAAGTGAGGGCCGTCGTCTGCTGCACCCATGGCACCTGCAGAATCCTGTGACCCCAAAAGGCTCTTTCAAGAAGACATAAGGAAAGTTCTGGAGGGTTTCAGAAGAGGGACTGCAGACACTTTTTGAAACAGTTTTTACTATAATTTTGTAAAACAGATGGGGAAAACAACAAGGGAATCCTCTATTTCCAATGTGCTTCTGCCAAGAGCCTGCTTTACTTTAAATAAGCACATCTATTTAGAGTAGAAGCTTTGGGTTGGACAGTCTCGTGAACTTAATCTAGGACATCAAACTCTGGTTGATACAGATGCACAGCTGAAACCTCCCTAATGTCATAATGCAGCGCTATCTCAGTAACACTTTTTAAATTTGAAAACTAGGAAACTAATGTACATATTACGGAGATGGATACTTTTGTATGCATTTAAAGACTGAAAAGGGGTCTTCAGTCAATTGTCACATTTGTGGTGGGCTGCTTTGGCTCATGCTCTCAGGCCCCAAGGGAACACTGAGACGCTCCTATCTGCTCTGAGGCAATGTCTATAGGTCATGCTAATTATACAGAGGGTGAGCAGTCCATATGAGATTTGGGAGGCACGAGTGATTCACCTGCTAGGTGAGGCAAGTTACTTAAGCCCTCTAAGCCTCAGTTTCCTCATCTGGGAAAACAGTGTGCAGGGAATCTGTCACCCTGCTGGGAGATTAAATGCCATCTATATTGCAAGAATTTAGCACAGTTCTGGGGCCGATGTTTCCTAGCTATTATTATCCTTAGCATTACTGTAGATATATTCATTTAATATTTGAAAACAAGTATCCCTTATAAAAAATGGAAGGGACTTAAAATCATCTTTAAAATTTCATCTTCTGGTATGCCCAGGGAGAGCAGTGGTTTGGGCAGCTGCCTTCGACTGGCACCGTCTGCAAACATCCCAAGGATTCTGGTTCGTGGGCTGTGGGGAATGACCAAGATGAACAACTAAATAAAATAAGCATCAATAAAGTGTTTTTTCCTCCTTTCTCTTCACTGTCTCAGATTGCCTTCATTCCTGCCTGCACCTTTTCTCTAAATTTTTTTTTTCACCTTCTAAATGTCAAATTTTCTTTTCGAGGACACAGATATTTCCCAAACAATAAAGTAGATCAATTTAATTAATTGTAACTTTTACAGGCATTGGTAAGGCATGTGAAAGTAAATCCAACTCTTTAATTTCTGGTAAGCTGATTTTGATAAGAATGCCAAGACAGTTTAATGGGGAAAGTAGTCATTTAACAAATGACTCTGAGACAACTGTCTACATGCTGGCCTCCTTCCTCACACCATAGACACAAAATGAACTCTTGAATGGATTGTAGACCCAAAATGAAGAGCTAAACTACAAAAGTCTTTGAAGGTAATGTAGGAGTAAATCTTTATGACCTTTGGTTACACAACAGTTTTGTGCTTATATAGGCTATGAATCAAGAGAAATAAACACTTATCCTGGTATTTACCGTGGTTCTGGGCGTTCCTATAAAACTCCTATAGTTTTCTAAGTGATAAGACCATTCTTTGTTCTAATATTTGATCTTTGACCTGTTTCCTGACCCAGAGCTCCAAAATTCCTTGGAATTTCTTGGTGATGAAAGCCTCCTTTGTTCTTATGAGGTGATGGTTGGTTGGCCCCTGAATGGGAGCTGGTCACCAGGAAGACCAAGACATGATTAGAGTTGGGAGGCATTCGTACCATCTCTTAACCTCCAGGAAGAGGAGAGGGGGCTGAAAATTGTGTTCATGATTAACCAGGCCTACATGGTGAAACCTCCATCAAAGTGCTCCAAATTTGGTTTAGGAGAGCTTTCAGGTTGGTGAACACAGGTAGGTACCAGGAAGGAGACATGCCTCCACTCAATGTGGACAGAAGCTCCTAGGCTTGGGACACCTCCAGACCTCACCCTCTGTATCTCTTCATCTGGCTGCTCCTCTCTATCCTTTATTGTTTATATTTATAGTAAGCCAGGAAACATAAGTTTAACATTTCTCTGAGTTCTGTGAGCTGTTCTAACAAATTAACTGAGCCGAGGGAAAAAGTTGTGGGAATCTCCATTTATAGCCGGGGGGATAGAAGCAAACCTGGGCTTGTGACTGCTGAATAAAGTAAGGACAGTCTTGTGGGACTGAGTCCTTAACCTGTAGAATCTGACAATATCTTCAGGTATATAATTTCAGAACACCTTGCTGGTGTTGGAGAATTGTTTGCTGTAGGGAAACACCCCAGCACCCCCACACACATACATCACATCTGGTGCCAGAAGTGTGAGTGTGGCAGCAGTTTGAGAGTAAAGGAGAAAAGCACAGAAGAATGAATTTTTCCAACTTAGCGCAATGAAAGCACAAGTAACAAAAGAAAATATAGATGAATTAGGTAAACAACCTTTAAAACTTTTGTGCTGCAAATGACACCATCAAGAAAGTGAAAAGGCCATAGACAGAATAAGAGAAAATATTTTCTTTTAAGGGGACTAGTATCCAAGGTGTAAAAAGAACTAATACTCCATGAAAAACAAATAATCAATTTAAAAATGACCAAAACATGAATAGACATTTCTCCAAATAAGATATCTAAATGGCCAACAAACACATAAAAAGATGCTTAGCATTATCAGTTATTATGGGAATTAAAATCAAAACCACAGTGAAATACCATTTCATATCCACTAGAATGGTTATAATCACAAAGTCCACAATAACAAGCATTGGTGAGAATGTCGAGAGATTTGAACTCTCACACACTGCTAATGGGAACGTAAAATGGTTCAGCTACTTTGGAAAACAGCCTGGCAGGTCCTCAAAAATGTAAGTATACAGTTATCACATGACCAAGCAATTCTTTTCCTTAATATATATTCAAGAGAAATAAAAACATACCGACTCAACATCTTGTAGACAGGTGTTTATAATAGATTTTGCATAACCGTCAAAAATGGAAATAACCAAAGTTATATCAACTGATGAGTGGATAAACAAAATGGTGTATATTCCACCAATGGACTATTATTTGGTAATAAATAAGAATGAAGTACTGCTAATTCTTGAAAACATCACGCTAAGTGAGAAAAGTCAGTGACAAATGATCACATATTGTATGATTTAATTCATATGAAATGTTCAGGATAAGAAACAGAAAGTAGATCTCTATCTATCTATCTATCTATCTATTATCATCTGTCTATTTGATCACTCATTGTATGCAACACTATATTTTATAGCAAAATCTACAAGCCTGTTTAGGTAAATTAGAAACCACTGGAAATTTGGATGGGAATATAAAAACCTGAGTCAAACTTTGATGTAAAGCTATTTCATTCCAGCTAGATGGTATACTGTTGGATTTTTAAGTAAGTACCAGCTCCCAGGAATCAAAATATCTGCAACTTGCTCAAGGAAGGAAGGATGGCTTTCAGTCTGATCCTTATCCTATGGGACTAGAGGTACAGTATTGAATCATGGTTAAGAGTGTATTCTCCTAAATGAACCACACCATTCCTGGCGATGCTTGTCATTTGTCGGTTTTTGTCTTCTGTTCAAGTATTGATTGAGGCAGCATTCTGTGTAGCTTACAAGATATTAGATGCTGTCAGGCTGTGGTGTTTGAGCTCTGAGGCCAGTCACTAAGACGGGTTGACTGTCTTGTTGAGGTAGAAGGGCAGTAGGCAAAGCTGGTGGATTAAGGAACAGAAGAAATGGACCCAAAGTCTTAGCTCAAAACCAATGGCCCTAGAACCTCCATCTCAAGGACAAAATAAGTAGTCGTCATGCATTACAAGCCTCTGTTTTTAGAGAATACTCTGTTTTGTTTTATGTTATAGACTGTTGGGGCGTGCCTTTGACCACTATGAAACTGGAGTGGTGAAAATCACATCTTCAAATAGTGTGTAGATATTTGTATGTGTATACATACTTGTGTAATATACATGTGTGTGTATGTGCATATGTGTAATATATGTGTATAATATATGTGTAATATATATGTGTATGTGTTATATATGTGTAATGTACACATGGGGGTGTAATTATATATATATATATGTGTGTGTCTAATATATGTATATGGAATGTGTGTGTGCATTTACAGGCTTTCCTCACTATCTGAATATAGAACATTCCTACAAAATCTTTTAGAAGCCCAAATGGCTTAAGGTTGAAGAAGGAGCATAAACTTCAATGAAAAATTTTTAGTATTCTCAGACTGCCTCAAACAACCTACCAAATAACACACGAACCAAAAATAACACTCACCTAGAACAGAATCAGAAGTGAGATGATACAGCACAGCCCACAGAAAGTAACTCCTGGAAAGGAGCTGGGCAAGGCCACCTGTCTGTCCAGTGCTCTCCCTTCAGAAAGGCTGCTGCCAAACAAAGCTGGACACTTTTTTTGTTTTTGTCTAAAAGCAAACATCTTTTATTTTCTCTAGATTAGCAAAAATAGGTACTAATGTAGGTCTTTCGTGAAAGTAAATGTGAACTTTTGCAAAGTGGGGGAGACCTATTATGAACAGGTAACTCATCTGACAGTTGAAAATGCTGCCTGTTAGTAACTGTGATTCAAATGGCTCCTTATTTAATGAAACGGGTAAGCTATTCTGAGTGGGAAATGTAGTATTCAAAGCTTAGCTCTGTCCATCAAAATTGCCTGTGGGCAAGTCCTGTGAAGCGTTTTATATTTTGGCCTTCTCCTCTTTTAAGGGAATAGTAACTTGTCTTGTAGGATCAATCTAAAGGTTCATTGGGTCAAGGTTTGCCGAAGTGCCTTTGTAAAGTGAAAAGAGGCCTCGCAGTCATCATATTGTAGGTGGACCTAATTACCCCATTGAGACTGAATTCTCCCTGGTTTCTAGCTTCACAGAGCTGAGTGTGACACTCAGTTGCTGATTAACTGGTTGTGGAGGAACTGTTGATTGTGGAGGTGGGAGGTTTCAAGGCACCGTTTTGTCACTCATCCTGTCAAGGGTATCTGGATAGATCACTAATTCATTCAACAACTAGGAACTGAGTGTTATTCTGTTTTGGGTGCTACTCTGTTCTGGGTGCTACTCTGGTCTGGGTGTTACTCTGGTCTGGGTGTTACTCTGTTCTGGGTGCTACTCTGGTCTGGGTGCTACTCTGGTCTGGGTGTTACTCTGGTCTGGGTGCTACTCTGGTCTGGGTGCTACTCTGGTCTGGGTGCTTGGGATAAAGTGATTTATAGGCTGATAAAAGCTTGCTCCAGGAGCTTACATTCCAGTGAAAGAAGATCTAATTATCAATGAAATAATTGAAAAATGTAACTTCAGAGATTTGTAGGCGTTCTCTAGAAAATAAAGCAAGATAAAAGCATAGAAAGAGTTGAGATTCTTTTGTTGTTTTTCTATTTTGAACATTTTCAAATCTACAGAAAAGATGATACAACAGTATATAATGAAAACCCACTTCTCATCTACTACACTCTCCAGTGATTAACATTAAGCCACCTTTGCTTTCTCCCGCTCCGTGTGTGCATGCTTTTGTATATCTGCATATACACACACATATGGGTGCTTGTTGTAAAACCATTTAGAATGAGTTACAGACATCATGAACTTTAACTCTAAATAGTCCAGCAATTATTTCCCTAGAACAGAATATTTACCTGTATAAACACAAGGTCTTTTTGTAAAAAGAGGGGAAGGAAGGAAGGAAAGAAGGGAGGGAGGGAGAGAGGGAGAAAGAGGGCAAAGAAGCATCTTCATTTTATTTGTTAACTTTGGTTTCTTCCAAAGTTCAGGGTCATGAACCATGATCCTTGGTCTTTTTATTTGGCCCATTGTCCAGTCATCTCAGCTGCCTGAATCATAAGGGCATGACCCCACAATGTCATTTGAACTCCCCCCAAATTTAATAGTGTATAATAACAATATCCATTATAGAGTGACATTCAAATTTTTCTCACTTGTTTCTCCCAAATCTTTAAGGGCTATTTTTGTCATTGGTGTTTGCTGGTGAGGGAGAGAGATTAACTGGATGACGAGAAAAGGCTTCTCTATGTATGTGGCAACTGAGAAAAAACACAACGTTGAGAAAGAAGTAGTTATCACCTGGCACGTGATTCTCTAGGCCCGGAGAAAGCAGGGCAGGAACCCCAGGCAGCAGACTCTCATGGTTTTCTAGGCGCTCATCTGGAGTAACCACATCCTCTTCTAGGTTTCTCAAAACCCCTCACCCCTGTTCCTATGCTGCATTCAAACTTTCATAAAGCGAACCCTTGAAGTGACTCACAAGACAGCCCTTCCTGCCAGTCAGCAGTTGAGGTTGAGCCATCCAGGAATGTTCGGGCAATTCTAGCAACTTCATCTCACTTTTTAAAAAAATCTTATTAATTTTACAAAATAATGAAAACAATGAATGTCTGGAGACTAGAGTGACGTCTAAGCACTAGAAGTTAATGTAGTTAAACCTAAATTGATGTTATGTATAATGTCAAAAGAGATCAAGCTTATTTTAAGCCAAATGACTGTGTGAACACATAGAGAAGAAAATGAAAGCTCATAGGCACAATGTTGGAAATAAATAATAAAGGACTCCTGTAAAAGGGAGGGGCAGTAAGTTTAAGCTCCTTCAGAACATAGTATCTTCTCAGAAACCTAAGAGCCTATTGTATGACTTTTCAAACGTTAGGACTTTTCACAGATATCTCAGTTGTCTTAGGGTAATTAATGCTGTCGCAGCAGACAAATCTGCACTCTCCATGACTTATGCAAGAAAATGATACGTCTTGTCCTTGCGAAGTCAGATGCAGGTGCGTCCTCTCTCTCTGTAGCCTGGACACTGGAATGTGTGCTCTTGGTAACTCAGAAGAGAAGGAATGCTTTCTCCTGCCTCCAGTACTGGCAACAGCAGCCGTCAAGAGACAGCATTTGGAGAGTCCAAATTGACATTTGACCACCACAGTGCTCCTGTTACTGAAGACCAGAATTTAAACCCTGTGAAGAGCTAAACTTAGAAACACATTGGGGTTTCAAAATGGTAGCTGGAAGGAGGCTCGCTCTTGGCTAGACTCAGCTCTGGGCAGCCCTGCATGTAGACTGGGCCCTAGCTCTCAGTCTCTGTGTCAGCCTTCTTCTCTGTGGGCCCCAAGGGGAAGGCAAGAGTGGAAGTGGTCCTTTGGTCAAGATGCTGGTAAGCTTTATCAGCTATGTCCGGAATTGATTCTCCTTTCTCCTAGCATCACTTGAACTAGAACATCTGCTTCTTTCTCACTCATGGCTGCCATGGAGAGACGTGGGTCAGACATTCTTCCCACTCTCGTTGGCTTCTGTGGTACTTGAGTGATAAGCGACTGAGGTGAGCTAGGTAAGAGACAAAGGTCGGGAGTCATATAGACCTAAATGGCAGAGATGCAGGCTTTCCTCGTTTTATTATACTTTGCTTCATTGTGCTTTGAAGATACTGCGTTTTCTCACACGTTGAAGGTTTATGGTGGCCCTGCATGGAGCAAATCTACCAGCATTATTTTCCAACAGCATGTGCTCACTGTGTGCCTCTGTGTCACATAGTATTAAGGCACATTGATTTTTTTTTTCTTTAGACACAATGCTAGTTCACTCTTAACAGACTACAGTATTGTGTAAACTTGCCTCTTACCTGCACTGGGAAGCCAAAGAGGTTCATGGGACGTGCTTTACTGTGGTCTGGAATTGAATTTGTAACATCTCTGAGGTGTGCCTATACTGAAAACGCACAAATACTCATAGGCATGCCACGCCCCTTCCCTACCTCTAGTCACTGTCTGATGGTCCTGCTGTTACCCAGAGCCATTCATTCTGGTTAGTGACTGTTCACTGTGAGTGTTTCATGCTTTCCCCTCTCTGCTTGCTGGGCCTGGAATTCAAGTTTTCCAGATGCAAGAAGCTTTGCTGTTAGCCTAAGTCCCTCAGTCCTGTAGGCAGGCTAGCCTCCGCCCTAGGTAAGTGAGAGTGAATGTTGCTGGTGCCCCAGGCCATGCGAATTTCTGCTTTTAGTTCTGGTCACCACAACAGCTTAACTTCGTATGACTAAAGCAGGATTTACCATGCCATCTTGGCTCTGCCTCTTGCTCTCTTGCGTTTCCTGTTCTCATCTGTAAAGTGGGGAGAATAGTACCTACTTCGGGGACCTGTTACTTTTGCCTGCCCTGCATCCATTTCCTTCAGGCAAAGCTTCTCACCCTTTCATTTCATGAGATTCTCATGGTGTCATCAACATCAGGACTCTACTCCCTCCCACAGGACAACCAGTGAGAGGACCCTACCCTCTTGGACAACTGACTGGGCTAAGGGAAGGGTGGCTGATCCAGAAATGGACAAGCCAGAAGTTACAGGATCTACATTGTGGGTTAGTTTGAATGTTGCAGGAGAGGGTCTCTTTCCATGAAAGCCTGTTGCTGTGAGATGCCAACTCTCCTGCTCACAGAAGAAAACAGCATCACAGGGTACTGAGAGACACAAGTTCCACCCAGCATTGTCCCACACATCTTTTTCTGTATGGCAGGGGTTAATCACTTGCACCTTTAAGAGTCCTGCTCTGTGTCCTACTTTGAAAGTGCCAGTAGGATTAAGTCAGACAATGCGCTTACGTGCCTGCACATTACACAGTCTCCAAACAGGCTTGCTTTTATGGCTGAGGCTGAGTGCTGGGGGCTCTTGCCATGAGCACATTCTCTTGCTTATTTCTGATTCTCAATCCTGTAGGTAACTTTAAGCTCTGAGGAGCTCATAGACGGAGACCGCTTGACTCCGGGCTCTATAGCATTTTTTCTATCTGGTTGAATTGAGCATTGTTACTGTGCCCTTTGCTGCCTTTGAGGGACTATCATAAGAAATAGCTATTTGAGAACTTTGATTGCCAATGCTATAGGGACACTATGTATTGTTTCACTTAGAGTTCCACCCAGAAAGATGCATTAAGAACAGTTTCTCAGCATTAAGGTGGGAAGGAAATCGTGACTTTGTCCCCGAGTAAGTAGTGCTTTTCTCACTTTGCATTCTCATCACCGGAGAACACACGTGCCCCATTTTTTGCGAAAAGTTCAAAAGACTTTTGTTGTCTCCCCACCAGACACTCTTGTTTTCACATGGACATTGTAAATCCTCTATCAGATCACTCTGATTGTCTCCATGGTTGACATGAAATTTCTGACTCCTCTTTAATAATGATGGCCCAAGTTTATAGGCCACTGCTGACATCCTCCTTCTAATGGCTCCACAATTTCTCTGGTGCTGATTTTAGTTTATTTATAGCTTTCCCTTTTATGGTGTATTTTCTTGTGAACTGCCTCAACTACTTGGTAGAAATAAATGGATTATGAATAAATAAAAGCATTCATATAAACACTCACAAAAAGAACTGAAGTGATCCCATTTGAGGACACAGGATGCGGACTGGGTTTCTTACTAAAAGTCATCTTACCCCCAACGTCAGCCGAACAATACATTAAATGGGAGGGGGGGGAAGGTATTTAAAATTTAACAGAAATTGTATAAAAAGGCATAGCTGATATTCTTGTTATCTGCAGAAAATTCACAGTCCTTGTTTGAAGAGAAGACAATAGTTCTAATCTTGGAGGACAGATGTTGGAATCGACATTTGAAAAAGCAGTCTTTTTTTTTTTTTTTTTTAAAGGAAAGGTGCAGGCAGAAATGAAGGCAGTAGTAGGCAGACAGGCAGGAAGAGAGAGGAGGAGGAAGTACTTTATTTTTATTCAGCTGTTCACAACTGGTTGTCTCCCCCGGGCCCGGGACTCTGTGCCCTGCGGAGGTGATTGACCTAACTATGGCTCCGCCAGGACACACCAAAGCAGGTGTATTTTAAGAAAGAAAAATATTTTTGTTACAAAAGCACTCATTTTCATTTCAGACATTAGGACAAAAACTGTGCAACAGCATTGTCTTTACTCCGTACATCCAAAACTGAGTTGGCTGGTCTTTTGGACGCCCTAAACTCTAAGCACTGACAAGCTCGAAAATACAGAATGAAGTCTGCAAATACAATGCCTGTTTACTTCCCTGTTTCCCTTCTGAACAATATTTTTTCAGGAAGACTTGACTTTGTACAATTTTGAAAACTTGACTTTGTCTATATAACTTCTTGGGTTCCCAGGACCCAGTGTGGTACTTCCACGGGAGGCACCTACTAACTACTCATGAAATAAATCCTGACTATCTCCCCAATTCCTGTGAGAGGGACTTGATCGTGTATTGAGGATCGCATCGTTGCTGACCTCATTTCATCTGTGATCATCTCTTCTTTATTAAATGCTGTGCTGTTACTTAAGGCAGGAATTCTTAAAATGAGGTAGGATTCAGAAGGTCCTGAACCCACTGAAAATGTATATAAAGATTTGTGTTGAGTATAACTTTTGACAAAAACTATGACAACTTTCAGAGTTTCAAAACTGCTTGTGATCTTGAAGAGATCAAGGAACACTGAAGCAAGGAAATACCTAGCATCGTATCTTATGTATAATGCATTTATCAGTTCCTTATGTATCAGTTCCTTATTATAGTACATGCCAGTAATGTGTATAAAGTCTAGTAGTTGAGATTCCGTATTTCTCAGTCAGAATAGCTAAGTGAGCTATGTGATCTGGCTTATGAATTTAATTGCCTTACACTTTAATTTCTTCACCTGTGAAATGGGTATAATATAATATAACTTAATAGTGTTAGAATTCCACGAGGTCATTGTAAAGAACGCTTGACCAATAGCTATGTAGCCATTGCTCTTAACAAAATTGATTATACTTCAGAGATCAAGCACTTATCAGGGCTGATTCGCATAACAATGCTTGTTTTTCAAAATGAAATAAACTATATGAAGAACTGCTGAAAGATTACTCTGTTTTCATGAAATAATATTTTCAAATGGTTTTGAAATGCAAAAGAGACATGTACGATGGGAAAACAAAGGCAGGGATTTACCTGTCTTTTTCAGGGTCAGAGAGACGTCAACTTGACTGAAAGGGAAACAGATCTTCCAGTATCTTCTTCTTCCCTTCCCACCCTTATCTCCCTCACTGTAGTTACATACAGAAATATACACACATACATACACACAAACACATATACACATATACACATGTGCGCACATGTTCACATACACACACTTTGAAAAATATCTCTGGAAATTTTTCTGAATCCTTTGAAGTACAGTTCTGAAATTCAGCCTCTCTCTAACTCCCACAATTTAGTTTTTGAATAGGGTGTCATGAAAGGAAGAAAATCCAAAGTGTCAAGTTTATGCTACTTACTTTTTTTTTCAAATTCTTTGAGTGTGCCTGAGAATTAAGGCTTTGGGCATAACCAGTAAAGGTCAACACCCAATCACATTGACGCAGTTACCAGCTGTGGGTCTGTGTGTTTGTGTGATGCTCACACTGTGTCCAAGCTTGTCTCCTTTGAAAATCTCCTGCAACACTTGTGAGAGAAAAATACGTAAAATCAAATTTCTTCATTCTTATGAGAACTGAAGCACCCAGCCTCTCTAGTGTGTGCTTACTTCTCTTTAAAAGCAAAATTTGAGACACAGTACCACACAGTTATAATGGGGTCTAAAGCTCTGTGCTGCGAAGGGATATTGGAGTCCATCCACTCTAAACCCCAAATATTTCCAAACAGATAATTAAAAACCAGAAGTGTGTGAACTTGACCAAAGTCAGTTGCCGTTTTCTCGTCTCCACCTGTGGTCAGTGGTAGCACTGGGATGGAATAGGCTTGCAGGGTGGACATCTAGTATCTGCTCCATAAGTGAATCATTGAAATACAGATTTTTTTAGATCACTTTCAAGTCTCTAGGCCTCTAATTCCTTCTTGGGGGCACACATTTTGTACCACTTCTTTCCTACAGGGTTTTCTACTCACTTAAAAAACATTTTCTAAGGAATATTGCGTCATAACATGCTAAAGGTTTAAGATTTGCATCACTGTAAATCAACTTCTGTATTTAGCACATTAAGTTCATCATCACTATTCTCGCTCTTCCTTTGCTGTACAATTGATACCTCTACCTCTACCCAATTTGCCCATGGTCCCTTGTCCTTCCCTTCCTCCAAGCACTAATTTTATTTTATTGACTGAGATCTATTTTTGATTGACTTAGTTCATTTGCTTGCTTAGTTTTTCTATATACCACAGATGAGTGAAACCAGACAAATGTCTGTCTTTCTCCTTCTGACTTCTCACACTAAGCATAATTCCAAGTCCAACATTGTTGCTGTAAATGGCAGGATTTCATCTTTTTTGACAGTTGAGTTGCAACCCATTGTGAGATCTATGCATCTTCATGTTCATTGCAGTATTATTTACAGTATCCAAGAGTTGGAAACATCCTAAGTGTCTAATGGCAAAGGAGTGGATGAAGAAGATGGGCTATGCAGTCATTTATTTGAATGCTATGTTACCATTAAGTGAATGATTGGCTTAGAAAAGCATTTTCAAAAGTTCTTGTTCTATGGACTGTTAGTTGGTAGTCTTAGGGGGAAAATGATTGATTCTTGAATGAATTTTACAGTACTGCATTGAACAAATGTATAAGAGCATTTCTGGCAAAACTCTCAGACCCTTTAATATACTAATACACATTTCATCTTTCGGGATCAGGTAAAACCCACATACCATGCTTCAGAATTTATTTGATTATGGAGCATTCTTACTTCTTTCCCCAACCCCAGCATTTGAGAATCAGTGGGGCATGAGTTATTTACAGAGATATTTGTATTTTAGTAATGGATTTTTAAAGAAGAAACTAGTTGCTGAGCTCTTTACTTCTCCACTTAGGAGTTAAGCTCTTGAAGTGTAGACAAAATGTCATTCATCTCTGACTCACCATTACTTCACGCAATACCATGTACCATTCCTGGATCATGGGACCAACAAGATCCCTCTAAGTTTGTTAAATGAGTAAACACAAAAGACTTCAAGCTCCAGAGGACTTACATTCTGGAGAGAGAATCTGAGCCATTAGTGGCAAGCACATTCACTTTGTGGATGTGAAGTCACTTCATTTTTTTTTGCCATTTATTCTAGAGTTCTGGAACAAGACTTATTAAGAAAAGTAGACACAATTTTTTTTCCACTATTAACAACATTTTCAATACTACCATAATACAAAAGAAATCCTTAAGTTTTCAAGTGTTTTAAAAGGCAACTTTGTAGTTATGCCATCCTTGAAGATAAGCACAGAACTTACCAATTTATATCTTTTTTTTAACCCATAATAACTCAAGTACCCATTCTGTAAATAACATCATTCTAGGAGCACTTGAAAGGATTCTAACCTAAGAAACGTGATTTCACTTTCTGGAATTGTATTAGCTCCTTTTCCAGAGAGTATAAATACATAAAATTGCATTGCTTACTACTGACCTGCCTCAAACTCACTTCTGGCTCCTGGAAAAGCTAATTTCTGCCATATTTAGATGTTTCAATATAGTCAGCGTCTACTTCCTGTAAAATAGGAAAATAGAATTCCTTTTCATTAAAACATGAAAAATAAACAATTTCCCACGAAAGGGTGGTTTCTGTTTCTAATAAGTATTTTTAAAAATTTATTCTTTTGTTCTTTAGCTTTTGAGTTTTTCCGCCTCCAATATTGCCTCTTTTAGTAGAAGGATAACCAGACATCATTTTCTGGCTAAAAACAAAATTTTAAGAAAAAATACTGTATTACCACATTTCTACCTTTCCTTTGCTTACTAAAAAAAAATGCCATTTTTACTAATTTTTATGAGGCAGAACCAGAGAAATAGGCATAGAAAAGCAGAACTGGTGAAGCAAAAGTGGGACAATTACATGGAAAACGGCAGAGGTTGAGGAGAGAATAATGGAAGCAGGAGGAAAGAGGGTATAGAGGATGACAAGAACCAGAAAATTCTGGTTGTTGAAATGGTTCTTGGTTGGATGTGGAGAATGGCAAAGAGAAAAGGGGTTCAGCTACTTTTGGATGGATAATGAGTGTAGCAGAGATGGCAAGAAGGATTTGGAGATATTTTCTATGTACAGCATACCCTCACCCACATCCATCTACTCTGCTTTAGAAATTTTGTAAAGGACAAATAAAATATGGAAATTCTTTCACAAATATTTATGCTTTCTCCTTGGACTTCTCTACAGAACTTGGGAAACGGGTGCACCTAATAATACTTGGGTTACATTACCAAAAGGACATAAACATGAAAGAAAATTAGAACCCTAGCAAACTTTGCATTTACCGTAAGAATGGCAACATCTTCACTCGTGAAACAACTTCTATGGATCTTAGTATCCTCTCCCACCTTTTATCTTCCCAGAGCTAAACGAGAAAACAGAAGAATCTGGTTGCCATTATTAAAGCTTATTTTTAGTTGATTTTTTCAATAGATGTACAAAGTTATAAAAGGTAATGGGAAGCTATTTTATAATGTACATGTATCTATATGCAATAAAAAATGGTATATGTGAAAGCATGAACAATTCTGTTGATTCCCTAATCACTATACAATCCTCCTCAACTGGGACAGCTTTCTCTCGCACAAACTAGCTAGTGATGCACTGCAGATTTACTAGATCTAACAGAGGGATTTTATAAGAGTCTGTATAATCTTTGGCCAACAAATTATTTTGTTGGGTTCAACTGAGCTGCTCATGATCACTGCCTTTGATCTAAATATGGCTGCCATGTTTACCCAAATACTGAGATGGCAAGAAAGCTTTTCTTTTGGTATCTAGGGAATATATCTAACTCGAGCTGCCTAAAACTACCAAGGTAACAAGCTACTGAAAGCTTTCATCCACCTCAGAGAACACATATGGCTTTAATCTTCATTACTCTGAGTTAATATATTTAATGAAATATTATTAAAGTAAGAAGGAGGGGAATAAGCTGGAAAGAAACTGGCATCAAGTTGAACTCAGTTCACCTAGCATTTGTGGAGCAAAGACTATATGCCAAGAGATGGGGATACAAATACAATAAGATGATTACTGTACCCTACACCTAAGAAAGATGGAGATGGTGCTAACAAAAGTCACTCATCATGTTACGATGAACTTAAGACAACTCGGTGGGTGAGAGCAAATTGGTGGGCCAAGATCTGTTGTCATATTTCTTTCTAGGGCGGTACCATGTCTGGGAATGAAGACAATTGTGCCTTTTCCTCAGCTGTGTTCAACACTAGAGCTCTCAAAAGACAGGAAAAAGATAGAAGCACTATGGTACCATAGTTTGGAACAACGAGATTGAGATGAGATGGAAACAGGCGGGAATGGTAGGTTAGCTAGGAGAGGAAGGTGAGACAAGTATCCTAATATGCACTCAAAAGGGGGTGGTAAGTTAAGACAGAGAACTGTCAGAGGAAAATGATGAAAAAGACAAAAGATGAAAATGGCCGGAAAATGATTCAAGAAATTTTAAAGGCATGTTAACTTTGGTGTTTCTAAAGAGGCTGAGAAAAAGGTGTCCATTTTCCATGTTCTTAATCTCTGAATAGCCAGTGTGAGAAAATTATGCCTTTCCAGAGTTACAACGTATACAGGCAGGTTTAGGAAGTTTCTATATCAAGTCAGTAAAGGAACTTAAACAGTTATCACAGGTTTTGTGTTGGGAAAATTTTCTTGGGTTAAAAAAAAAAAAATCCCCCAAATAATCTAGAGTCACAGTAAATAAGTACTTTAAAAAGCAATGGGTATTTCTTTTCTTTTTCATGAAATTTATAAGCACCGTTTTCTTTCTGGGAAAGAAGTGTTTCTCTAGTACAAGTTGAAACAATTCATCATATTCAGTCAAGTCATAGTGGCTGTAAGTACTCATTAGATGTCTCCTTGAGAAAAGGAAGGGTGAAAATAGTAGTTTAGTGCAGGCAAAGTGGTCTGTTGTTTATATTATTCAACGGATTTTTTTTAAACTAAGCTTTGGCATCTGAGAAATAGATGGTTGGAAATGGAGGGCATCCTCCATTGTGTGTGTGAACCAGAGAGCTAATTGGGAGAACTGGTTTCTAATGCCAGATCTCTTAGGCAGGTGTTATTTGAAGGTCAGAATTTCTATTGATAAACTCCACATAGATTATCCTTGGGCAGCATATGCCTAAGAAAGATGGAGATGGTGGTGCTGGTAAAAGTCATCCATCAGGCTATGATGAGCCTAAGACACTCTGGGCTGAGAGCAAATGGATGGGCCAAGATCTGTTGCCCCATTTCCTTCCAGGGTGGTACCATGTCTGGAGATGAAGACAGTTGTGTCTTTTGCTCAGCTGTGTTCAGCACTAAAGCTCTTGACAGTCATGGCAATCACATCAGTGGGATTTGGTGCTGGGGGAATTCTGTGTGCTGGGAGCTGGAGGGAGGCCACTAATTCATTTCACATATATTATTTCTCCAGGAAATACGGCATAATTGAGGACAATTTTCCACCATGAATTGCATCATTAGCTAACACGGGGAAAGTGAAACGCTGTTAACTTTTCTTTTTCTTCTGCAAAGCTGATGAGCTGAAGAAAATAGAAATGAAAAGTTTAATGTAATTTTTTCCAAGGATATATGTTGAAAATCAGAATCAAAACACTTTTACACAGTCATAGAAATCCCACATTTTAATACATTTCCATGCACATAAGGAATCAAGTAATGTCGAATACAAAATAGTCAAATATACAAAATGATAAAGCAGATTTTCAAGCCTGGCAGAGTTCATGCTGACAGATACAAGGGGGGCCAAAAAAATATCTGTACAGTTTCATTTCTCTCAACTTAAAAAAAATTGTGGCCCCCAACTCTCTGAGGACAGCCCCAATCAGAAGGAAACATTAGAAGAAAATATAAAGGAGACCCAAAGGGAATGGGTAAGTTGATAGCTGCTTAAGATGTGGAAATTGGTGGTTCAAAATTGTGGTACACAACAATTCTCATGTTGAGAGAAAAGGAATTTATAACATTGTATGCCCTGGGAAACCCAGGGAACTGAAATGAACAGCCAACAGAAAAGGCACTCTTCTTTAGCATATAACTTGTTTTATCCTCATAATCTTGTCCTGGGAGTTTTTCTAGGGTGCAGAGAGTAAAATCCACAGTTGTGGGCAGCGAATAAGGAAAATGTTTACTTAATTAACCACTCCTAGGGGACTAAGAGAATTCCAACTGCTGATTTAACTACTCAAAGAAACTATAAAACAAGCCTACCATATACACAGGCTTTTGTTTGTAAAACAGTGAATCTTTTTTTTTCCCCCAACGGATTTCCTCCCCATGCTCCAGGCCCTCCTGAGAGCACTGGTCTTAGATTTAATTTACAGTGTGTGACTTTTTCTTCTTCTTCCTCTCCTAGAATGAATACCAATATACAGCAGCTCATCGAGAATGTTCAATGTGGTTCTCTGCTTGCTGTGACTTCGGATTTGTCAAGGTCACAGTTTCACTGGTCTTCAGCCTGGGACTGGCAGTCTCCCCTGCACGAAGCCACACCCCAGTTCTCTCCCTGGGCGAGGCTCGGTCACAGTGCTCTGAGTCTTTGGGAGTGGAGAAGTGGAGGTTTGTGGATGTTGGATCTGTGGGTTCTGCAGACCAGCCTCCACTTAGTGGAAAAAGTATATGCATGTGCAAAATGCTGATTGCTATTTGCTCATCATTCTTTCTTTTTTTCCTAAATCCCATAATGGAGTTTCAGTAAAAACAGCTCAGAGGAGAAGTCATAAAACAAAAGGAAGGACTCACTGACTAAGGCCTGTAATCCAGCTCACCACGTACACTGATATTAATGGTTAGGACATTTTCTTTCCTTAGTTCCTTTTATCCTCCAAATAACCCTGACTGCTAAGGTGGGACAGACAGCATCCCCAACACTTGAGTCGAGGCCAGAGAGATGGGCCAGTTGGGCCAGTTTCTAGTACTCACTTTTCTTGAATTCCAAACATTTTCCCCTTTATCAGAGTACCAGCCTCCCCAAAGACCTAAGAATACCTCAAGTAAATGAACCACAACAGATCAATATTTTCTTTTCTCAGGTACTTTTTACTGCTAATATGTCATTTTGTTACAATATTGATTTTTTTTCTAAAATTTTGTGTACAGGTATTTAATTTAACGCCTAATGACATTAAATAGTTGGTCTAAGTGGAACTATGATAGGATGATTTAGTGACTCAAGAGTTTAGGTGGAATGAGTTTCAAAACATTTGTGTTGGCCTGGTTTTCCAGCAGACTACTCGCGTCTGTGCCAAGCATGGCAGAGACTCCCAGTGGAAAGTCAAGAAGTGGGTACTATTCAGCTCTGGGCAATGTGAACCTCATTCACTAGCCAAACCACGGTCTTCTCAAACATGGCCTTGTAAGGATAGCATTTTTCTACTGGGGGAGGAAAGACAGTGGTGGAAAAACTATTCAGAGGCCCAGAGAGCCTTCAAATTGCCTAGCATACGTTTAAGCAAGTCACACCCCAATTATTCCCAGTGGGGACAACACTGAAGAAAAAAGGCTTAGGTTTCCCTTTCTGGTGATGGGAGGGAAAGAGTCAAATTACAATGAGGAAGTCAAAGGGGCTCAAGCATGCAAATCCCTGGCCCCCACCCTCCACATCTCTTTAAGGTTTCCACCTGTAAACAGAGACCCGTTTGAGGAGAGAAAGAACCTGATTATGCATTTCAAAACTTGTACAGTTGGTACATGGAGGAAACCTATCTTTGATCTTCTCTCAACTATACCTCTCTCAAAGGGGTGTCTTCATGGCATTAGTCCTAGTTTTGATGGAGTTCAGGCTAACTCCCTTCGGGGAGACAGGAGAAGGCAGCCATCTGTGAAACGGGACATGAGCCACCACCAGGCGCTTCAATGGCCAGCAAATTTAATTTTTCTTCAGTTATGTCAGAAAATAATTTCCCCCACCTTGGGAGAAATAGTGATCTAATATGATCTCTTGTTTTAGATTTTCTTTAGGGTAAAGCATTTGAATGCATTTTTATAGAACTGGGGTGCGGGGGTTGATTAAATTCGATCACAGAAAACAGATGTGTGTGCTCTTTAAGGTTAATTCAGCTTAGAACACATTTGGGGGCGGGGGCAAGGTCAACGTCACCGGGAAGTGGCCTGTTTATTTCCTTTGAAACAAACGACTGAAATTTTAAAGGTTATAAACAATGTTGGAGGCACAAGTGTCTTCTGGGTTTTAATTGTTTAGGTATTAGTATTGCTAGCATCAGATTAATGGTACTCTCCTTGTCCTTCCTGCCAGCAGGACTGTTTCAATCATTAGGCAAGAAGGCCTGAGTTGAAGCGTCTTTCTCAGGCCTCTGTAAATGTTTGAGATTCCGAAAACAGCAACAAGTCATTAAAAATAAACACCTGGCCTCCGAAATAGAAATGAATACTGCAAATCAGAAAGAACATCTAAATATCTGCAACAAGAGTAACTGAACCAGTCAACAGCAAGTTAGCACAAGACTGAAGGTGACTTTGACATCTCCTTCAGTGCACGCTGCTGGAGTCTCTCAGGGCTGACATGATGCGGGGAAGAGAGGCTCTGAAGTAAGGGTGCTTGGGGGGCTTCAAGATTTCAAAATGGTTCCACAAGGCAAGTGAGACTCACACTCATCGGAAGTTATTCCCCCAAAGCTGCCACCGCTGTGCTTTTGCTTTGGGCAAGGGGAGTTTAGACCCAGCCTCCTCCTCAAGGGCATTTCCCCTTCACACTTCTCATAGTGAATTTGCCTTAAAACTTTTAGATCTTAGAAACGGTGTTTGCCCCCTCTGACCCAGAATTTTCCTGGCTGGACCAGCTCTTGGCCAGAAGAAAACCATTACTGACCCCACTCCCCTAGCCAACTTCCCAAATGAGGATATTCGAGGAAGGATCTAATTTGTTCCTTTTCTTTAAGAGCAGCACAATTTCCCAGGCACTTGGCCAGTCCTTCGTCAGGCTTCCCACAGGTGGTGAGCTTCCCAAAGAACATTCCCTGTCTCCCCACTAGAGTAAGTCACCAGAACAAAATAATGGCTATATTGGCCTCTTTGACCTTGAAGTTGTGTAGTGGTGCTAGAAATCACGCACATTGATAAATTAGAATTCATAAGCTAGTTCTCTGGCTACAGGATTAGATGCTGATCTAAGGAAACAAAAGGCCAGGACCTGCTTTGTCTTTAAAATACAGACCCCAGCTGGGCCGTGAACAGAAGCTTCTCTTGACTGTCCTGGGCCATGATCTCATGGGCTCCGTTTTGATTAGCAGTGCTGACCACCCTCCCCCTGGAGGTGAGAATCTATGCCCTACTGCTGTTTGGGAAGCCAGCTTTCAAGATCAGGTTTATGAAGGAATTATTAGTTAGTACTGGGGTGGGGGAAAGGCGACAACTATGTTTTTCTTTTTTGAGTTCTTTACAGAATACTTGAAATCTACCCACAGAACGCTGTATGCAGAAAGAGATGAAAAGAAAGAGAAACACAAAACAAAGCAAAAAAGAGGGGTGGAGGAAGAGGTGAAGAGAAACAGCCTTTAAGACAGAAAGAAATGCATGGCATTTTCAAAGATTAGACTTTCACACTGTCTACAGCGGCTTTAAGCCTAGTTGTCAAGTAACAAAATGACTCAAGGATGTAAAGGAAAGCAAGGCAAAGAAGGAAGCTGCCAATGCAGAGTCTCAGTGAAACTTAATTACTAAGGGGTGGGGAGGGCGGGTCTTGAAAACTTGTCTTCCTTTAGACCTTTTAGTGTTTGTTCCTATCCACAATCAATTATGTGACATTTGCAGACAAAGGAAACATTTGCAAGAAACAAGCAGGTACATCCATTAGAAGTTTTTATCTTTAGTTTATCTCCTCATGAAGGTAGCCACCTTCATTCCTTTTCCCTCTTGAATATTAAAGATGGCAGCATCCCCTCCAAGCTGAAGACTTGTAGCCAGTGTCTGGGCAACTGAGAAGTGACTCTGGAGAGAAATCTGGGTGGTGTACCCGTATTCTGGAGGTAGAAGACATGTGTGTGTTTCCACACCTCACGGAACCTCCGCAGGAGCTGGCAGGTGCGTCATTACCCACAAAGAGAGTCACTAGGGCCTCTAGCTCCCTAGGTATCTCTTCAGCTACTGGAGTGATTCGCTGTCTACCCTCACAGAACCACCCATGCTGTGTGCGTTTCAGTTCAGTTCTGGAGCAGGCATAAGGTAATCAATCCCCTTGGTAGCAGAGCACCCGAGAATGATTCCTTTCTGTTCATTCCCAAGAGTCTTTCCTGCACAAGGGTGGGTGTCAGCCTTTTAATACAGGTGGAGAACAGGTTTAAGGACAAGGAAAAATTAAGCATCAACAGTTTACAGCCTTTAGACATCAAAATATTTATCCCCTACCTCCCAGTCACCGACTTCCTACCAAGCAAGAGTCACCACAGCCATGTCTGAATTTCTGGGAGGCAACTTGTCCTACACACACCTTAGAAAGAAGGTAGAACACAGCAAGAAGTAAGCATAGGAAACTGGGGGGCAACACGTAACGAAGAATCCAAAGGCTGTGAACGAAGACATTTCTTCATTGAGCTGGTTTAGCGTGTGACTATCATGTTTTCCAAAACTCTTCCCCCAAATGATTTAACACAGACTGACCATTTGGAAAACAGCAGCAGTTCGTATGCAAATATGTGGTCGTTGCCAGCGGTTAAGGCATTTTTAGAGAAGCCATCTTCTGCTGGTCTCTTCAATTGTCTTCATTTCTTGCTTTCTCCCATTTCTATTTTACCCATCGTGTTTGGATAGCTTTCCAGCACTCTCTCTCTTTTTTTAAAGGTAGGAAACTCAACTTACTCAATTGCTCAGAACACATTTTGCAAAAGCCAAAGTAAGTAAGGAGCGACCATCGTTTAATGAATCTGTGATATAAAGCATATCCAGTTTTCCAAGGGTGTTAGCAGTAGTCTCAGAATGTTCCTGGCAGAACTAATTCATCCCCAGCTACAATATCTGAGCACCTGGCCGTTGGGCTTTAGGATTCATCAGGTCAATTGAGTGTCCCCAGGATTAGGTATAGAATTACGATTTCAGAAAAACTAGTATCATGATGAACAGTTGTTATGTAAAGGATGGGAATGTAAGTTACCAGGGTGGATATGAAGGGAAGCAAATTAAAGTTGCTTTGGGATGCTCTAACCATCTACATTTGGACTGAGAAGACTTGGCTGTACATGAAGGATGCAATAGGTGACCTGATGTGTCCCTTCCATCAAGACTACCAGCTGCCATGTGCATTTCCCAGGTCACTCTGCCAGGAGGGAATGGCATCTCCCTTTAATTTTCATTGACGGAAAAGGTGGGGTGCAGATACTGCCTAGGAGCAGGAGCTATGGTTTCAGAAAGGCACGGAGAGCCTGCCTTGTACGACGATGTTGCTCCAGTAAAATACTTGGCACGCAGTAGGTGTTCACCAAATAAATGGAAGGAATGAAAGGAGGAGGAAGCCCTACCATTAGAAGTGAACCTCAGGAGGTGAGCAGTGGAACTAGGTTGATGCCCAGGGACAGAGGTGTCCAGGATACAGACTCTAATTTTGGATTAGAAAAGAGTTCTCTCTGCTGAGAGCCTGATGGTCCCAGTGCCCACTGGTCGAAGGGCCAGATCCTGGTGGTGAAGAAACTTCTCCGAGTTCCCCCTTGGGAGTCCCCTTCTTTGGCACTACAGCCCGACAGGCTGCTGGTGAGTCATCCTGCTGGGGGACGCCCCAGAATCACATTTGGATCTTTCTCCTCTTCCCTGTTAGATTTCCAAATCTTAGGCGGAGGCATTTTCCAATGAGTTGTGCATTCCTTGAGACCCTCAAGGGAGGCAAGATGTGGGGAGAGTCGACACGGCGTGTCAGGAGACCCTTTGAAATGCCAAGCTTTCTTGTGCTGGCAGGGTCTCAGAGTCCTTACAAACATTTAAAGAAAAGCCTCCGATGCCTGTCAGTACTAGACTGGGACCGTGGGCACCCAAAACACACTTGGCTGAGTGTTTTGATCCAGCCAATTTTATATCTTCAGGGAAAAAAATGGCTAAAGCGTTAGGTAGGGCCAGTGTGTCTGGACATTTCTCTAATGCCTAAAGACAAGCAATAACTTGGTTGACAGGTTTGTGCTTTGTTGTAAGAAACGCTCTTAAAAAAATTAGTTGTGGGTATCATCCCAGAAAGGATCAAAGGGGACTAGAAGGTTCTCGCCTGAGAAAGAAACTTAGGATGGAACTGAACCTTTTTCCTTCTCCAGGCCCTCAAGAGGATCACTGGCTGCTTTTTCCTCTCCTGCGAGTTGTGACTTAAACTTGACCTAGAAAGTTTTCCATAGTGTTATCGTTGAGCCACACAGGAAAGCGGCTGCTTCTGTCCTTCCCATCCACCTGCATGGTCGTGGATCAAAAGGTGCCCATCTCCTTTTCTTTGAAAGAACTCTTCTAGAGGATGAGAGACTCAGTATACTGGTCAAATAAAACCCCCTGTGTTTGACTATTTGTATGTACATGTGGTCAGTTGTGCTCAGGTACGAAGAGCCAAGAGCTATGAGAGTACAATGACAGGCACACTTTGACTCGCCTTTGGTGCTCAAAGTAATCCAGCTGTTGAGTGAAGTGTCAAGAGTCTAGCTCTAACAGTATCGTGGCCATATTTACACCCATCTATCACAAAGGACAGGGCTGTATTAGTAGAGGAGTTGGTCTTAAGACAGTCTGAGCCAGAAATAAAACAAAATTTATCAAAGAAAAAGAAACTACTTTCTCACAGGTACTTAACGTGCTGATTGGCTTCGGTGTAATGTTCTCATGTAAAGTGCTTAAGAGTTGGACAGAATACCTTTAGATGCCATAACTCACAGCATTGAGACATGCTGACATTCCTACCAGGGAAAATACGGCGAACAGTTCCACTGAGATTGCTGCTGTGACTTTTTTTCTAACACATCATGCCATCTGCACACATAGGAAAAGAATCCAGTAATTGCCATGCTAACACAGGACTTCTAGTGAAGGGCACAGACAGCTCCCCCAAGGGAGCCCAAGTGATGCACAGTGATGGAAACTGGAAGCGATTTCCAGCAAATGGTCTGCCAGTGACCACTGGGAGTGAGTTGGCACTGTATGTTATGCACCTCATTTTAAAATCCACAGCAAACTAAGATGTTTCAAAGCCGGTACTTTTGACTGAATGGGTGTTTTTTGTCCTGGTTTTTCGGTTAATCTGGCTAATCTGTCAATGTTCCAAGGATCTCTTCTGGCAGTGCCATGAACCAGTCCTTCTGTGAGGAACAGTCTCTGTTTATATCAGCTGGCAGGACAGCAGCTTGGAAGACTGACCATGTTCATGGAGAACTCTCGGTTGATACTACAAGAGATAAAAAGGAGAAAACACGGTAAATTTGTTTTCCTTTAGGCTTCCAGATACTGGCATATAGCAATTACCCTCTTCAAAGAAACTCTCATATCCTTAGGGCAGAGAGAAAGTGCTAGCAGAGATGATGGTTACTCACCCTGGGATGGACTGATGATGGCTTCTATTCTTGGAATGTCCTTCCACCAGTTGGCAGAATGTGGAAGACACTCCTTTCGGGGATAGGCAAAGTTGCCTGGAAGCGAGGGCACAGCCAGATCTCTGAGGTTGGCATTCAGCCTGACAGGCTGTGGTTTGGAAACCATTTCATACATTAAGGGATTTCATGCATTTACTTGATCTGGAACATGATCAGATTGGGAATGATGGGAAGGCATTTGGGGTGGGGCTGAGGGGGTGGATGTCATTCATCAGGAAGTGTTCCTGGGATGAAACCTAGAGGGAAGTACTGGAAGCGGTGTGACTCAAGTTCCTGAGTTGAGAAGTCAGATTGACTGAGCAGGTTCGGGACTAGAGAAAGCCAGGACAATTTAGCCGCAGACTGAACTGCATAATTGTAACCAAGTTTACCCTGGGAATACTGGTACACAAACATTTTCCTGATTCTTCTTAGTTTTCATTTCCTAATTTTCTTAGTACTTTATCTGGATTCCTGATATACGGGCCTTCTTTAGTTAGTACAGGAATGCACTTGATTGCTTTGCTCAGAAAAATATCACTAAACTATTGGGCATTGGGAGAGAAGGACAATGTGAGTTCTTAATGCTAAAACAATCTTCTTTGATTTTAATGGAATTTTTCACAGCATGAGAGAATGCACAGTTTCTAAGAAAACATGTGATTAAAGCTTGCTGTTTTTAAGAAAACGCAAAAACAACAGTTAGGTACTACTAAGCACATTAAATACAAAGCATATATTAAGCATATAAATATGAAATATATGACAATCTAAAATAACAATAGGTGTCATGAAAGTAGACTATTAATATAATGATGACTTTATGAACTAGGAAAATAATGCCAATTTATTTAAAAACTATTAGAAATTCCCATTCCTTCATTCAATGTTCTAATTTCAAGAATGTATCCTATGGAAATACTCAAGAAAAATGAGAGAGGCCATAGGCACAAATATTTAACCCAGAAGATATTTATAACAGGGTAAAAATTGGAAAACAATCTGTTTCCCATTGTCAAAAATTTAGGTTAAGTAATTTATGGTGCATACACAGAGAGATGATTGCATGGTAATTAAAACAATAATTATGATAATTACATAGCAACATAGTAAACGGTTGTATTAGATAACTTACACATAGAAAAGAACTGTAAGAAATGATAAAGGTGCTAGAATTTTAAATTATTGTCATAATACTTTGCAGAACAACAGAAATGAGGCTCATGATGCAGATTTGATCTATGAGCACTGACTAAAGGATCATGACTGCCTTCACTTACTAATGGAACCTAATAAAGAAGAGAACCCCATTGATAAGA
The DNA here is from genome assembly GCA_004363575.1 of Solenodon paradoxus. Lineage (NCBI taxonomy): Eukaryota > Metazoa > Chordata > Mammalia > Eulipotyphla > Solenodontidae > Solenodon > Solenodon paradoxus. Next base: position 350,783 of record RJWH01001310.1, read on the forward strand.
CTCTAGTTTCTGTCCAGAGGTGGATAGAAGCCCAAAATGAGTAAAAATCTCCTGTCTAGCTCACCCTGCAGGGAGCATGACAGCACAGAATGACAATATGGTATATGGACACAGCACATCTTCCTTGAGACTTTTTATGAGTGGCCTTGGAAAGGCATTATTAGGAATAACCTAAAAGGGATAAAAATAATAAATTATGAACTCTGATTAATTACCATACTATGTATCCCGATTCAGAAGTTGATAACTTGGTTTACCTCAGCTGCTTCTTCTTCAACTATCCCTGTTTTCCAAAGGGGCCTCGAAATACTGAAAGTAGATGTGTCTAATTTTAGCCTATAGTAACACATAATCAAGATATCAGCTGAGCCCATTATACATTAAAGCTCTTTCACCTGTGGTTCCCAATTTGCTTCTGAGGGTAGGTTAAATTATTCTCATTTTATGAAGTGGCAACTGAGGTCCAGAGGTATTATTTGCTCAAGGTCTCACAGCTCTTGAGAGTCAAATATGTATACAGACATAGGGTGTCCTATTCCAGTGACATGCAGGATAGACAAGGGCAAATATAATAAAGTAAAAGTGTTCAGAGCCTTTCCCATTCTCTTCTCTAAGTAGGATTCTGTGCTTGTCCATACAATGAAGGACCTTAATGAGCAGGAAAGAAAATTAATTTATACTAGAAATAGATGTTAGAAAGAGAAAAGAGATATTCCTGCAAGACATGAATGCACACATATGTAGAGGCCACAGAGACAAATTAGGATTTAGAGATTGATAGGAAATTTAGGGCAATGGCTGCCATATGAGTGGGAACTTCAGAAGGATAGTTTCCAAAGTGTGTTGTGTGCATAATACTCCTTTGATCATCTTTCCACGGAATCAGCACTGTATTCATTGTTTTTGATGTTTTCGAAGTTAGTAGTGTTTCTTCCGAATGTGTAACCATGTTGAGTTGGGCTTTATGTGGGACCAAGAGACCCCTGTTTTCTTGGGTTGAACGTGTGAGGTATGTCTGCAGAGTCAAGCTTGACCCAGTGTCTTTCTATCACAGATTTACGGTGATGGGAGTTTGCTAGATATTTTTGTTATCTGTAACAGGAATCATGTCTTCAAGTATGTAAAAGCTCCATGAGGTCAAAATGTAAAATGGTAGTGCAATCATGCACTACATGGTTGTGAAAATGTGCGATCCTTGAGAGGGAATGCTTTGGGGGCTCTATTCCCTAGTTTTCAGCCAGTCTAGATTCTTTCTAGCTCTTCATATGCTCCAGATTATTCACAACCTTTGCTCAACCTTTCCTCCTGCCTAAGATGCCTTCTTTGTATACCCCCTAACATTATGAACCCTTATTCCTCCACTTTTTAAGATTACATCATGTGTCATATTCTTTATGAAGCCTTCTTCATCCTAGATAGAGCTGACAACTTACCCCTGTATCTAAGACAGCATTTAAAATCATAACAACCAAAACTATCATTATTTTAATTTAATTAATATAGTCATCTCTTCCCCTAAATTTTTACTGCGGCGACTTTGATATATAAAACAATGTAAAAACAGAGATGCAGATTCCTCTTCTTCAAATATATGGTAACACACCATGCCCACCACCAAATTTCTAATAGTCCTTCACCACTGTCCATTGGACCCCCACTACCCTTTCCTCCCTCCTCCATCTCCCTTCCCTTCTGGTAGCTCAGTTCTGTTGTTAATCAATTTTTGTTTTGTTTTATCTGTTTGTTTGCTTTGTTTCTTTATAGTCTACATTTGAAAGAGATCATCCAGTATCTGTCTTTCTCCTTCTGATTTATTTCACTTACCACAATTCCCTCTAATCCCATACATGTTATAAAAAAAGGGCAGGACTCCATCTTTTTTAGAGCTGTGTAGTATTCCACGTGTGCATCTACACTACCTTTTCTTTATTCATTCATCTGATGATGGGCACTAAGGTTGTTTCTATTTCTTGGCTATTGTAAATAATGCTACAATAAACATGGGGGTGCACATGTCTCTTTAAATTATAGTTTTGTGGTTTTTGGGTTAAGTACCCATAAGTGAGAGAATGGTCTCCCCATAAATTTTTAGATAGTGTTGCCATATCTTATTGTTGTGTGTCTTCCTAACGCCAAGCGCAGCAAGAGGTATACAAAAGGTGTTTAACAAGCAGTTGTGAAATTAATGAAGAAAGAAGTGCTTTTAAAGAACTTTCTCTTTTTTTGGCAGGTGGGAGGGAGCTTAATTCAATACCTGTTTTTATAGGAGATTCAATCCGTTAAGTGCAGGTCTGTCTATGGAGGGAGAGTGGGGTTGTTCTTCTTTCTTTCTGTACACTGAGACTGCTCAGGGAACACATGCTTTCCGGCGCTGGCCATGCATCAATTTGCAACTAATAAATAGCAAAGGACTTCTTCTCAAATTTGTGTGGTGGGCTAAAATGATTAGTTTAGTCATTCTGGAAACCAGTCACCTTGCTATTCCCATGGCTTCAGAATTTGGGATGAGGAAAGAAAATTAGAGTCCAGTGGTCAAGAGCATGAGCTGAAATCAGGTGGATCTGAGTTGGTATTCCACGTTCACCACCTAACCATTACTACAAGATAATGAAAATGTGAAGTTATCCAAACCTCAGTTTCCCCACTTTTAACATGGAGATCATAACCCCCATCTCACTGAGTTGCTGTGATGATAAAATGGGTTCAAAGAAAAAGCACTTTGCATGACACTTGGCAAATCAGATGTCTGCTAAGGGATGGCTACTGTGGTCTGTTTTTATTTTTTCAGTTTTTATGACGGCCACAAATTCCCTAGAGAAAGTAGAGACACAAATAGGTCAGTGTTCTAAATGCCACAGCTGTGGGCCAGCAAAAAGAAACAAGATGCCCAGAGGTCAGGCCTTTTCACCCTCTGAGACAGATAACACCCTTGCCGCCTGCCTGCCAAGGCCACAGTCTGCATGCTTTGGCTTCTACCCTCCTCCAGATTAGCAAAGACATTAACAGACAATTCCATGATAAGGACAGTTTTCACATCAAAGACATATTCAAAGGCAGGAAAGGGCTGGCTGGGGAGGTAATGGTCTGCCTGGCAGAGGATTCAAAACCAGATCTGGCTGCTTCCATGTCTTGGCTATTTAGTGAATTGTGCTGCTATGAACACAGAGGTGTGGATATTTTTTCTGATTAGCCATTCTGTGTTCTCTGGGTAGATGCCCAGGAGTGGGACTGCTGGATCAAATGGTAGATCCCTTTTTAATTGTTTTGAAAAATCTCCATGCTGTTTTCTATAGAGGGTGCATCAGTTTACATTCCCATCAACAATGTAGTAGGCACCTTTTTCTCCACGCCCCTTCCAACACTTGTTCCTAGTCTTTTTGACATAGGTCATGCCTGTCCACAGATGACTGGATAAAGAAACTGTGGCCTATATACGCAATAAAATTCTAAGTAGCTGCTAAAAGAAAGTTGAAACTGTCTTTTACAACATCCTGGATGGAATTGTAGGTGATTATGCTAAACAAAATAAGCCAGAAAGAAGAAGAGAGGTACAGGACAATTTCACTCGTATGTGGTATATGAAAAAAGAAATGAACTGACAAAACACAACCACAAAACAATTCTCAGGTAGCAAGACTGTGGTTACCAGAAGGGTGGGAGGAGGGGAAGGAATCGGAAAATGAAGGATATTAATATGGTGGTGGTGGGCACTGGGATTCTAGTGGTGGGTGCGGTGTGACGTGCACACAGATTGAGGGATGAATTCAATATCTTGAAGGTCATACAGTAAAACAAACAACACAAACAACAAGCAAAGAGTTAAGGAAAGAGAAAACAAAATATAAACAAATAAAATCCATAACTAGAAGTGAGCTCCCCTTTTTCTCAACAGCAGCAGCAGCAGCAAGGGACTGAAGGGATTAATGGTGTTTGGGGGAAAAAAAAGTTATTGTGTGTAGGCATCCTCTTCTTTCAAAGGCTGAAAGGAAGAATTAAGATTATCTCTTAAAAGAGCTGCTTAGTGTCTTCCAATGAAGAAGAAGGGCCAATTTCTATCTGAAAGTGTCTTTATAATGACTTGAGTTTGAAGACAATAGGATGGGTCCACACTGCACTTTAATCCGTGGAATTTAAATCAAGAGTGAGATGAACATTTTGAAGACATGGAGATGCTTGGTTGTCCCTGCATAATATAAGTAGAACTAATATTTACTGAGTAGCTACAATAGGCCAACTACGGTTTCACAGGGAGTCACTCATTGAATTCTTACCGCCATCAATGAGGCCTGAATTGCATTACCACCCTAATGCACCTGGAAAAAATCAGGCCAGGTTCATTAACTTGTGACAGCCACCCAGCACCAATGCATAGAGCTACGATCAGAACTCGGATCTGATCTCACCAGTCAATAAGGAACAGGGGTTAGAAGAGCATATTTCTTAACTCCAGCAGGAACGCTGGAGAGAAAGCAAGCAACTGAATTTGTTTAAAAGAATAATCATCCAACATGAGTCCTACATAAAAAGTGGCAGATATAAGAGTTTGATTTAGAGAATGCTAGAGACAGTACATTTCGATTTAACAGTCTAGAATCTTTTCTATGTTTAAGCAGTGGTTTTCAATTGGGTACAATTTGTCCCCTAGGGGATACCTGACACTGTCAGGGGACATTTCTGGTTGTCACAACTTGGAGGATACTGCTGATATCTAATGGGTAGAGACCAGGGGGCCTGCTAAACATCTTAGAATTCACAGAGCAGTCCTCCACATCAAAGAATTGTTCAGCTCAAAAATGTCAATAGTGCTGAGGTTGGTTTAGAGGAGACGGGTCCTTGCTTATCTTCCATTCCTGGTTGTGAGCCGAATATCTCACTCCCCATATAGGCCGACATAAAAACCAACTTAAGTGTGCCTCTTGTGTGTACAGGAAATAAGGCTAATTTCAAACCTCACTCCCCTCTTCTATTCATCACTTGCTCAGTTTATTTGATTTCATATTCAGTGTAATCAAAACCTCTAATATTAAATCATTCCTAACTTTAGAGCCCTCACAGGCATACCATGACAAGAATCAAGATAGGGTGATTTAAACAGGTATGTTCAATTAATTAATTAGTATGTATGGAAGAAGTTAGGAGACAAAAGGACAAACGAAGATTTATGTGGCAATAAAACTAAGCTCTGCCACCAGCCCTTTGATGGGAGAAGTCATATGTATTCTCAGTTGCCCTGGTTTCATTTCTCCACTACCTACCTGCCGACAGGTGGCAGGGGTGTGTTTAAGACATCGACTACCCCTTGAGCGCATGCAGGTGAGCGGTCACAATCTCAGACAAGTTGGGTATCAGGATGGCAGAGGTCTTGGGTTAAGGACAATAAAACAGATGATGCATGCAAAGTAGCCCATAACTTCTCCTAACCCCTAATAAAATGGAAATCACAATGATTCTCTTATGGTTAATTTTATGTGTCAACTTGACCGGCCACGAGATACCTAGATATTTGGTTTAATATTGTGCTTGGTGTGTCTGTGAGGGCTTTCAGGTTGAGATTAATATCTTAAATAGTAAGCTGAATAAAGCAAGATTGCTTGCCCTGATGTGAGTCATCTCCTTTCACTCAAACTGGAGAGCCAAGTAGAGCAAAAAGGAGATTTTTCCTCTGCCTGTCTTTGAATGCGAGTCTTCTCCTGCCTTTGGACTTGGACTCAGTCTTGGACTGCAACTAAATCATGAGCTCTTCTGAGTTTCCAGCTTGCAGATTGTGGGCCTTCTCAGCCTCTGTAATTATGTGAGCCAATTACTTACAGTAATGTTATGTCTGTTTATTTATTTACCCATTCATCCACCTGTCCATCCACCCACCTTCATCATCATTTCTTTCTCTTTCTAGATCTAGAGATAGATATAGATATATACTTTATATTGGAGGGCCAATATCTCCCACTGGTTCTGTTTCTCTGAAGAATCCCAGTTAACACAGCCTATAGACAACAATGACCAACAGTAAGAACCATCACTATCTAGTACTTAACCATGAGTCTACGGTCATACTAAGAACATATGTCCATTTTGCAGCAAACCAAAGAGGTAGATACTATAACCTCACTCCACAGATAAAGGAAGTCAGACTTGAAGAAATAAGTGACCTAACACAGGCTTCAGTCTCTGGAACAGGCTTGTCCCTGGATCTGGTTATGACATGTCAGATGTCTACTGACTCCAGAAGTACTAAGCAGGAATTATGAGATCCCAAGGGCCCATGGGAACATTTAAAGCAATTGTTTATATTTAGATGGGATACAAAGGTCTTGGTGTTCACTTCCACCCCCCAATCCTGGGTTTTATTGTTTCAGCAGAATGTGATTGGCTCCTGATACTCCAAGATGAATGTAT
>RJWH01001310.1:357278-405536 GCA_004363575.1 Solenodon paradoxus
AGAGAGAGAGAGAGAGAGAGAGAGAGAGAGAGAGAGAGAGAGAGAGAGAGAGAGAGAGAGAGAGAGAGAGAGAGAGAATGTACGTGTTTTCCAGCTGTCCTCCTTTTCCTCAGACCTAGGAAAATAAAAACAATGAGACCATCTTTGTTCCCTTACTGTTCTACTGCAAGGAAACAAGTAAAGCTGCTAGTCTGTTCAGGAAGTTCACAAACCTATCAGAAGTTGACTCTGGCTCCTGTGGATTAAACTGAGTCCAGTATCTAAGAACTGGCATTTTGGCCTGAGGTTCTCAAACTTGATTGCCTCAGATCAATTTCAAGGAATTTTTAAAAAATAAATTTTGTCCAGCTTCTCCCTGTTCCCACTGCTTCAGAACATCCCAGGGGAGGTCTGGAAATCTCTTTAAAAAGCAGCTTAGTGATTCTCATGAAGCTACTTGGCACAAGTTCATGGAGGCACCAACATCTTTTTCTTAGTATTTAAGTACTAAATTGTCCTTCAGACAGAGAAAAATGTGTTAACTGTGAAGGAAATTTGGTTTATACTCTTGTTCTGTTCCTATAACAATATAACAAGAATCCTAAATGTAATATAGTGCCATGATCCAAATACTGGGCTTTAGGGTGGTAAAACCTCATTAAGTTACCCAACTTCAAAGGCCTGGGGACTTTGGTTTGACCATAGTCGCAGTATTTTTTGGTGTCTGTAGGCTAATCCATGCACCAATCAGACAAGCAATATTTATTCCACTGAGTCCTTACTAAAATGGCCAGTGTTGCTTGGAGGCCATCGGGCTTGGGGAGTTTCATATCTGTGTCACTGTATACATACATGTTAAAATCATCTGATCATGCGTCTGCTATATGCCAATGCTTCTCAAAATATATTAGTCTTAGAAATGCCCCAGAGAGCTTGGTAAAGCACAGATTTGGAGCCCAAAGAAACGGATTCAGTAGGTCTGGAGTGAGTCTGTGAACTGTATTTCTAACAAGTTTGCAGGGGACACCAATGCTGTTAGTCTGAAAACCACTCTTTAAGCAGCACTACTCCTAAACCTAAGCATCTTTAGTTTTTATTTTTCAAGTGTGTAGCAGAATATCTAGGATATCAAAGGTGCTCTTAAAATGTTTGTTGAATGAGAAACAAATATATGGTGAAATCCAAAGGCATGAAGTTATCACTTTCTGTACAAGCCGGGGCAAAATCTCTTTGGGTGCCATGGTGTTGTTCTCTGATGAGAACTGGTTTAGGAAGTTCAGCCTAGGCAAGTGTCAGAACTCTATAAATTCTCTGTGATAATTCAAGACACCTGTCATCTTGCAGTCTTGGGTAAGATTTCTCCCAGAAAAAAGCAAAAACTCTGCTTTTCAAGGTCATCTTGAAGGAGAAGCCTACTGACACCAGCAACCACCACCTTGCACCACATGAGCATGAGATGACATCTCCTGGGAGAGAGCACCAAGAGGCAGGTGCTCTCGGCACATTTGCGTTTGTATAGCCATTTGCTCAGAGGTAAGCTCAATGAGTCCATTCTCTGCACTGGACGGAGTAAGTGTCTCACGTCATTAGATTCCAGCAGCTACTCTAACAGCCCATAGAACTTTCCAGAAGAAACCTCTGTCCATTGGCACAAACAATTAATCTCAGGAAAGTGCATGAGAATACACCTTGAAGTTTAATCCAAGTTGCCACTGAAATTCCTCTCTATTGCCACAGTGTCAGTCTGGCTGGCAGATTTATTCTGGGGAATTATTTCCTAATTTCCCTCATTGTTCCTGTACCCCATCTCACTCAATCACACACCATGGTGCCCTGTGTGTTTGCCAACTGAAAAAAGTCAAATTCCTTTTCTTGTTGTTTACAAAATTTATCTTTTTTATCTGTTTAATTTTGTAATCTCAAGAACCTCTCTGTTGACCAATGTAAAAGATTTTGACTTAGAAAAATGTTCTTTAAGATTCACTAATTCAGGAAAGGAAAAAAAAAAAAAATTTCCTGGTCCTAGGACTTTACCAAAAGAAAGAGAAAAGTACATGTTTTGAGGGGGAGACCTGGCACACTTAGTGTTTCTCCTTTTGCATGCTATGTCTCAAAGGGCCAGAAGTGTCTCTTTCTGAAACAGTGCTATAGAAATCAAATATGAACAAATAATGCTGATTACAATGATGGATTTAATCATACAGAATAGCAGAGTGGAACAGGATGTGAGAACAGTGTTGCTTGAATTTTAATGCGCCTGTGAGTCACCTGGGTTATCTTGTTAAAATGTGGATGACAAAGGTCTAAAAAGCTCTCAGATGCCACTACTATTAGTGGTCTGCAGACTAAACCGAATAGAAGATTCTAGAATTCCTTAATCTAGATCAGCTTGTCCAAAGGAGCATCCTGCAATATCTTTTATCCCTTATTCAATATGGCAGCCATTACTAGCCCATGGAGCTGGACGGCACTTGCTCTGAGGTCAGTTCTTGAAGGAAATTTTACAATTTATTTACTCTTCATTCTTTGAAATTTACATGGTCATAGGCGCCTAGTGACTACTGTACTGGAAAGCAGCTTTGTGGAGTAGAAGACTGAGACTTCGGAAGAAACAAAACAACGACCCTGAGTTTTAGTAAAAAGCTTTCAGAAAGAAAAGAAACCTAAAGAGCTCGATGAAGCCGGCAAGCTCTTACCTATGACACATTTATTCTTATTTCTACCCTCCCCCTTACTGTTTTCTGAACGGAGGACTCAAGGCTTCTTCCCCTCTGCCCTCCATCATGTTCCCAGAATCACTTTATAAACAAAATAGTAATTAGGAAAGACTTTATAAACATTCTAAAGTGCAGAAGATTATCTCGTTTACATAAACCCTGGTAAGTCGGCAAAACCATGCAAGAAGTCTTGTGAGAAACAGTGCTTTCCGTGTGGCCCTTTCACCTGGGGATATTTCTATAAAGAGCCTGAACACAGGTTCCGAGGTTCTTTCCTGGCTCTGGGCTTTGGCCTTTTGGACGGAACACAGGAGCAAGTACAAATAGTTCAGACAGGCTGGAAAAGTTCAAAAGGAAAAAGACCTTAATTCAAGCTGAGGTTCCCCTCAATGTGAAAATGTTGAGGGTGGGGAAGGGTAGGGTTTAGTTTTGTCTAAAGTGGATTCAAGGGCTTCCCAGCAGGCTGCAGTCTATATTATGGTTAAGGAGGTGGGGCTCTTCCCTGGGCTGGTCAGGACGCATTTCCATTGCGGAAAAAGTTACAAGGTTTCGAATCTTAATGATAACAGATCATTTCTCTGTGTTGGCATTGCTACAAAGCACGCTGCTGTGCAATAGTGTGGATTGGGTTATTCTTTTGTGTTCACAGTTTCCCCTAGAAGAATCCACCTGGAGTGATTTGTAAACCTGGTTACGGACCCTGGTGATTAATTGCTTATACTGGCTGGTGGCCATCAGCAGGATCTTGCAATTTACCGAGTTCCACACAGAATTATGAAACTGAAGGTTTAATGGGATTTCAGGTAATAGAGTCCAGATGTCCAAGACTAAGATGCTTGAGATTATATGGTTTGCCAGGCTGTGGGGCTTAAACCTAACTTATTTCTTGCTTAGTAGATTTCATTGTTCTCCTCTCGACATCACCTAGGACCAGTCAGATGTGAATGTCCTCATGTTACAGACTGTGTCTAGAGAACTCATTCAGACGCACACATCTGTGGCCAACAGCCTGGAGACACTTGCGTTCCCTACCTTCCTGCCCACCTTCCTGCCCAGGCTGCTGGGATTGCCCTTCGGCCAAGGATGCAGTAATTAACAGTCCTGCCGCCACCTCCCCACTTCGCAGCACTTAATTCCCAAATTGCTTTCACACGTTTAATTGCATTTTATTCTGACAAGGTCCAGGAGAAATAGGCTGGGACAGGCATTATTATCTCCATTTGGATGAGGAAACCAAGGTACACAGCAAAAAAGGGATAATAATAGTCAACATTTGTGGAACCCTGAAGTGCCAAGAAGGACTGTTCCCATGGGGTTGCTTTGCAATTTCATTTCCTTTAAGCCTCCTAACAGCTCTGAGGTTGATGTGATTATCAGTTCCACTTTAAAAGCGATGAAATGAAGGCACACAGAGGTTGGGTGACACTGTTAATAATGGATGGGACCAGGGTGAAAGCTGGTACTCTGGTTCTTAGCACGTGCTGGCTCCTCCTTAAGGAGGCCTCGCCACAGACAAGACCTGGAGTCTGTTGCTGCTAATGCGGAGCTCATTTTACATCACTTGCAAGATGGAAGCAAATCCCAGGCACATTTTTCTGACAAGAAGCCCCCTTTGCCCCATCTCTTGTTTTCCTCCAGGGCAGTGTCACCTCCTCAGTGCTCTTTGGAGAGCACGGGGTTTCTACTTGATGACATCCCATTTGAAAAGAAATATTTGACCTAATATTCTAGACCCTTTATGGTCACACTTCAGTGCATTCTTCCAGCTGTACCCACCTTGCATTCCCTGTGGGCAGTACTTGATGGAGTTTGTCCCTAATGGCCTTCCATTGTTTTCATGATTCCTGCTTCCTTCCACATCTTACTACCTACTTTCTCTCTCTCCTACCAGGCCAGTTAGCAAGGCTACTTCAAGATGGCATCATCTCTTCCCACAAAGCTGAGCTCTCCCTGTTCTAAACCTCTGTCTGATTTTGTTGACTGACTAAATGAACAAATGGAATAAACAAAAACCATTTCTTGATCTCTGTACCAGGCATTATGCAAAACACCAGGCCCATAAAGATGAATGACAAATATAGTTCTTGGCATCACTCTCAGGAACTTCCCATTCTACACCCTCAGAGACATTCGCTGGAAAACCACTACCATGTAATGTTCTGCATGATACTACAGATGAGCATGATTCCAGGGGAACCCAGAGACTGAGGTGCTCATTGTTATTTACAGATATGGCTGGGAGTCTGCCCAAGTCTTAGCCCCTGCCCCTCCCTGGTGAAGGGAATGCCATCTTCACCTGTCTTTGTACTGTCCCCAGCACTCAGCATAGTGAGTGCCAATCTGAGCCCTTCGTAATACTCATTCTGAGTTTCTGATCTGCACAGCTATATGATCCATAATGAAGGAGTGTCAGAGAAATGATGGAGTCTCTCTCACTGTGGGGGTGGGGGTGGGGTAAGTCTAGAAGACACCTCTGCCATCTTTTCAGAAGAAATGCAGAAAAAATGATGGGGGTCCTTGATGCTCTCCGTGGTGGACTCACCCTGGTGCTGGTTTGGGTGGAGAGGTGGAGAGGAAACTCCTGGCATTTCTTTACGGGTACTGAGCAGTGAGAACGACCAAACCATAGTTCTCTTCTTCAAGGTGCCGGGGAATGTTTAATGGATGGCCTTAAAATGAGAGTTGGGGCAAGTCTCTCCCCAAACTTACTCCTATCTTCAAGGGTTGGGAATTTTTTACATTTCAGATTATTCCTATTTTAGAGCAGTCATTTGATTAGTCAGAATGATGTGCCCCTTATAAAATTCTCTACATAAACTTTTTTATTACTCTTCTCAACAGGATTTTGAAGAAATCCTGGGCAGTGGTCCAGCACCATACAAAGTTTTTTCTCTAGAGAGTTAAAGTTAGTTTGACTTTTTTTTTTTTCTTATTCATATTTGTGCATTTATGGGAGACAGGAAGTGGGGTGGCTAGCACTGTACAATATTCATATCTTTCCAGAACCACCAGCCAGTGTTGTCCTATACGTTTAACAATTTGTTTGAATGAAAAAACAGGTTCTTTCACTTGCTAATTTTGAGGCTGGTCGGCTTATTTAACCTCTCTGAGTCATCGGTTCCTCATCTGTAGAAGGAGGGAATTCTTATGTGGTTTGCAGATGTCTTTGTGAGAGCAACTGTATTTCATTGAACCCCAATGCAATTGTTTTTAATGAACCATCTCGAATGGAAAAGAAATAAAAACAAACAACAACGCTGAATTCAGCTATGACACAGTGCTTTTTGGGATCAGCCTGCACAAGGCATAATATTATCCTTTTGTTGCTTTGAGATTTCGTTATTCTGAAGAACCTGGCAATTTCTCTGCCTTTCAGGTACAAGCTTACTGTATGATAGGCATCCTTTCACATGCATCCAACAATAAAATGCAATACATCATCATCTACTTGTGATAGCTTCCTATCTTAGGTAGTGTTAATGCTCACCATTGCTAGTTTGCAAAAATAAATGAAATTGAGGTCATTCCTCCAATGTCAAACATTTGCCTTCCTAATGGTGCTTTATTTCCATGACTTTCAGCGTACAAGATGAATATTCTTTTCAATGCCAAATTACAGTGTAATTTTTCCGAAGATGTTTAAAATAGCAATTAAACTCAACAGGTGAAGTACTAATAGTATATATAACTAGAGTGAAGTGATGAAAATATGAACAATAATAGCTAAATTTATGTATGCAAGACAGCCATAGAAACTGTAATGATTATAAGACTGCCTAGACTGTATACATTTCAGGATTGTTAAAATATGAAAAAATTACAACTCATATGCAATAAAACACAGTAAATTAAAGCATGTATTATGGGTCTCCTGCCCGTTAGATACCCAACAAATCTCAAATTCCTCCTCTTTTAATAGAGGAGAATGTGATGAATCTCAAGAGTTCAGGGAGGCTGGACCTCATTTTTTTTTTTTTTTCTTTGCAAAGAAAGGAGATACTGGGCTTGAATATCTGATTCTTGCTGGATAAAATGGACAGTTCAGAAATTACAAATCATGAGTGATCGCTGGAGAAATGGAAGTATTTCTTCATGCACTATGTGAAAATTGGCTTTACATTCATTGTCCCAGCCTCTCCCGCCACCTCCCATGGAGAGGTTGCTTTGGCAAAGCTCTGTGACTGCTTTGTCCAATGGAAAACAGCAGAAATGGTGTTGAATCAATGCCGGGCCTAATCAGTAGGAAGGCTGGAAGATTCTTTCTTAGACTTAGAACCTGGGTAGGTACCAGGCTATGAGAAAGTCAAGGAGCTGTCTGGAGGGGTCTGCAGTCTGGGGAGGTCACAGAATTGAGACTTGCAGCTGATACCCCAGTTAAGCAATCAGCCAGTCACTTGAGTGCGCCATCTTGGATATGGATCTTGCAGCCCCAGCAGGTGAGGGAGAAAGAAGTCCCTACTGAGTCTTGCCTGAATTGCAAGATCATAACTAAACTATTGCTGTTATTTTGAACCTCTGAAACATGAGACAGTTCCTTAGTAATCAAAATTCACTGCCTGCTAATTTTCACCAATGCTCTGGGCCAGATCTTCAAGGCGCTGTACCTGAACATGAATCTAGGTCCTCTAACTCCTGGAGTGAGGCCCATGTGTGACTGTTTGACACTGTGGTTATTAGGGGATAAGCAGGCTTGTAGGATTCCTACTGTCTTAGGCCAATTCTCCTGGGTTCAGAAAAGAAATAGAGTAAAACAAAACAAAACAAAAAATCACTCCAGGAAGAAAAGATTTCCTGTTGCACATAATTTTAAACCTTACTTGGAATTTGAGATTTCACAATTGAGATCAAATGGGCTTGTGATACTCCTGAGCTTACTTAGAATTGGGTGGTGGCCTCAAGGAATAATTTCCTAGCAAGAGTTGCGGGTGATTCATTTATCTCAGTCATGGCTTACTCAGAATGGAATCTCAAGAAGAGAGACAAAATGAAAGAGAGTGGAAGCAGTCACATCCTTCTGACAGAAAGCACACGGAGACAGAAGTCTAGCTGACCACAATTTCATTCTAGACAGAAACCAAAGTATATTTCACATTGTCCACTTCCTACGCTAGGATGTCAAGATCTTCTGTTTTGACATTTAGCTGCCTGTGTGCTGAGTCCATGACTTCTCTAGCATGTTAGAGCTGACGGTTAGAGTGGGTGTCCCTGGTAGAAAACTCGACGTCCAAAGAGACGACACTGTCTGGCATTTCATCTTGCAGTGTGATGTTTGGCTAAAGAGGCTCGCAGAGACAGAGAGCTCCAGATATCACAGAATCAGAAAGCATCTCAATAGGCACAGATGCAGGCAGGACGCTGCCTACTGTGGATAGGGACGTTAGAAATTTGGTGTTTAATTTATTCTGGAAGTCGGAGGAGGAGGGAAAAGACACTGAGTGCTGAAGTCAACACAACTGTTGTTTATCTTTGCTTGAAGCCTACAGCTCTTGAAATTGTAACTCTTTCCCATGACCTGCTGGTTGAAGATGAGGTTTCTGTTTCATGATGAAATCGGGAGTGGAGGAGACAATGCCTGACAGCATAGGGACACCATAATTTAGAGAGGATTGGAGAGTGTGGTGGAATAATGTCTGGAGGAGGAGGAATAGGACCATGGCACAGATAGTAAGCTAAACAAGGAGGTCAGGATGTTACTGCAGCTATTCGATGTAAAGAGGATTTATTCAAAGCATTAAAAAAAATCAAAGAATGATAGACGAGGAATATAATAACTTTTCTATACATAAAAATATGTCTACTTCTGTTACTTTTTAAGAAATCAAGTTGTAATCCAACTCCCTTCTTTCGAAAGTTAGGTGCTGGCAGTATTATCAAACTCGTAGCACCTGCAAGACAAAGCCAGTCCTCTATCTGTTTTTTGTACATAATTTCATTGGAACGGTGTCACACTCATTCATTTATGTATTGTCTAAGGCTTCTTACTGTCAAGCGACAATAAAATGGTTGCTACAGAGATCTAGTGGCTCACACAGCCTAAAATAGGTATTAGGTAGTTCTTTCCAAAAATAGTTTGCTGACCCCTGATGTAGAAGACCAGAATAAATCTAAATGTTAATACAAAGGCTTCGAGAGGTTTACATATTGCAAGGAAAATGATCGTTACCAAGTGCTTTCCACTCCGTGGATGACGATGAAGTATCACTTCATCCTCACTTGAACACCTTCTCTGAAGAAAGACAGCTGGATAGAAGTAGCCAGAAACCTATAGGCAGCACCCAATAGTAGTAGCTGGTCAAGGACTGAAGAAGCGAAGTACCGAGTTTTAGCCGTATAGGCCGGTTAGCATAGGGGTGTATGCACTGTGGTGTAATAAACTGATGTGCACAGTGAAAACTTTGAATAAATATATTTAGGCTTAAAATGGTAAATTTCAGTAATCAGGAAAACTCAAGGTTCGAAGCTTATTCATCATATTTCATTGTAAATATCAGTCACACATGAATGTGGTGTGTAATAGGCAAGCCACTCATATGATTCTATGTGTACAGCATGTAGATGTAAATATTCCTTCAGCAGAAGAACACCCAACATTAGTTTTTCTTCCCCTCTCTGTCCCTTGTAATAAAGTCTTTTATTTGGCCTCTAGCTCTCTACTCTTTTGCTCTAGTAGATTCAGGTCCAAAACACTTTAACCAGAATAGTCTTCCCGCAAAACTACCCGTCTTGTTCCTCAACACATACCAAAAGAATATCTACTCTTGGCAATATCAACTCTTGTGGTAGATTCTCAAGAAGACTCAGAGCTGGGTAAGAGAGTTTTTGACCACAAGTGTTTACAATATTTGGGAGGTAAGATAATAGAACTGTAGAAAGTCTTAATGGTATAAGCAATTACTTGAAAAGGAAAAAGGAAAGGTTTCCTGAATTTTGTATAAGGGAGTGATGGCTATTGTATGGATTGGTCCTGAAGAAGGTGGAATTTGAATCAGGTCTTGGAAGAAAAGGAGGGAAATGGCATTCTAAGAAATTACAGATGCCCGTCTCCATTTAAAGACCTCCTGGGTTCCACATTCCTCACTAGATAATTCCAATGTACAAGGCTGTGTCTCAGGGCCTCTATAATCATCAGTCATCCCAACCCACATTTTCTGCAACATCCCTACAAAGAAACTCTCTCCTGATTACTCTCAGTGTTTTCTGGCTCTGAATTTTGGGCAAGCGATTCCTGATACCTAGAAAAGCTTTCTGTACCTCTGGCTTATCCCAACTCTACCTAACATATGTGGTCCAACTTCTCTATGGGGCTTCATCGTTAGATCCAGGGTTTGATCACATATGGTCGATGGCAACACAACTCACTCTAAAATCAGCATGTGGTCCAAGCTCTGCAGCACTCCATTTGGTCTGCACCCAACAAGGCCAGAGTACCAGTTACAGGTTTTGATGGGAAATTGCTATGAGAGCCTAAATGCTTCATCTCAAGTGATTTACCTACTCCATGGTGGATGCACAGCCTGGCACATGTCTTCAGCCCACACTTCCCATAGCAGTGACGAGTCTAACTTCATCTCTTCTTCTCATGAATCTTTAAAGCACTCAATGTCCATTTTAGGAGCTGAAAACTGGAGGTCTAAAGACCACACTGGAATTAATTGCCATAATTATAATAAGAGAGATTTCTACTTCTTTGAAAAGTTGGCATCTGTGGCATTATTGTCCTACATTCTTGAATGGCACTACTTGGACAGAGCTGCATAAAGTTGCCCCTTTAGACATGAAATGAACACTTCATTCCACAGTCCTCACCAGGCTTCCTACTGTTCTCAGATTCTTTGCACTTACCCATACCCTACAGTCACCGGCCTTGGCCACATCCATATATGAAGTGCATTTGCCATCTAATTCTATTATTTGCTCTTAATTATACAAATCATATCATTGCTTGCTGTCTGTCTGTCTTGTGTTCACATCTGGATGTAAGTTCCTGGAGCTGGGAGACTGTGCCCTGGATTTCTTTTCAGTCTCAGTTGATAGCACAGTGCTATGCACAGACCAAGCAAGTGCATAATGCGGACTTTAAGAATACCGGAATGAACAAATGATCTTTGTTACTGGGTTATAAATCTAAAGTATAAATCCTAAATCAACTGTATATAAAGTGAACACTTTGTTGGATTAAAGGTACCTCTTTCCTGTGACACATGGGAGCTGACATCCCCTCCCCTTGCATCTAGCTTGGCTTCTGACTGCTTGACCAATGGACAATGGCAGAATGGTGTCATGCCAGTTCGATACCTGCCTGTAAGAGGACACACCTGGTCTAGTGAGGAGCCTGAATGCCCTGCAGGAGAGCCCATGGGAGAAACCTTGAGAATTTATCAAGAGGGAGAGGTCCCAGAGGAGCCAAGTCTCCCAGCCATCCCTGTCAAGAGCACCAGAAATGTAAAAGTGCCACTCTGCCTCCAGCTGGATATTACCCAAGAATCAAGTGGTAGCCAATGTCATATGAGGCTGAAGAGTCACCCAGGTGAGCCCTACCCTCATTCCCAACCCCCCCCCAACCCCCCGCCAAATTGTAACGAGAATAAAATGATTGTTTAACGCCATTAAGTTTAGGGTTTAGTGTGTAACGCAGCAAAGGATAAGTGAAACGGAATTTATTCAAGTTTCCGTTGGTTATCCAAATGGCATCCTTATGATCAACATCAGTTCCTTATTTATTTTGTCACTGTTGAAAACAATAATGCTTATCTGTATTTTGGGTGAATGGTTGAGGCCATCCATGGCTGGAGGGATGGAGCTGGGGCTTCTTCCTCAAAGGCTGAAGGAATCAATAGGGATCTCTTGGCACACACACCTCTTGGTACACGGCATGTGAGCAAGCACTGAGTATGTACAGTTTCACTGTCACATCCTTCAGTAATGGAAATGGTAAGAGCTACCTTGTTCCATACAGAAAGTCACTTATTTTTTATTTTATCTTTTACAAAGATATCTATCCATTATTTTAATCGGCATGAATAATCTGACCATGATTCTGTATTTTATGACTTTGTTTCTGTGACTAGTAGGCTGTAGAATATAAGATGATAATCCCTAATAAATGTTTCATTTCAGTTGCCAGATCCTAGAAATTAGGGGGCCTTAAGAAAATGTACATTTTCAACAAAAGCTTCCTCCTTCCCAAGATATAATCACAACATATTTCCTATCACTTGGATTACATTTGTAAAACTAGTTTCTCAAAGAATTGTTCTCATCTATTCTCATGCATTTCTCAATATCCTGTTGCAATCCCTGGGAACCACTTGACAATAATTATGATTTTAGTTATGTTAGCAGAAAAATAAGATCTAGACTTGGCCAAGGTTGGAAAGGGATGGAAACAGAGTTGACAGTTATTTCATTTATTCCTGATGCTTTATCCCCATTAAACAAATCAAAGTCTTCCCAAAGAGCACCTTTCTCATAATATAATGGCCACTTTGTAATCATTTAACCAGTGATTATGCAAATATACAAAACTTGTCCTTATGCCAGAGGTTTAAAAAGAAGGCGGGATAGGGGAGAATGTACATAGAGAAGGTATGTGATAGAGTATGATGGTATACAGACTCCTGGAATTATTTTTACAGGATTAAAAAAAGGAGGAAAAAACTTGAAGTAAAATGGTGGAAATGGAGTACCCATGAGAAATTAGAGGCTCATAGTAAAAAGAAGTAACAAACAAAATATTTTGTCTCTTCTATTATGCATTTATGGTCCCACTCTACACATTAAAAGAAATATATATGCAATAAAATAAACATAAATTCAAAACTATATTAATTAAAACAATCTCTGCCCACCAGTGGCTCTTAATCTGGTGGTAGAAAGAGAAAGTAACTAACTATATCACAGTGGATGAGTGCTATGTGAGTGGAATGGGAAATGTATTAGAACATAGAAGGAAATATTAATTCCATTCCCAGGGATTGGGAAGGGCCATTTAAGCTGAATCTCAAGCTTGAGTAGGCTTTCTCCTTGGAAAACTAGAAGAATCACATTACTGGAAGAGGGTTTTACTTAAGCCAAGATATGAAAGAATCAGGAATCAGAGGTGTTTCTGGAAGGGCAGGATGTGAAAAAATATCAGATATGGCTTAGTCACAGATGAGTTAATTAAGTAAGGGGTGGGAGAGAAATGAGGCTGCAGTGGCATGTACCCTAATCTAGCATGCGGAGTCAGATCATGAAGAGACATGTCTACCAGGCTAATGTGTTCGGATATAATCATGAAGGCAGTAGGTATTAGGAGCCTTTTAAGACAAAGTGGTGCCATGATCATATTTATAGGTTAGAAATACACTCTGGACTTTGCTGCTGGGTGTGTGATGGTGTAATTGTCATAGTTGCCTTTGACATTTGCTGGCATATTTATTTAACCATTACTACTTAGAGAATAGAGAACCATGAAAAGGAAGTGCATGTTTGCTTTGGTTCAGAACAATCTCCAGAACACCAAGCTCAGGGCCTGGCACATAGCAGAATTGTCCATGCTGATCTGTTGCATGAATCAAACTACTAAATATTAGTGCAGGACACACAAAAGATGACGACGGCCTGAGTCAGTGCAGGACCAGTGACAGGTAAGAGAGAAGAGTGTATGAGAGAGAAAGCTTTGCTTAATATTTCAAAAATGAAAACCCTGGGCCAGGAAAATGGACAGATGTGCAGGGGGACCCCACACTCTCTATGCTGGGTGATGGTAGAAGGTCAGCTATTAATTAAGCAGGAGGAAAGGAGCTGGGTTTTTTGAGCAGGGAAGATATGAATTTGTTTTTGATGTATCTTGGAGAAGGCGACACGATATCCAGCTGTAAATAATATGTGGGTAGGAGACAGTGTTTCACAGTGGAAAGAACTGAGAAGCTAGAAGACCTTGGAATCGGGCTTTGTGTTTTACCAGCTCTGTGATTTAGGGCGCGCCATTAATTTCTCTTAATTTAGGTTTCCAACTTATAAAACAGAGATTAGAATCTCTGCCATAACTTAACTCAGGATGATTTTACAATAATCTAAAATTTAAAAATGTATGAGAAATTTCTTTTAAAAGTGTACAGAGCTTTATGAGGGCTCATAGTGATGAT
The DNA here is from genome assembly GCA_004363575.1 of Solenodon paradoxus. NCBI lineage: Eukaryota > Metazoa > Chordata > Mammalia > Eulipotyphla > Solenodontidae > Solenodon > Solenodon paradoxus. The sequence goes on from RJWH01001310.1 coordinate 371,104, forward strand.
TATTATCATTACCCTGAAATAATGTAATGTACTCCTTAACAGAGAAAGGTAATAGTCAAGTCAAGGTCATAGATTTCATGCATATGGGGGATCTGACTTGCTGAAACTACAAACACCTCCCTTATTTTTGGCCAGCAGCACTGGTATGGGTATGACAGCAAGGTAGTTGAGGCACATTATCAGAAACAGAAAAATACCTTTATATATGTCTTCTGTTGAGAGCGACATACTACAGTGTACACAGAATGAAGAGTTAGGAAGCAGGCTTTGTTGGTGATGAGAAAGCAACTCATGCTCAAATAAATGTATTCTCTTGACAGGTTCTGGAGTCTTCCTTCTTTTCAGAAAGTCCAACACAAATCCCTTTATTTTAACACACCCTTCTTGCTAAAGCTATCACTTTCTTCAGCCATCACCTGACACTTCATACTACCTCACAGGCCTGTGACTTCAACCCTGATTCAGGTAGTGGGAAGTCACTTCCAAGGTACTTCTTGTGGCATGGGGATTTTCCTTAGAAACACTGATCTGCTGAGTATCCAGGAGATGACAACATCTCAGTGTTTTGACTTTAGGTCGGTTATGAGGTTCTGTGTGTCCAGCGGAGAGAAACACAGCAAAGGGCCCTCAATTCAGATGACTGATTTCAAGATTCTTGCCACCAAACACTGTAGCAATCCTGTCCCACCAGGGAGCTAGACTTGTTGAGACAGTCTTCTATCAGAGACTCCCTCCATCCTCCAAATGAGCCTAAAGCATGCATTCCTCGCAGGATGGAAAAGTTGAGTTTCTGAGAAGAATCAATAGGGCTATATCTTTTGCTTGTCTCAAGCTCTTTGATGTGATATAAAAGCAATAATGTGCCTGGGAATGAACTCATAAACAGTTATTCATTTTATAGCATAATAAAAGTGCGGCAAGATTGAATTGGGATTTAGACAAAGAATTGGGCTGGCGGTAAATAGATGTGGTTTTTTCTTGTCAACTCACTCACCTTGCTCATCTTCAGTAAATCACCAGGTAGCTCTCGACCTCAGTTTTTCCACCAGGGAAACCGAGGGAGAGGGTGTCTGGGATAGTCGCTAAACAGGCAGCAATAGCGTGAAAGTTTACAACGAGCTAGGTTCTGCTCCTGAGTATGGAATACACTGCTGACCAGGACAGAATGAAAGAATCCTGCCCCCATGGAACTCCTATTCTAGCGAGGGGAGAGACAATAAATGATCTACATACTCTGTGCATTATTTTCCATGTCGGAAGTGGGTGTGTGCTACCAGAAAAACAGAGCCGGAAAGGTGAATTTCATTGTATGTGGTTGCAGGTTCTGGATCCTAACTCTGGTTAATGACTCCCTTCACTCATAACACACAGTAATGAGGCACTCCTTGACAGGGGGCTGTGATGACTCAAAGAAGTAGGCTGAAGAAAAGCACTTCACACTCCAGTGTTACCATGATTATCATTAGATTCTAATTTCAAATTCTTTGACCCTAAAGTCCCAGTTCTCCGATAACAGATGTTACAGGGACAAAGGACAATATTTTTAAAATACAAAGAAAACCAAGCATAGAGTTTTGTCCAGGTGGTTTGCTTAAAAACATAACCAGTTATGAGAACAGCAATGCTTGAAGAAACGGAGGACCTCCAACATTTGCACAGGACAGATCTGCAGGTTACATTTATAGGAGGGGGGGGGGAGAGAGAGGAGAGAGAGAGAGAGAGAGAGAGAGAGAGAGAGAGAGAGAGAGAGAGAGAGAGAGGAAAAGGGGATGAGGGGGAGAGAGAAAGGATTAATAAATTTTCTTTTTTTTTTTAAAGGAAATGTGCAGGCAGGAATGGAAGTAAGCAGGCAGACAGGCAGGAAGAAAGGGGAGGAAAAACCACTTTATTTATTTTATTTACTTGTTCATCTTGGTTGTTCATCCCGACCCTGAGAAACGAACCTGTGTCCTTGGGATGTATGTGCACTGCACTGACCAAAGGTGGCTGACCAAACCGCTACTCCATCAGGGTGTGTCCAGGAGTTATAAATTTTAAAACAGAGTCTTTAATTTTATAACAAGTGTAACTAGCTTCCAAACCTCCAGGGGCTGGCTCTTTGGATAATGACATACCTGAACGATGATCAGAAAAGGCAAAATTGCCTCCTCTGAGTATTAACGTTAACAGATTCGATATTTTCTTTTTCCTGCCAGAACAGAGCGCTTCTGGCAGAGGTGTGGATTTCAGGGCATCACTGAGAGAACTGCTGACCTCTGTGGGAAATGTGTCAGTCCTTTGATGTAACTTCTTGTTGAGCAAACCGTATTTCTGGCACTGAAAACAGTTGGGTTGATAGCTGTTTCCATCCATCTTTATTCAATGGCATTACCATCGCTCAACTAGTACAGATATTTCTCAATGGAGACTTCTAGAAGGGACAGGGGGTTGGAGAGAGTGTGTATTGAAATGACCAAAAGATTGTTGCCGCGTCCCTGCGCGCTGCTTAGCGAGGTCATAAAATCACTCATGGGGAAGACATTGCTATTAGACAATAGTAAAAGTAGTTCCTCTTACTCTGCTTCCAATTTTTTTTAAGGGCTATACATTTTTTTAAGGAAAGATGCAGGCAGAAATGAAGGTCAGAGTAGGCAGGGAGGCAGGAAGAAGCATTTTGTTTATTTTTATTTAGTTGTTCGCATTGGTTATTCCCCCCTGGTCCTGGGTCCTGAACCTGAGATGCTGGGATGTATGTGGGACTGCTCTCAGGGTGCACTAGACCGCTAGGCCACCAGGCCCTGCCAAGTGCTACACATCTTTTAGCTGATGCTGCAAAATCATGCCTTGTTCGTTTACTCACTCACTCACTCGTTCGTACTGAGTACTGATCTGTGATGTGCTAGGAACTATGCTAGGTCAGTAAAGACAAAAAAAGCCACGAGCTCCCACCTCCAGGAGAGCCCCTGGCCTCTGACATGAGGCTGGGTTGTCTGGACCCTAGAAAAAAGGTCAGTCCATTAACTTTGCAGAGCGCTTGGCCCAGATGCTGCCGGAGCACCGTGCTGCGAGGGTTGTCAGAGCAGCAGCTCCCAGACGCTCCAGGAGCAACGGGGAGGGAGTGGGCTTGGTGCCATGCTGGGGGCAGCAGGATCATTAAGTTCACTAAGCACTTGCAGGGGAATAGGGTTAATGGGCCAGAACCTTTCAGAGCTTAGTGTTCAGGAGTTCAACTAAGTGCCCCAAAGAGCATGTTAAGCGGTTTAGACAAGTTTATTTCAACTCAGCAAAACTTTATGAAGGGCCTCCTCAGGAGCAAGTCGGACCCCGGTGTGCAAGGAGAGACTGGTATCAGTCCCCGGCTTCAGAACGTGCAGTTCCAGTACCACCTGGGGACAGGCCACAGAGCGGGGTGCAGAGGGGCGCTCGGGGTTGCTGTGATGCTCACCAAAACACGCAAGAGGGGTCTGAGGCGAGGAGGAGAGCTAACTTGGCTAAAGACGCTGTGAATCACAGGCAGGGTGCTTAGTCCCCAGAGTCGCTTCTGTCACCTCTTCAGGCCTTTTAGGAACTGGGTCTCCAGGTACAGACTTGACTCAGCCAGCTCAGTGGGTCACAGGACTCATAAGAATGTGGGAGAGAAAAGAGTTCACACAGTGGAGTGCTGATTGAGCATCAGGCACTGTGCAAAGTGCTGGTGCATACTGAGTGCTTCTTATCTGTAATCTCATTTATCTTCAGAAACCATTAGTACAGCACACTACATCCCGAACAGGACATCATTTACTCAATCCACCGGACCAGGACCCAAATCCTGGCTTTCTGAACACTGCAATATTCCTACAATACTGCTGGGAACAAGCTGCTTGTCTTTGGAGCATACAAAGAATCACACCCTTTAAATATTTCGGCAGTGGAATTCTAGCAGATAAACCAAAAGCATCAAAAAGACTCTCTTTTTCAGGAAGTTAAGAAGTCCTCTGTTGACAGCTAGCTGGCTTAATGCTTTTTAAAATCCCAACCTTGAAAGACATTCTGTCCACTCATTCATCCATCCATTACCCATCCAAGCATTCGACGAACGTTCATGGAGGTCCCACTATGTGTGCTGTGTCAGATGCTAGGTGTACAGTGATAAACTCATACACAGTCCTTGTTTTTAAGACAGCCACCGTGGTGGTGGGCAAAACTTTGTAAAAAAAAAAAACAAACCACCATCACCAAAAACCCAAATAATCATTAGAATTCAGTGAATCCTTTTTATGACTGAAGTAGAAATCAAGTTCTGTGAGCGCCCAGCAGGAAGGCAGTCGGTCAGCAAGGGGGAGTTAAGAACTTCCGGGTGACATGGAAACTGAGGATGAGAGCTGCTGAGGGGAACATGGCAGCTTTGAAGGTGTGGGTGTGGAAACACTGAGGATTACGGAGGCTGAATGAGTGGAACAGTCCATAAACCACTGGCAGCATTAGGCAAGGCAGACACTGGACTAGGAATCAGAAGACTTGAGTTTTCCCCTGCGACATGGCACAAGGCAGGAAGATGACACTGGGTAAGTCACTTTGCCTTGCTGGGATTTACTATCCTCATTTATTACATGAGACATTTAACACTGACTTTAAACATTTTTTGAGGAATCTCCATACTGTTTTCCAAAGAGGCTGTATGCATTTACACTCCCACCAACTGTGTAGGAGAGTTCCTTTTTTTCCACACCCTTTTCAAAACTAGTTGAACACATAGGTCACTTTCACAGTGTGAGGTGCTATCTCATGGTGGCTTTTATGTGCATTTTTCTCATGGTGAGCAGTTTTGGTAGAGCATCTTTTCATGTTTCTGCAGGACACGTGCCATCTCTAGAGAAGTGTCCAGCTCTTCTGCCCATTTTTTGAGTGGGTTGCTGGTTTCTGTGATACTGCATGTTATATGTTATGCTATGTGAGTTCTTAATGTATTTCAGACATTAACCTCTTGTCTAATATGTGTTGTGCATAGATTTTTTTCCCATTCCTTGGGTAGCCTTTTTGTTTTCGTGGTGGTTTCTTTCACAGTACAGATGCTTTCTAGCTTGCTGTAATTCCAATTGTTTAGTTTTACTTTCCTTTGCTGTAGGTATCACTTCCCCAAAGATATCTCTGAGGTTGATGTCATGGAGCATTTCCCTTATTATTATTTTTTCCAATATATTTTATGGGTTAGGGCCTGACATCCAAATTTTTTATCCATTTCGAGTTAATTTTCGTGCACGATGCTGAATGAATAATCTAGTTTAGCCATCCCATGGCTAGACATATACACAAAGAGAGCAAAACCACGAATCAGAAAAAACACATGAGCCTCTGTGTTCATCGCTGCACAGTTCACAATGGCCAAGACATGATAGCAACCTAAGTGCCAATGAACAGATGACTGGAGAAAGAAGCTATGGTCTATATACTCAGTGGATTCCTATGCAGCTATTGAAAAAAGATGAAATAGTGCCTTTTACACCTCCCGGATGGAACTGGAGGTGGTCGTGCTAAGTGAAATAAGCTAGAAAGTAAAAGAGAAATACAAGATCATTTCATTCATATATGGAATACAAAGAAACAAAGCAACTGAACAGATAATCTCCACAAAACTCACAAGAAGATTGTAGTTAACAGAGGGGTGGGGTCGGGGAGGGAAGAGGGAATGAAGAGTTATTACTGAGGAGATAATGGACACCAGAACTCTGGGGGTGGGTGTGGTGTGACGTGCACAGCAGACTGATATGTGAATTCAAGGTTCTGAAAATCACATGGCAAGATAAACAAAAGAAATAACAACATAATGAAAAATATCGACAAATGGTTTACCTCTCATTAATTGGGATATAATTAAACATATTATGGGACTTTGAGAACAGTGTGTCAATACAAAGTATTATGATTAAAAATGAACTTGCCTCCCCCAATCCCAACTGCCCCTCACCAGATAAGGACAGCTCTCAACCTTAAGGCAAAGAACAGTGACCCATGGCTAAAAAGAAGTTCACACCGTCCCTTGTTATTAACAAGAGCTCATTGCTACATTTGGTTTTTTTTCCTCCCCCTCCTTTCTAACCTCTCAATGGACTTTAGATCTCTTCCTGCTTCCCCAGGCACCATCGTCATTAGTTTCACTCCTGTGGCGTGGAGTAGATGACCAAAGGCTGGAATGTAGCACAAACTGGGAAGTTAATGAGTCACACTGGGCTGGACGTGACTCCCAGCTCCCCAGACCAGGATGAAGGCCCTCAGAAGAGGAGCTTCTCTCTCTGGGTCCCCTGTGCTAGAGACACACAGGCCCATCCAGGCTTCTCTGGGAGGATGCTCCCAGGACAAGACACTACTCCCCTCACAGCTGCCCTACGACCACCAGTAATGACGGCCACCTGAGATTCAGACAGCCTCCCCATTATCTACACTTATTACATCAGAGGCTTCTCTTCCTCTTAGTCTGGGGGTAGAAATATTATACCTCCTCCTGGGATGTCATCTCTTGGTGGGAGGAGCAATATGAATCTGCCATGTGGGGAAGGGATTAACATTTTTTAAAAAAGGAAACTGAAGGTAACTGGCCAGGAAAAAAAAAAGGTTTTGTGGCTTTGACAGACTTGAAAAGCTGCTAAGGAGGCAGCAGCAGTGAAATAAAGGCTTAGCAGGGCGACAGCGACAGTCACAGCCTGTCTCACAGGGCGTACTGTGGACCATGCACTACGCTAAGTGCGTTATTAGAAGACACATCTGTCCTCACGACGACCCGCAGACAGAGATCCTACTCTTGTCACAGCTGTAGAGGTAAGGAATAAAGAGGTTAAATGACTCGTGCAAGGGACCAGAGATAGAAGTGACGGGAGCAGGATTGTAACGCAGAGAGAAATAGCCAACAAATGGCTTCCAAGCTTGGCTATAAAGCTTCAGGAGATTTTTCTAGCACTGAATCCTGAACAATCCAGAGGACATAGTGAATTAGAATTTCTAGGGATGCCACCTGGGATGATGTCATTTCCTAAAATCTTGGTAGTTCTGCTATGCAGCCAGGCTAGAGCCCCTCTGGAAGACACCTGCTTGTACGACCTGAAGGGACAGATCCAGCACCAAAATGGTATTAGTTCAGGGAGTCAGGTGACAGCTCAGTGGAAGAGAGCAGTGTCTGGAGCCAGGATGGCCCATTATGGCAAGTGCCCCATGGGAGTGAGCACTCTTTGTGTGAAGGGGAACTGGAAGACCACGCAGCCAGCACGATACAGGCGGAGTCACATTTAAGTCACTTCTAATCTCAGTGTTCTCTGAGTCTACTTCCTGTCACTCATTCTTTCATCTCCTATTCATGGAGCATAAACTACATGCTGGGTACCATGCTAGGAACTGTCATTTCACTAGTGCACAGAGTAACACTGCTAAGGCAACCCCAATTTTTACTGGCCTCTCTGGCCACTGGTAGCTTGTAATTTTAAAATTTGAAGTAGCTGTAGCAAAGTTGATCGGCATCTCAGACTATATTCAAGGGAGGTCTTTGCCCTAAGTTTTTTCACTCACTGATTCATTTATTTACTTAGCAGCTATTTATCGATGGGTTTTGTATGCTGTATGGCTATCTACCCACCACAATTTGGCTCTCCCTCCCACACACTATTTACTAGCAGCAGCTGCCAACCCAGGGACTTCATGTCCTCGTGCCCTTTGGAATTACTGTGGCCACATGACTGAGTTGTCCCCAGCAGAATGTAAGTGACAGTGCTGTACACACCTTGGGACCCGGTCCAGGAAGGGCTCCTTCCACATGCTTACCTTTTGGCTGGATTGAATATAGAAAACCCCCAGGGAGATGTTGAGAGTCACATATTGATGACAGGAGCCTCTGATGACCTGAGTTGTCAAGAGTGACAGCTTGGATGAAGGCCATCCTGACGACCGGCAGGTGCCTAGTATTCCTATGCAGGAATAAAGTCTGCCGTGCTGGAGCCATTATACATTTCTTTGGTGGATGTGCTGGAGAAGGTAGTCTGCCTTCATGAAGGTCTGTGAACAAGGCAGACCTTCTCCTCTATCTCAGAGTCTGCACTGCACTGGGGGACACAGTCAAGGCTGTGATGAGAGAAGTTCCCCATGGTAGACATAACGGGGGCTTCTAAACCATCATCGTGGGGGAGCTGGGAAACGCCACCCAAGCTGAGAATCAGAAGTCATAGTGGAGACCATCAGATAGGGAGAGAGCTAGGGTGTTCCCAGCAGAGCACAGCCTGGGGCAAGAAGGAGCTTGAGGCCTTTGAGGAAATGGAATAGCTTCAGTGGAGGAGGAGTGAAATCAGAGGGCAAAGTTGAGGAGTGGTGTGGGATGGTGCTGGGGGCTTCAGATCTTCCACCAGACCAGCAGAGGAGAAGAGTTCATGCCCCTCTTACAATACCATCTCAGAGGTTCCTACTTCATCCACGGAGTATCTTCCAGTCCACAGTGCTGTGCTATCGAGCCGCCCTTTTTGCTCTGCTCACTCCTGCTTGGTCTGAAGGAACGCTGTGTGCGTGTGCGTGTGTGTTAGAGGTGAGAAAAGGAGGTAAGGAGAAAGCCGGGGAAGGAAGTTGATGTAGTCATTTTTGAACTGAGTCAGAGCAGAAAGCTAACAGAGGGTGTGGGTTTTCTGGGTGTCGCCGGCCTGTACTGGATGAAGGCCACAGCTCTGGCAGATCTGTGCAGTGGAGTCACCAGCTCTGGCAGGTTTAACAGAAAAGAAGAGTACTAGGCCAATTCCAGTTTAAACAGACAATACTGACACCCTGCCAGGAAGAATCTGAGCAATATTTTGCAAACTTTAATAACAGCTAAGAGAAGCCCATCAGAACATGTGGCTTTGTCATGCATCATTGCTTAGCTGGGCCCACATAATAGCAGAGAGAAATGAATCTATCTTTTTCCATTCCTAGAGAATACTGTTTTTCTTCTTCCCACATGGAAAGGAATTTAGTAAGGTCTACCTGTATTTGTTGTGTTCCTTATTTCCACTTCTTTCTAAAATGCCCATAGGGTTTAGACACCCCCCCCCCCCGAAGGTAGTCAGTTAACGTTCAGAAATACCTTCTCTTATTTGGAAATTGTCTTCTAGAAACTGAAACTTTCTTTGGTTGACTTAATTGGTAGTTTTGATATCCTATGTGACAGAGAGTGGTCATGGGAAACAGGTAGAAGCTTTTGGGTGACGCCAGCAGGAGCGTTCCTCATGGTGGGAGACCTCGCATGGTGGGATTGCCCCACATGCTCTGTCCTGCAGGACAAGGGAAGTTGACAGCTTCCTGGATCGAGCAGTTGAACGAGGATGAGATGGTGTTGGAACCTGAGATGGGACCACATCGCAGATCTATCACTTATGAACTGTATGGCTTCGGAAAAGAGAGTCAAGCCCTCTTACCTGTAAAATGAGGACACCTCTGACAAGTTGAAGGTTAGGTATGTCAAGTGCCTTTTAGGAGAATCCCATCAAACATCACGTCTCTTCCTCCTTCTCTTCTGCCTCGAGGCTAAGAGAGCAGGTTGCCAAGCCCTGGACAGCAACAGTCCTGTGTCCAGGTCAGCATACGGGCTCCTTACACCCAGTCCTATGATGGTGACATATAATGTATAACATTCCTCTGTCATGGCAAAGCAGGGAGATCCGGGGTGGGCGGTAACATGAGTTGTTCAAATGTTCGCGTGCTTTCCACAGGGAGAGGTGTATCTAAAGAGTTGAAAGGACAAGGCAGACCCAAGCGAGTGGGGAGCCCCCCAAACACAGAAGCTGCAAGCTGGGGTCCTTGGCAGTCACTCACACTCGTCTCCACCCAGGGCCTGTGAGAAGTGTTAGCCTCACTTTGGGAAGAATGTTAACTAAAGCATGGATTGAGATCTTTTTATCTTAGCCAAATATTGTCCAAACAATACCGAAGTAGGGAAAGAAAAAAATGGGAGTGGGGGAAGGAAGGAATGAATTTCCTTTTGGTAGGTGGTTCTGATGGTGTTTGTCAGGGGTGTCCAAGAACGGGACCAGGACGTTTTTCTTTTACTATTTAAAAAACATTAATTAATTAATTAATTAACTAATTAAAGGAAAGGTGCAGGTGGGAATGAACACAAGTAGTGAAGCAGGCAGGAAGAGAAAGGAGGAAGAAACATCTGTATCTATTTTTGAAAATTCAGTTGTTCACATTGGTTGTTTCCCCCTAGACCTGGGAGTTGAACCCAGGGTGGCCTGCACTCCTTGGGAGGTGATTAACTTAACCCCTGCTCCACCAGGGTGCAGTCAGGACCCTATTCTTTACTCATTAGGTTTGCTCTTTCCTGAAAAGGCCTTCCCTGACATTCTGTCCCCAAAGAGGTCATTGTCTATCTCCTAGCCTGGCTGTATGTTTGTCACGACATTTGTCATCATCTGAAATTACACACATTGATTTGGTTTTGTGTTCATAACTTGTCTCCCCGAGAGGAACGCACCTGGGATGGCAGGTACTGTATCTCATTTGCTGCCATCTCCCAAAAGCTCAGAGTCTGACACAGCATGAGAGAAATAGTCATTGAATAAAGCAATGAACAAAGTCATATTATAGGTATCTGCATATATACTATACATACAAATATAGTTACCGCTGTTTTTATTTTTCGAAGTTAGCAGGATGATTAAGTAACAACATAATTGAATTATTGATATAAAGTAGACATTAAAAAAGAGAATTTCCTGGCCAATATGGTCCATTCCCCTGTATTAACAAACACTTTAGAAGCAGAATGACTTCCCTCCACATTTTCCACATCAGTATCCTCTTAAAGTTCAATGCTTGACCACTGCCTTTCAAGTTACATTGCAATAAATATGCTTACATTTTAGAATTCTATCCCCTTTCTTCATAATCAGAAGGTATTATCCAGATAAGTTGTCATTTCTACCATCATTTATCTTAAAATCTGTTCAACTGTCTCAGATGTATAAGCCTTACATTTCAGGGTCAGTAAAATACCACTCTTGGTCTGTCAACAAATAACAAGTGCATTATACACACTTTAAATAGATGTGATTACCCCAAATCTATTTTTCCACAGTAGACTGGTGTCTGCAGGGTTTAAAGATTTTGATAAAGGAAGAATCATTTTCCATCAGGCAAACAAAATCTCACTACACGAAAGGAATCTTAGCAGTAGGAATGATAGGGCTGCATGAGATACTTTACACTTCAGAGTAAAATTTGTTCTACTCTCAGTTGTTAAGGTCATATTTGAAGAATGAATTGGGGGTGATATAGAATTAAGAACAATCACAACTGACAGTCCACCTGAGTAATAGGCAAAGAAACAACCAGAATTCACAACTCCTTTGGAGCTCTCCATCTCCAGTACATGTGCCATGTTCTCTCTCTGACTCTCATTCTCTCCTAGGTGCTCTGCAAAAGGAAATGAAAGGGGCCCGTGTGGGAAGGCAGTGTCCCCGGGGCTGCAGACCTTGACTCGAGAAGCATTCTCTGATGGGAGGTTTCCTCCCCACCAGTCTCTTTAAGCTGGGGTAAGGGGGATAGTACATACCATCTAGTGCTGTCCTGAGATCAGATAGGCTCATAGCACAGTGCCTGGCCCTTTGTAAGTCTCAACCAGAGAATGTTAGCAATCATGCAAGACTCTATTTGGTGCCTGACTTCATACCCTCTTCTCTTCCTCCACAAATTCTGCAGTACAGTGATATTTGTTTTATGGAAATATTGAAGCAGAAAAGTCCCACTGAGCAGTTGCATCCCATCTGTGGGAGTGAATCCTGAGAAAGACAGAGAAGTCAGCTGCCTTCACAGCATTAGAGCAATTATACCCTGCGTTATTAAACTATGGTCCCCAGTTCAATCCACGAAATAATAAGAATTTAAATACAGCCCAGACAGTAGCACTTTCCCTCATCTGTGAAAGAGTGGTATTCGACAGTGAAGCTCTCCAGCTAAATTACTAAGTGCAGAGCCTAAATTTAGGATGGGGCAATTCTGAAACAGTTGATTATTGCATCTAAGATTATTGGTGTTCTTGTGAACTGTTGAAACTGATGAAATAAATATAAAATGGTAGATTATTACAGACACGATTATGGGAAAAATCTTGCCTGGGCTGCCTAGAATGGCTCCGCACTGCTCTATGGAAAGACTATTAAAAACCTATTACAGCACATGCCTTCAAAAGGCATTGCAAACAGTACTCACCTTCTAAAAGAAATCTGACATAGGGGCTGAAGAGAGCAGTTTATTTCATCATCAAATTTGACCCTTAAGATGAAGAGACGTATCTTAGGAGATTGGAACGCTACTCTGTGGTTCACTTGATTGGAAAAAACAATAACAAAAAGAAACAACACAACAACAAAACAGTGGTTCACAAAAAATGCTAGATCAGGCACCGCAGTGCTGTAAGTCAGAAATGTACCTTCTATTAGTTCCTGAGAAGCCAGAAGCAGAGCATATCAGCCTTTGTGTTATAAGACAGACACCATAGCTCTCTACTTTCAGGTGTGGATTTTTTTTTTGCCAGTTTCTTGCCTTCCCTAAGCCTTGCTTTCCCATCATAAATCAAGGATGGTAGTCACAGGACCTTCTTCAAAGGGTTACTGTGAGGTGCAGTGTTCAATGTTTATATGACTTATTCTATTCAATCACTGCAGGAACTCCACAGGAAGTGCTCAATAAATGGTAGCCATTTTCCAAACTTCCATTCTGCCTCTGCAATCTAAAACTCTGCTCTTGGGCAAATTACTTAATTTCTAGGTGTGGTTGTTTCCTCTTGCAGAAAAAGGAGATGACTAATGATTGTACCTAACTGACTGAATTGTTGGGAGGAATGAATTATGCATAGCGTACTTATCATAGTAAGCGCTCTGTGTGTTAGTTGCTGTTATTATCACGACTATTACATTTATTTCAAGAGTCAGTCAAGCCCATGGAAAGGGATTAGGGGGAGCAACCCTGCCCAGGCTCAGTCCTGTCAATCCATGTTATGACGGAAGCCTTGGACCTGCTGTCCCTCTCTCCAGCTGTGGTGTCTTAGCGGCCCTGTCTATGATCTATGGTGTGCCATGATGAGCCTCCTGAGGTTACACCCCAATCCCAACTAGGAGTCTCTCTCTAAAGAGGAATTAGAGTGTAGGAAGGAAGAGGCAGTAGCTGAAAACCATTAACTCAGACTTCCCAATTTTGTAGGTACCTTATTGGGATTTCTGCATTATTTTTGTTTTTACCCAATAAGGTAATTTTGTTATTATCAAAGTCACACAAATATAACAAAGAAAACAAACACTTTTAAAAACCAGCAAAATATTGGCAGGCTGTCCTGCTTCTTTCTTTTATTTCCCTTGTCCTCCTTTCTCTCTTTCCTTCCTTCTTTCCCACTGCTCCAATATATTGGGGGAATCAAAGAATGGAATTAGCCAAGACCTTTCTCAAACTGGTAAGTCAATACCACCAGCTTACCAAAGTTCTCCTTGACCAGAATTTGAGCTGCCTGTTTGTATTTTGGTGATTTGTTAAAAAGAAAAAAAAAAAATCGGAAAATGAAGTGGTAAACACAGAGCTGTCTAATGAAACACTAGTTGGTTCAAATTCTATCTACTGAGCTTCAGTTTCTTAATCTGTAAAATGTGGGTAGCAGTAATACTTTACTCAAGGGACCACTGAAAGATTTATAGGAAAACATGTATCTGACATTTTAGCAACTTTGGCACATAGTAAAGGATTATCCAGGCTAAACAACATTACTTTCTCAAGCTTTAGCATTCAGTACCAAACAGTTAGTACTCTGGTGAGCCAAGATTTTCCTCCTTTTTTATCATGTTAAAATATACATTATATAAGATTTACCATATATTAAGTGTATAATTCATTGGTACTAAGTAAATCGACTTGGCTGGGTAACCATCATTTCCTCTTTTTTTGTGAATAAGGCCCTGGAGACTCTGAATCATATCTTATGACTTACCCAAAGTCACACTGAGTCCTGGAAGCTACTTTTTCCACCCCTTCAGATTTCCCTGGAGTTTGGGAGAATCTATTTTTCTTCTCATGTGAACATAAGTTTTGGAATGAGTGGTGAAGTCTGGGATTAACCAAATAAAATCACAGCATTCATTTAGCCAGCACCTTCATTCCACAAATACTTATTGAGTATCCACCATGGAACAAACAAGAAATTTGGCAAAGAGAATCTCAGTTGTTCCTTTCAACAGCCGTATTGGGATTTGGTTGGTATTATTTTTTTCCTGTCATCAGTGAGGCCATAGAGGTCCGAGAGGGTTGGTAACTTACTCGAGGCCACACAGTAAATAGTGAAGATAGGAGAAATCAGGGGGTATGACTCCAAGGGAGCTGGGTGAATCTGATGACAGGGCTTGTTAAGGGGTTTTAGGGATAACATCTTTCCTCCCTTTGAGGCAGAACAACATAATGCCTATATGATGGAACCGAGCTTTTGTTATTATAGAAAGAAGAAATAGACTGCTCTTACACATGTGTAGCTGAAGTGGTAAAAGAATTAGGTCTCATGGTCATAGACTGAGAATACTGCTGAATTATCATACCAAGGTATTATTATGTCTTGGGGATGACGGTGCTGATGGCAATAATGATATTGCTGATGACGATAATGCTGCTATCATCCATGAAGTACCTACCACATTCTGTATTAGGTATTCATATTACATATTCATGTAATATTTGCTGGGCAACTACTCTCGTTTAGGTACTGTGAATACAGCTAGTGGTAAGAAAGACAGATATACGAATTCCAATTCTCACAGAATTTATAATCTAATGAGTAATAAGGGTATGTTGTGTGAGATTGGGGTAATAATAGTAACAACAAAACTACTTCTGTACTTCTCTTTACTGAGCAACTACTATGTTCCAGACACTCTTCTAGATGCTTTACATACAAAATGCATTGTTCTACTGATTCCTGAACATCAGGGAATGTTAATTCCCTCCTAACAAATATGGGCACTGGTGGGCTTGTCTTACATCAAAATGTCAACCATATTCTTCTCTGAGGCTAAGTTTTGGTTTCATTTTCTATCCAGTCGATTTATTACTTCCATCTTGGGTTTAGATTCCAATATCTGCATCTAGAACTCAAAAATATCTTGGTACTTGTTTTTAAGGAGCTATCTTGTTTTCTTCTATGCAGCAGAAGGGGAAATAGGGAATCCTAGCCAGATCACTGCCTATGAACTTCCTTGTGGGAGATGTGTGCTGAAATCAGGTGTTCCTATCTTCTTCATCCTAAAGAGCCCTGGAAGAAATGTCGCCTTCGTAGGGGCAGGGCTTTCTTTAGGGATAGATTTAGTTAAGTGTGATCGTGGTCATTCTTTGTAGGAGTCAGGGCTACTTCTCTATCCTTGAATATCCTATGCAGGATGATGGACACATATAGTAAGAACAGTATCTCAAATCCGTGCATCTTATTTCAGTTTACGTTGTACTTTCTTTAAGACTGTCTCACTTGATCCTTTCAAGAACCTTGGAGGATACCTTTATTTTATAGATGACAAATACACATTTTGAAAGCATAGAAATTCATCTTTGGACGTAGAAAATATAGGATTTTTATTCCAGTTTTGCCAGTTATTAGTTTTGTAACTGGAGGTAACTCATTCCATATCTGAAATTCTCAACTTGCTCATCTGCAGAGTGGAGATAATTATACTTATGCCCTAGTTGTCTGCACCCCGCCTTCCCCAATAGAGTAAATGAAAAGATGCTTGTTAAACACAGTGCTTGGCACACAGTGAGCAGTCAGTATTTGGAAACTGTAATTAAGATTGCTCCTATAACCTTCTGAGGTTATTTGGCAAATATTTGAAATACCGATTCTTTTGAAAGTACTGACTATAAGCCTTGCTCAATTGGATTAGGCAAAAGGAATCTTTTTACAAGGAAAACATGCTCAGTCAGAGAACACAGGTTTCACTTGCCATTGCCTCTGGTGCTAAAGGACATGCCAAGATGAAAAGTCCTAACCAACCAGTAGTCAAGAGCTTTTCTCTCCTTGTCCACAAAATGCTGATGAAAAGCACTTTGTACTGTAATTAAGATTACACTGAAGAATGAATCCTCCATCACCCCATCATTCAATCACCTTTCCTCTGCCAGCAAGGG
This sequence comes from Solenodon paradoxus, assembly GCA_004363575.1. Lineage (NCBI taxonomy): Eukaryota > Metazoa > Chordata > Mammalia > Eulipotyphla > Solenodontidae > Solenodon > Solenodon paradoxus. The sequence continues at coordinate 387,217 of RJWH01001310.1, forward strand.
ACCAGAAGTTAGCTTCACCTTCCCTGACAAACAATCACCTGACCTCCAGCCCATGAGTCCCATCGCTGGGATAGTATTCATTGATTACAGGTGCTAGAGTCCAATATTTCTCTCAAATCTATCTTTCTATGGTCTGCAGTCAGGTCAAACTGAACCACATACTCATTTTCTAGGAGGACAGCTGCTGATGCGAGAGTGATTAGAATTTTTTTCCTACAACCCATTGTTCACATCCAAGTCTTCATTCTTCCTAGCCCAATGGGTCATTTCATCTCTGCAATCTCAGCACAGGGGTAGAAGACAGCGCTCCTTGAAAACTGTACTTTTTCTGCAGTTACCACAACCTCAACGGGACTCATTGAGGAAACTTTTCTCCCACAATAGTTGTTCTAAAGGATGAGGGACTCCCTTTCCCTAGTGGCGCCTGTCTTTTCTGAGAAGACTACTTGGCTCATTTCCTAGGTCAATATGACAGGCCACTCTAGACTTCTTAAAATAAGTGCTTTGATGTGACCATTTTGTCAGGTGGTAAACAGCTTTCTCACAAAGAAGGTTTAGACGACTGTACCTTGTTGGAAGCCATCTTAACGCTTAATAAGCTCAGTGGGAACAGTGCTGGGGCACAAGAGTCCTGACTCCTGATTTTAGCTTGGTTTGACTGGCTATGGAAACTTGGACAGGTCACTACAGGCCACAATTTGCAAATCAGTATGGTTTCCTCATCTATAAAATGGAGAGAATAACACTTGGTTCACCTAGTTTTCAGGGTTTTTGTAAAGATCAAAGGAGGTGATAGTAGCAGAAACAGTTTGAATATAATAATTTAAGTAGCTTCAATTCACAGAAACATTTCAGTTTTAATAAAAACACTACAATAGTTACAGGAGGTTTAACCAGTAAATACTATTCCCCACTCCCCGCCCTCACCAGTACAAGACAATGATATTTGGAAGATAAGTACCATGAGTATAAATCAAATCGTATGGATAAAAAAATAAGAATTTAGGTTTGACAGAAAACAATAGAAAGAAAGCTAATACAAAGATGACAGATTGTCAAAATATAGGCAATATCAAAAACCTACAAGTAGGTATTACCTTGACTTTGCAAGAAAGAGAAATCAACAAAAGCAGTAAAACTCTACATGATCTAAGGGTGTAAACAGGTTACTATTACAATGGGGAAACCTAACCAGGTAAGAAGTATGGGTAGCCTCCCATATCAGGAAGGTAAGTTAAAAAAAAAAAAGACACTTTCCATAGTGTAAGTCAATACAATGTGTCATAACCAGATGCTACTTTATACTCAAGTGTATTGGAAATTAGAAATCTGGATCAAACCTTGTGCTCTGGAGGGAATACACACTAGTTCACTTGTACGAGCTATAATCTGAGAGGATGTAGTGAAGTTAGACACAGAGCTGTGGTAAGGCTTTGGAGGCTCCATCCTTGGTCCGGAGCAGATACGTTCTTCCTAGAGTTTGTACCCAAGGGTATGTGACCAGTTGCTAAGAAAAATGTGATAGAATGTGAGGCAGCAATTAGAAACAAGGAGAGATTTTGAAACATGTGACGAAACTATGAATTATATCCTAAAACATCATTTGTGTAGATTATAAACATCCACATGGAAAACAAAAGTATATATTAATGATCTGTTAAACACAGTAGAGTGTTTGCCTAGGTAGGTGGGCAATGGAAGTGGACCTGGGAAAAAAAGGGAGAGAAAAACCCAAGAGAGTTTCTCTGAAGAGCTGAAATAATAGCAGTAGCTTTAACTCAATGCAGGGAACTGAAATCCCAAAAGAAAACCTGCGTGCAGAGTATGATTTCATTTCTGTAAAAACTATATACACCTGAAAGATCAAAAGCACTGGTAATAAAATATTAACAATGATTTATTATTTCTGGGTGCTTGCAGGTAGTGGGACTTATTTTCTTTTGTTTATTTATTCTAGACTTTTTACAATGGATATACATTCTTTTTGCACCAAGGAAAATTAATTGAAAGTCCTAGAGATGTTTTTCTCTCTTAGTAACCTGTAGAAATGCCCATTTGAAGACTCGTGTCCCTGAAATATGACCTGAAGTTGGTATTTCTGGTTCTGCTTCTCATGAAAACGGAGAGGTGTAAAATTTTAAAGAGCTGAGTCTTTGGCAGCCATATTTACCAAAAGAAAGAATTCTGTTTGAAGAGAGAGAAAATGGCATGCTGGGGTAATGGTTTCTTTAAGTTGGCTCCAGCATGAAACTTAAGAGTGTATGGTTGAAAAACATTGTTGCTAAAAGCTGCCAGGTCTTTCCTGCCCCAATTTAAATCTACAGACAGGAAGATTTAAACATATCTGCCTTTGGCCCAATCAGGGGTCAAATAATGCCACTGGCTTTTGTTTTCTAAACACTGGAATTGGAGAACATTTGCAGTCCTTTCTGTGGGGCAGGCAACCTTTTCTGTACATTTTTCTTTTGCAGGAAAAATATTTGTTTATGTTTATATGTGATGTGAATGTTAATAATAGTGACTATCAATAGGTGAGATTAGAATTCCTCTGAAAGAGGGAACTATTTGCATGAAATTTTTGGTTACACTCTACCAGGTAGTAGTCAAATCCACAAGAATTGCTGATCAAATGCCCTGAATGACATACTACGAAGAATTTTGTCCCCTAAAGAAAAGTGGAGGAAAAACTGGGACAGCAAGGGAAGAACATTTGTGGAGAAAAAGGCAAGCAATCAAAGATTGCTACGGAGTCTCAGGTTCTTGTGCTTAGACATTGTAAAGTCAGAATAGCTTTCCAAAGAGCTTTTCCAGTAACTGAGCTTCTTCAACAGCCTGAATTCCCTAAAGATTGGAATTATAGAATTGCAAATACCAAACATACTAAGAACGAACTATGGATGCTACTCAAGAAGGGAGAAAAGTCACCTCGATTGAACACGTTATGTAGCTTATCTTATTTAAGTTTTACTATAATCCCGAGCAGTGAGCATTATTATCCCCATTTTACACAAGAGGAGGCTAAACTCAGAGATTAAACCAATAGCCCACCATTTCACAGTTGAGAAATGATGGTACTAGAATTTGACCCAGACTTGCTTGCAAAGTCTGGTCTCTTTCTACTCTGTTAAATGATTTTATTTGAAGGAACAATCAAAAGATACACAGCAGTTGCTTTCAGGGAATATTTAATAAAAAAAGACTGACAAACCATCCTCTTTTGATGTTTCATGATTTCTGGTGATGTTCCTGCATTTATCATGGAGTCTGTAACTTGTAAGGGAAGTCTTAGCCTCTAAATAGGAAGCTATTCTTGGGATTGAGGTGGGTATGGTGACACTTAAGTTGAATTTTGATCAAAAATAGATAACCTTGATGAAAGAAATGGAAACTGACTTTAGGGAGAAGAGTTCACAAAGCAGAAGGGTGAGACGTAGTTGTAGGAGGCAGGCAGCATGAAGGTGGAATAGACAGACCTAAAGTGAGGAGCATGGATGGAGATAGGGAAGAATAGAGACGTGCTTTTCAGTTCTAGGCAGGTTCGTTTTCCTTCAGTAAAACAAATATGCATTGATAATCTACTGTGCAAATGTTGAGCATCATGCCAGATGCTGGGAATCTGAAGATACATATAGCAGGGAATGAATGACCATTAGGAAACATCCGTTTGGAAGTATAATGGATATTTTTGGTAGCTACCAAAGTTATCTTCACCTCCCCTTCCTAAACTTTCCTGTCAGGGGATATGAGCCACTCATCACTCCAATCTCTTTTATACTCGGATTGGTTTAGAGACAGGCATTAATCAGCAAAAGCTCAGAGTTTTTGTCTGCTAGTGAGGTGAAAGAAATTCTTTCCTCCAATGTGCATATCAATGAGGAAACTTAGGCTAGGGGCTATGAAAATCATTTTGATACCATGAAGTATCAAGTTATTGTAAGAATAAGCCCATAAAAATAGAATCAAGAGAAATAGAGACAAATGAAGCGCAATGACCCTACTAACCACTGGATCAAACTATACCTGAAGCCTAATATCTTTCTTCATTAATGTGAATCAATATACTTCAATTTGAGCTAAATTTTCTGTGACATGTGGCAAAGACATCATAATAATTTAAGGAGCTATAAAAACAGACCATTCCAATGTCATGTACTGAGTGCTCTAATACACATATGAACAGAGTGGTATGGAACTTCAGAAAGGCACTGTGACTGTAACACTGGGATACACAGAAGGATTTCCAAGGAAATGACTTCACTGAACTTTGAAGGATGAATTAGAATTAGGTGAGGAAGGAGTTTCAGTTATAGGTAACAGCATGAGTACAGGCACAAAAGTATGCGCTATATGATGTTTGTGGGGAACTTCAAAGAGTTTGGTATTATTAGATAATCAAGTATGATGCTTGACTGGCAGGAAATGTGGCTGGAGAAGAATTTGGGTTTCATTCAGTAGGTAAAATGGTTTTAGGCACGTGAGTGTTGTGTCTGGAGTTATATTTTGCTTTAGAATGGAGGATACAGTTAAATGAGACAGGGAGCCCAACTAGAGGGGTACGGCATTCACACGTTTACTACACGATATGGTTGTAGGCACTCATGGGCAACGAAGTCATAAGGATGAGACAATCCTTATCCTCAAGGAATTTACTGTTAGTTGAGACTGTTGTAGAAGTTCAGGTAAGAGAATGGAGGTGGAATGGAACAGTATCTGGAGACAGACAGGTAAGATTTCATCAGGAAGTCAAAGAAATTTATAATCAGTTACATCTGTGCTTTATTTACCTACTTATAGGCTAACTCTGAATGATCAGCTGTGTTTCTATACCCCAAACTACTATTCCACATCGGCTTATCCTGCTGGGATCACATGGTGTGATTTCCACAATGAATATTTATATCTTTGTTATTCCACATGGAATCCTCTTCTTACTCTTGGTGTAGAGCTGACTGACTATGGGAAGACAAAGGACTGTTAGCCCAGGGTCAGGCTGTTGGCCGACACCAATGGATTGCTGGTGGCTGCATATAGGGCAGTGGTGTTGAGAACAGCGCTATCATTGTTCACGTTGGTTTTTGATGTCTGCATGGACATGGAAGGATCTGATGGAAATCATTACTATGTATTTACTAACTTGGTCTTAGTCCACTGTTTCATTTGGCCACTGTGTGATAAAATGATCAGCAGATGACTTTATGGTACATCCTTTTCAAAGCAAACACAAGCATAACAAATGCGAGCCAGTTAAAATATGATCATTGCTAAATGACAAAAAGGTGACAAAGGTTTCTTATTAAAATACTCTTTTAACTTCTTAACATATACTTCTTAAAATAGTCAGCTTGGTAAAACAACTCTACTTTAAGATACATACAGCGTGAGGACCTCTTTATTCATGAGACTCTATTCAGGCTCAAGGACCATCCACTGAATGGAATTGCTACTCTTGTCAAAACACTATTTGAAATGACAATTATTTCATTTTCTTAAATAAAGGAAATTTAGACTATATATCCTATGTATACTCTATATTTACTTATACTTAGACGCTCTCACATAATTTTCTTCAGCTCAAGTTTCTGTTCTCATAAATCTTTTTAGAAATCCTATTCAATAGCATCTTCTAAAAGATTTTGCATTTTAGAAAGCAAATAAGGTAATTCTAATGACAAGTAGTTTCTTACTCACAAAAGACACTGAGTAATTCTAGGATTTCTTTGTATTGTTTGTAGGCAAGCAGGTTCCTTTGCTTTAAGCAGCAGCTACAGTCTTTTAGGGTGACCTAAGAGGGAATGCAAACTACCCATTTTTAAGAAGTTTTTATTGACATAATATTGATTTATCACATTATACAGGTTCCAGGTGTATAGTGTTATAGTTAGACATCTGTACATGCTATGATTCCTCCAAAAATCGTGTTTCCATCTGCCACCATACAACTGACCCTCCTTATTCAATGTGCCCATGCCCATCCCTTTCCCCTCTGATGACCACCACTTGGTTCTCATAATCTTAGCAGATGTTTTGTTTCCTTTATCTTTCTAACTTCTAGGTGTACAGTTCTATAGTTCAATTTCTATATACATCACCTTATAATCACCCTTAAAAGTCTAATTTCCATCCATTACCCCACAATTAACGCCCTTTATCCATCTTACCCACACCTATATCCCTTCTCCACTGGTAACTACCATTCTGTTGTCAGAATCAAAGGGCTTGATTTTGTTCTGCTTTGCTTGTTCGTTTATTTCCTTTTTTTCCACATGAGTAAAATCATCTGATTTACGTCTTTCTCCTTCTCTGACTTATTTTAAGTATTTAGGTATTTCTCACCCAACATTCACAACACAATTATTATGGTTGCCACTTAAAATGCATAAATCTGAAGAGGCACAGAGGTTCAGCCTAAGGTCGCAGAATTAAGACCCCAAACGACAGTACCTCTTGTTCCAGTTGAGTCATGGAAATGAACATGGACAGGGTCTGATCAAGTGAGTGGCAGAGATTGGGAGAGGTCATTTAGGTTTAGTCTCGAAAGCCTCTGTGTGGATCTTATAATCACTCTGTTCAGGTGCGTTTTGCAGTAGTAGTTAGAGAAACTGGGTCTATCACACAGAGATGCACCAGGGGTCTCAGATGACCTCAGGGTCACTGCTCTGTAACCAGGGCATCCAAGCCAGCCCTGCTCTGATTATAGATAAAGCAATAATCTGGCTTCACACAACCTTGTACTTGAAGATTTCCTGTCTGTCCAGTGCTTTCTAGAGCCTTTTTCACCCCTACCTGCTCTGTGAGTGCCCCACATCTTATGCTTTTGGGTTACTCCTATTTTAGAAGTTCTATCCCCAACTACTTCTTTCTTAAAATGGAAATTCAATCTTCAGAACTGTTCTGCACTGCTGGTCCCAGAATTAAAAGCAAGCACTTTCAATGGGGAAATTTAATTTATTTGATATACCTGTACATGTATAAAATTGGATCCAGCATCCATTTGGGTTGCAGGCTTGCGCAAATGCTTTTAGCTATATTCTGTGTCTAATACCTAATTCGCAGCTGAAAAGGGCCGACCTCAAAGACCTTGCTCGCGCTGATCCTGAGCAAGGTGATCATTAGCCAAGAGCGGGCATCTTTTCTGTTAGAACTTCTCCCCATGTGTGCTGTGTAATCGAGAGCTGAGGAGTCTTCCTTGGGGAACTCAATATTCAGTTGACTGAATTTTCATTAAAAAAGAAAAAAAAGAAAGCAAGAGATACCCAGGGGAAAAGACACTTCAATTATAGATATCTATATTTCATTTTATATTCTCCTTTCTGAATCTTCTGAGTAAGACTACCGTGATGTCGTGGAGGGTGGACCGTGAGGTTTGCAGGCCATGTTGTCTTTGTCTTTGAGGGGCTAAAAATTAAGGTTTTATCCTTCTTGAATCCTCTCCACATCCTGCAATTTAATGCCTAGGGAACTAGTTCTGTTCTCTTCCCTATGTTCACAGGACACCTGTGTCCTAATAAGAAATGAAGATTGGGGAGAATGAAGAGAATGAATCTGGATCAAAGGTGGCTTTTGCTAATTCTTGGAGGATTAGGGTGCTTGGGAAAGAGGGGCTCTGCAAAATAATCTGACCGATATCTTCCTAAACGAAGAAGACTTTCCTCCAGGGTCCAGACAAGCAGGGGATTTCTCTGAGGTCCCCCAGTTTCCACTTGCAGGGCTCGGAGGATGGCTCCTTCTATAGGGCCTGAGCATCACCTTCTCTTGATTAATGGTTGTCCCTGCTCCATAGCCAGCTCCAGCACCTTGTCTTACTGCTTTATTTGCCTCTTTCTTTTTTCTTGCTTCTTCCTTTTTCTGTTCTCTTGCTTTTTTCTTCCTCCCCCTTCCTTTTGCTTGCTTTTTCTTCTTACACATTTTATTTTTATTTTAGTTGTTATGTTTTGGTTGTTCCTTCCAAACTCTGGTTCCAGGATGTGAACCTGGGTCCTTGGGCTGTATGTGGTCTGCGCTTGGTCAGAGGTGACTGACTGAACTGCTTTGCCACCAGGACATACCTACTTGACTTTTCTTTTCCTTTACCTTCTTCTCTTTCTTCCTCCCTCTTTCACATTCTCTCTTTCTCCCCACCCTATCCTGATGCCTCCTTCCTTCATTTACCAAATATTAATGGTCTGCCTGTTATAGGCTAGTGACTGCACTCAAGTCCTCATTTAACGTTATCAACAGATTCTTGGAAACTGCGACTTTAAGACTGTTGACTTCATAGACTGAGAAGTGAGTCCAATATCTTAAAATGAGTATGGCTTTGTAAACAAAAGACATAATAATAAAATAATTATATATTTTTTAAGAAAGACTGAAGATTTATAAGGAAACCAGTTTGACCACAGGATAATATTAACAAGAGCTAAGCCTCCACAATATATTTCTGGTCACAAAAACATCACCAAACATGTAATGAAAGACCCAAACCCTTCTAATATTAAACAGTCATTTGTATTCATTCATTCATTTTCCAAGTCGCTTATTCCAGGCCAGGGTTGAGGATGGCCAGAGCCTGTCTTCAAAGCTCAGGGCTCAAAGACAAGACCCCACCCTGGGGAGGATGACCTTCCATCACAGGTTCTCACACACACACACGCACACAGAGACACATGTACACATGCAGACATACACACACTCCAGATGACTCAGTGGAGATACTCCATGTAACCTAATGTGCACATCTTTGAATGTGGGAGGAAACTGGAGTCCCTAGAGAGAAGCCATGTAGACATGGGGAGAACATGTAAACTACATGCATGGAGTGGCCGGAGTAACTTTCTCTCCTCATTGACATTATAACTAAATGATGACTGAAATGACGTATGTAGAGATGCACTGCACTGAGCCCTAGGCACACGTTGGTGGCTCAGACAGCTCCTGTGTATCATGGAGCTGGAGTTGAGCTCTGTGTTCAGAGCACATTCCACCTCTAATCCTCTGTGGGATGCTGCTCTGCTATCCTCTCAGCAGTTCCAGGCCTGTGGAAATTCCCATGGAGCGAGGTGATGGGATGAGTGGAGTGTGACAGCACCCATGTGGTGAGAAACTGCTGTGATGGGGCCTCCTAGGGAAGCCATCAGCCCAATAGGTGGGAGGAGGGACCTGGTCATGGCAGTTGCTTTGATGGGGAGACCTGGCACGCAGCTGGGATCTCTCGTCATGAATCAACTATAGATAACACGTATTCAAACATATCCAGTCTCTGGTGTTTGACAAACTTAAATTGAGTTGGGTACAGCTGGTATTTCAATGAGAAAGGCAGAGTACTGTTAGCTCCCTCTCTTTATGGATGTGCAATATGAGGTAAGTCATATGTGATGGTTAATATCATCTTATTTTTATTGGGACACAGAGGTTGCTCAGATATTTGGCTAAATGTTGTTCTGTGTGTGTATGTGTGAGGGTATTTCTGGATGAGATGAATATTTGAATCAGTAGGCTGAGTAAAATAGATTGCTCTCTTCAATGTGGGTAGGCTTCATCTAATCCATTGATAGTCTCGGTAGGATAAAGGCTGAATAAGAAAGAATTCTTATTATCTGATATTCTCTCTTGCTCTTCCTTCTGTCTTTGAGCAAGGACATTAGTCTTCTCCTGTCTTTAGACTTCCATGTGGCCTGAATTGACTCTACCATGTTTGGACTTAGACTGAACTAAAGCATAGTTTAGTTCCAAGCTAACAGGCAACAAATTAACTTCTTGACATCCTAACTGGGCTCAACTTCTTACAGTAAACCAATCAATCTATCAATGAATGATCTTTATCTTCTCTCTCTCTCTCTTCTCTATCTCCTTTCCTCCTACCTTCTGTATGTATATCCCCCAACCAGTTCTGTTTCTCCAGAGAATGTAGGTTAACACATCATATTTCAAAGTTCTGAGTTCTAGAACTCAGTTTTCCAGTGCAAAAACAGAGAGTAGCAGACTTTATTTGTATCAATTCTGCATAAATTATTAAATTATCTATAGTTAGAATATCCTTTACAACAGATACCTCAGAAATATGAAATATAATAAGTGACTACTATGAACAGTTACATGCCAATAAACTGGACAACCTTGACGACAGGGACAGGTTTTTGGAAACATACAGCTTACCAAGACTGAATCAGGAAGAAATGGAAAACCAGAACAGGACTATCACAAACAAAGAAATTGAAGAAGTAATCTAAGGTCTCCCCACAAATAAAAGCCAGAACCAGATTACTTTACTAGTGAATTTTACTAAACCTTCAGGGAGGAATGAATACCTATTTTTCCCAAACTCTTCCAAAAAATGGAAGAACAGAGAACATTTCCAAACATTTTTGAAGGCCAACATTACATTGCTACTAAAAGCAGACAAGGATGTCACTAGAAAATAAAATTATGAACCAACGTCTCCAATGAACATATATGCAAAAACCTTCAACAAAATAGAAAATCAAATCTTACAATATGTCAAAAGGATCGTCCACCACAACCAAGTGGGATTTATCTTGGGATGCAAGAATGGTTCAACGTACACAAATCTTTTGATGTAATGTACCACTTCAACAAGAGCAAGAAGAAAAAAATTGTATGATCATATCAAGAGATGCAGAGAAAACTTTTGACCAGATTCAGCACTCATTTATAGCAAAAATTTTACATAAAATTGGGGTAGAAGGAACATACTTCAACATAATAAAGGCCATATATGATAAATCCAGTCAACCTCATACTCAGTGGAGAAAAACTGAAAGTGTTTCTCTATGATCAGGAATAAGACAAGGCTGTCTACTCTTACCACTACTAGTAAGCATCACACTAGAGGTCCTAGCTAGAGCAATTAAGCAAGAAGAAATTAAAAATAAATCCAAATTGGAAAAAAGGAAACAAAACTATCATTATTTGAGGATGACAAGATACAGAAAACTCTAAATATTCCATAAAATAACTGCTAGAATTAATGAGTACAGTAAAACTGCAGGTTACAAAAATTTTTGTATTTTATCTACAAATAATAGGGTAGAAGAGAATGAAATCAAGAAAACCTTTTCATTTATGATAGAAACAAAAAGAATTAAATAATTTGGCATTTAGTTAACAATGGAAGTGTGAGACATGTACCATAGAAACATAAGGCTTTCTTAAAGGAAATAGAGGAAGATACAGAAACAGAAAGATAGCCCATGCCCAGAGTTTGGAAGAATTAACATTGTTAAAATGGCCATTTACCTATAGCGACATACACATTTAGCATAATCCCTATAAAAATCCCACTGGCATTTTTCAAGGAAATAGAACAAAAATTTAAAAATTTGTATGGAATAACAAAAGACCCTGATTGGCCAAAGAAGTCATGAGAAAGAAAGAACAAAACTGGAGGTCTCACACTACCAAGTCTTACAATATACTGCAAAGCAAGAGTGATCAAAAGTGCACGGTATTGGAATAATAACAGAGACACACATCAGTGCAATATATCTGAATCACCAGGCAGAGACTCACATGCAGTTAATTTATGACAAAGAAGCTAACAGCACATGATGGAGAAAGGAAAGTCTTTTAAATAAATGGTGTTGGGAAAAATGGCCAGCCACATGAGAAAGAATGAATCTAGACCACTAGCAACACCATAAACAAAAACTAATTCAAAATACATCAGTGATGTGGATATAAGACTGGACACTATAAAAGACCTATAAGATAACTTTGCAAGTCATTCCATGACATCAGCCTTAGAGAAGACTTTGGAGACTCAACTCTAACAGCAAGGGAAACAAAACCGAAAATAAACAAATGGGACCACATCAAACTAAAAAGCTTCTTTATGGTGAAAGAAACCATCACTATATTTTCACTATATTTTCACATCACATATTGACAAGAACTTTACATCCAGAATATTTAAAAAAACTCATAAAACTGAACAATAAAAACTCAATTAGAAAATGGACAGAAGAACTGGATAGAAATTTCTCCAAAGAAGACATACAGATGGCCAACAAGCATATGAAAAAGATGTTCTTCTTCACTTGCTATTAGGGAAATGCAAATCAAAATAACATTGAGATATCACCTTACACCTGTGAGATTGGCTATTATCCAAAAGTCTGGAAACAACAAATATTGTCAGGATGTGGAGAAAAGGCAACTATTTTATACCGTTGGTGAGAGTGCAAAATAGTACAACCTTTATGGAAAGCAGTATGAAGATTCCTCAAAGAATAAAGAATGGAAGTTCCATCTGATCCTCTTATCCCACTTCTGGGTATTCATACCCAAACACAGATATATGCATCCCCATGTTTATGAAAGCATTATTTATAATAGCAAAGAGTTGGAATCTACCTAAGTGACCATTGTCAAATGAATGGCTAAATAAAATATGGTATATATACATAATGGAATACTACACACAACCATAAAAATGATGAAACCTTGTCATGTATGACAACATGGATGGAACTAGAGGGGATTATTATGCTAAGGGAAATAAATCAGGAGAAAGACCACCAGGTTATCTCTTATGTGGAATATAAAGAAACAAAGGAAATGAACAGATAAAACAAACCAAAAACCAGCCTCTGGAGATTAACAATAGAACTGAGGTTACCAGTGGAGAATGGGCTGGGGGTTGGGAGCAAATGGTGATGCTGGTCCACTGGAAAGTATGAAGGATTTTTTGGGGTAGGAAGTGTTGTCACATATCTGAACCTGCACATATGGGCTGATATTGTTTTATAAATAAATGTTACCTCAATAAATATTAAACTAAAAAAATGGAGTATGCTAATGACTTTTATTTCTGAGGACATGCTCTATATTCTTTGTATCTCACAGTTTAACAAATTGCCTTGTAAACAGTCGGCCTCCAATTTATCTTTGGCATCATTATTGGTGATAAGTAGGTATTTTGGGAAGTTTACACTCCTTATATTGCTTCTGCTAAAATGAAGATACATAGTAGTGTTGTATTCTGTGCACCTCACATAATCTCTGATATTTAGTATGTGTTCAGTTAGTTAAGTGAACAAATGAATTAACAACCATTTTATCTCTCAGCCAAGGCCAGGTCCCAGAAAAGGAAGATCATCTGACCCATGTCTAAAACACGACTGGGCAATCGAGAAGTGACTAATGTGAAATCAAAATCCACTAATTATTCATTGAAAATATTTATCAAGGACCTGCTTTGTATCAAGAAGAAAATGCCCAGAATGAAAAACACAATACAATACTTGGGCTTGCAGTGTATAACCATCCCTTCTGTTAACAAGTTCTTTACATTTCAATATCGTTGAAAGGTTCTATTGTATCCAAGAAAATTGTCTTGCACACTTTGTAGACATAGGTGAAGTTTAAATGACAATAACACCTACCACCATAACAATAATAATGCTTAAACCATAGTCTCCTGCAAGTAAAATAGATTCCTTCAATGTAAAAATTGGTCACATCTGTTTTGGACAAAAGATGAAAGATACAGAGGAGGGTGGTGGGAATGGGGGCCAGAAAGCACTCATTTTGGAAAAGAACTTGGGTTCAAAAGAATCATTCGAGAGTCAGTCCTCTATATGTCAAGTATTAGGTTGCAGTAAATGTTCGTACCCTGGGGTCTTTCAGGGCTGGGTTGCAAAAATGGCAGTGATGTAATACTCCATAATACTCCATACTCCCAATAGCCTTTATCAATGTCACAGCCTCCTTGCTGGAAACAAGGAAGTCCCAGAGATGATGATTCATGCTGCTCTGGAAAGAGACAGTGAGCTACGCTGGAAAGGATTTCAGTAATACTCCCTCTGTCGTCATCCATCTTGCCACACTCTGCTCTTTGGACACAATAATTAATAACATGCATCTAAATTGTTTCCATTCCTTCTGTCCCTGGGGCTTGCTCTTTCCTCCCACCCCCACTTCCCACTCCATTTCTTCCCATGACAAATAAGTCACGAGGGTCCCTTTGCTGCCTGCGTGATCACGCCATGTGACGAGTCGTTCAAACACATCAGGGCCCACTGCACGGCTGGCGTTTCCTCAAACTTGCCACCACACAACTTGTGACTTGTCTTTGCTTCGTCTTCTTGGCCTGTGTTTTTCCACTTTTCAATGGGCCCTCTCATGCTCTAAGATTCGTCCTTTGTTCCTCTCTCAGGTTGATCTCAGAAGCTGTGACTGAAAGTTCTGCGGTTTGTTTCACCTGTGCTTGCTCACCTGCTTCCCTAAAACTGAGGTGTCCTGCTAAAAGGCCCTACAGGTTCACACATCTCTGTTCTTCTCAAAGCTCTCTCAACCCTAATTCTCACGATGTACCTCAGCTGTGTTGAGTGGATGACTTTGGAATCTTGACCCCTGTGCAAACTTCAGTAAGTTCACAGAATCATCTTCATATCAATTGCTTAAGCTGCATCACTGTGATGGAAACAATATAGATAAGGAACTGGCTCTAGAAGGAGGGAAACCCGTATGCACTGAATCTATAAAGAGTCAGATGTACACCTGGTCCTTGATTTCGTCTCTTCCTAAGAAATATAATTTATGTACCATTCCCAATACAGAAAGGAAAAAAACAAAAACAAAAACAAAAAAAACAAACAAACAAAAAAAAGAAAATGAAATGGTCCTAAATCCCACCTTCTGGAGATATCGATGTTCACATTTTAATATCTATTCTTTCCAAATTTTTCTGGGTATAGTGGATATAGGATAATTATATACACATGCCCCTATATATATATACACACACATACTAATTACACAGAGAACTTATTCTTTATGTAACTACTGTAAAAGTGTGGTTAGCCTACAAGTCACAAAGAGATATGTTTTAACAATTTCTTTTCACACTTGCTGTGAGATGACATGTCCACATTAAAATAGTACTGTTCTTGATATTTCCTCTTTCAGGCTAGATCTCAAAAATTAATTTAACCTGTGAACCAGGAGAACTTTATCTAGTATAAAATGGACAAACCAGAATCATTTCCAAGTAAAATTCTGATAAGAGATTTAGTCTCAGCCCATAGTTTCTAAAACTAATGAATAAGAACTAATTTTCCCCTCTTTAAAATAAAGATAATAATTGATATCCCAAAGACTTGTAAAAATTCTTTTAAGTCACATCTATGAAAATGGCCAAATCCTGTTTTCATATCTTTAAAATAAAGATAATAATTTGTATTCCAGAATCTTATAAATATTCTCTTAAATTACACATGAGAAAATGGTCAGTACTCAATGGCAAGTACTCAGTAAATAATTATACAATGGGAAGCAAGACGTCCTTAATGCAATGTATCCACACATAGTTTTTCTTTAGTCACAGGACACTTTATTCAACGGATACCTTGGATTCAAGTTTTCAACCCAGAATTTAACAGCTGTACTGCTCCCATCTTTGTCTAAGTCCCCCCTAATGCCTCATTTCCTAAACAGGTTACCAATCCTGCCTGAGTTGAATTCATTTCATACCACTTTATTTGCCCAAACTTCAGACACACTGGTCAAATGAAATTGTCCCACCTCTTGGGTAGTCATCTAATTAGTCAGAGCTATCAGAATCATTGCTCTTCTTTGTTATACATGTAAATAAAGCAAAGCTAAGTACCTACCATGTCCTAAAATCACTCCATGTAATTCCTGCTCTGTTCTGGGGGAGACTAAATGCCAGAGAATTATCTCTGTTACCCATGGCAGCCCATGATTTAATCAGGTACCTTCTGTCAGAAAGATGGTCAAAAGTCAGCATAATAAAAAGAACCATTAACCCAGCCCAATTAACCAGTGACCTATCCGAAACGTTGAGAATGCAGAACACAAAAGACCCACAGAGATCTTTTCTGACTTGTGCTACTTTTTTGAAAATATAAATAGATGGTTACTATATTCTAAGAATTTATTGTTTGAGGACTGCCTCTTTTCTTAACTCTGTTCAGGTCAGTTCGCCTTGATCTCTTTAACAGAACTCACTGAAATGACCCGATTAAATCTACAAATTCAAGTCATGGCGGCCCTGTGTCTATTTGGTTTAAGGACACTTGGATGTTAGCGTAGATTCTGGGTCAAGCCCTGAGCTTGATCTTGCTACCAGCATGTTCTCACGTTTCATAGTCTTGGGTGAAAACTGGTCAGTCTTGACCTCTATTCTCAAACATCTGACTGGTCCCAAATCACCATCTAGAAACCTGTCACCTATTTGAACTGTTAAGACTAGTTGTGACCTTGAGAAAATGCAGCAAGTCACAAGCCCTTTGACCTCTGGATTTCAGAGTCTTATTGGACACTGATCCCTTTTCTATTTTGTACAGAGCCATTGTTAAATGAAATGTTTTCCTTTGACCCTGCCGATGATTCAGGTAAGTTTTCCTCTGGGTTACTTTATTCTGGTGTCGGGATTACCCTTTGCTTCAGCAGACAGAAATAGTCTAGTAACTTTGACAAGCACACTGTTAGCGACACCTCAGATTCTACCCACTGGCGGACACCAAGAGGCTTGGCCTTTTTTTCCGTCCAGTGAAAAATACAAGCATTTGCCATGGAAGAAATTAAGGCGGAAAATTTGCCCTGTGAGCTGGAATCAGCTGGGGTGTTCTGAATCTGTGAACGTCAAAGAGAAGTGAAGCAGAACAGGAAATGGGTTAAGGTTTAGTTATTTTATTTCCCCCTCTGGGACGACTGTAGTTCTCCTTTATCTGTGACATGAAAGATTAACCTGTGCTTTCATTACAAACTACTTTCCTCATCTGGATGTTTGAAGTCCTTATCATTGGCTTACTACAATTTACATGAGTTTTTTTCATACTGACAATTGAGAAGTGAGGTTATATTCTTACTTTTCATTCATGTGGGTCCTTCCACAAACATTTTTTTGCATGCCTACTAAGTGCCTTGCACCACACCACTAGACTAGGGGCTCATACATCAGACTTACTTTACTTAAATGATCAAAGAACATCTTATTGGTTGACATGATTCCAGGCTTTGTGTAGTCTCATCGATGACATGTCAGACTTCTCTTCATATAATACCTAAGTGAAGTGGGAGTAAGGAGGGTGGTGGGAAATAAAAGACAAATTATGCTTTGAATTTTGTTATTTTTTTTAAAGACAGGTGCAGACAGGAATGAAGTTGAGCAGGCAGGCAGAGAGAGGTGGAAAAAGTACCTCAGTCTATTTTCATTTAGTTGTTCACACAGGCTACTTCCCACATTGACACCCACTGAGGCCAATCTGGACCCGGGACTCCAACCCAGGCCTATGTGGCTTGTGTCCTTTAGAGGCGACTGACGTAACCTCTACTCTACCTGGGCGCGCCTTCTTTGAATATTTTATACCCAGTTGTCAGGAATGTTTGACACGTATCAGACATTTCATCCTTATTTCATCTTAAATCAGGGATAAGGAAAATTTGATGTGGGTGATATCAGAGCTGTATTAGTAATAATTGTGATGACACCACCCTTACCAGGTAGATGCCCCTAAGGAGAGTGAGAACTGAAGGAAAAGAAGGCCTCTGTGGAGCTTAAATAAACCAAGTTCATCTGCCAGCTTCTGCAAACCCAGGCCCCAACTCAGGCACCGCTGATTCTCATTTTCGATGCAGTCTATGAAAACTGGCTAACCGCCTTTTAAATCCTCAGCAGATTAGAAATAGCAAATTAGTACCCGTCAGCGCTTACAGGAAAATGACAGCTGTCAGCCTCACATGGAGAGAGTGAGGGAAAATAAAAAGTATGAAATACAGACACCAGATCTACAAAAATAGAGCAGATTAGGCACGCAGCAAACAACCCCAACGTGTCTTAGAGATGTTATGATTTTACAGCCAGTATTCTAACGTAATAGCCTAGGCGCTCGTGTTTAACAGGCCAGGGATGTGACCAACATATTTTCAAAAAGATTTTCATCATGAGTGGTTCAGCTTGAAAAAGGATGTTTAACACAATGGCCCTCAACCAGGGGGTGATTTGCCCTCTGGGATACCCCTGGCAAAACCGGGAGACATCTGTGTTTGCCAGGATTGGCTGCGGGCAGTGGGGTGCAGGGCGGGAGGAGTGTCAATGGCCCCTGGGTAGACAGAGGCCAGCGATGCCGCCAAACGCCCTACCATGCACAGCCCAGCCCCACAACAGAGAAGCATCTCTCTGGGCCCAAAGGCCCATTGTGTTGCGACTGAGATCCCTGATTTAATGGAATCCAATTTAATTATCTGAAAAATTCACTTATGTGTCCCATCTCTGTCACTATTGCTACAGAAGAAGGAGGCATCACTGCATCTTATCTGTCAAGTTCTTTATACCTGTCAAGGCACCTTTGATTTAC
>RJWH01001311.1:0-100173 GCA_004363575.1 Solenodon paradoxus
AACAATGAGATATCACTTCAACGAGAGTGGCTATTACCCAAAAAAGAAGAAACAAATGTTAGGGTTCTCAGAAAAAGAAACCCTTGTACACTGTTCATTGGGGGTGTAACTTAGAGCGGTCACTATGGGAGCCAGTGTAGCGATTCCTCAAAATATTAAGACTCAAAATATCATATGAGCCAGCTATCTCACTGTTGAGTATTAATCTGAAGAATACAAAAACTCATTTAAAGAGATATGTGCACCCTCATGTTCATTGAAGCATTAATCACCATATCAAGAGTTGGAAACAACCTAAGTGTCTATCAACTAATGGGAGGATAAAGATGTGGTGTATATACACAGTAGAATACTACTTAACTATGGAAGTAGATGAGATCTTGCCATTTGTAGCAACATATGGAGCTAGAGGATATTGTATTAAGGGAAATAAGTCAGTGGGGAAAGACAAATACTCCAAGACTTCACCCTTAGATGGTAGATGATGTAACAAAACAAAACAAAATCCTAGATTACAAGAATAGTGGTTTCTTGAAGGGAAGGAGGAAGGAGGGGTGGGTAAAAGGGGTCAGTTTTATGGTAATGAATAGAAACTAGACTTGGTGGCAACGTAATGTAGTCTATACAGATGTTGATATAGCAGTCTGCAAACCTCAAATCTATGTAATATTAGAAACCAATGTTACTTCAATAAAAACAAAAGAAAATAAAAAGGAATATCACCTTGTAATTTGAGCTTGGATTTTGGCATCAAAGCATTCAGGGTGTCTGAGTTCTGAGATATTTTAGCTTGCTGAAGTCTCATCTCTGCTTCTCTGCTTTCCTTGTGTTTCATTTTCCATTTCAAACTTTCTGAGCTGTGTGTTGGTTCCACTGGCTTCTAGATCCAAAACTGTCTTATAAAGGAGTTCTAAACTTTCTACATGGTTGGTTTTCCTTCAGTTGTTTTCACTTGTTCTTAGTTTCACTAGCGAGCAATCACAGAAAACAATCTCTACCATTTGTACTTTTCAAAAACTTTGAAACTTTCATTGTAGTTGAAAAAAGTAAATTTTAATAGATGTTGTGCGGTTACCTGTTATCAGGGTGTAGATTTGCATTTATTTCAATGTGTTCAATATTTAAAAGTGTATAGTATATATTTATGTTTCAAATTATATGATTCAAATATTCCAATGGACTGGGATTTTAAAGTTTCCTTAAGGAAAGTAACTGAAAATCAAAGGAAGAACAATAATGTATGAATCCTAAGGAATGGCAGATGGTTTTGTTCTCCCTCCTTCCATCCATTTTTTTTTTTTTTTTTTTTTTTAAGAAAGGTGTAGGCAAGAATAAGGGCAAGCAGGTAGGCAGGAAGTGAGAAAGAATATTTTATTTTATTTTTACTTAGTTGTTCACATTTGTTGTTCCTCTTGGTCCCAGGATGGGCCCTTGGGATGTGCGTGGACTGTGCTCCTTCCACCTCTCCACCAGATCACGCCCTCTGTTCTTTCTCCTTTCCTTCAAGACGTGCGTGGGGCATAGAGCACTCGGCCTGGGCACTGGGAACATGGGCCGTGACAGATTTTTCCAGGTAGAGGAACTTGTGTGGTGTAGGATGGGGTATAGGTGAGGTTTCAGTAGAAGGTAGCATGGGGTAGGGTTGTGGAACTTTATTGCTGCCATCTTCCCTCTGAGGAGGAACTAAGCCTCAGGAAATGAGCCTCAGGATGAGGAAGGAATAAGCCTCAGGAAATAAGCCTCCATTGAACTTACTGTCTCACCATCCCAAGTCCCAAGCTGTAAATAACTTCTGCTTACCTCAACCACCAACAGACCCGCTCTGATCCTACTAAACAGAAACCAGTAATGGAAAAATTCCAGAGACCCGCCTCCACCTTACTCTAGCCCACTCTGGAAACTCCTGCCTATAGAATCTGTGACTTACTCCTGTTCAGGGCACCGGTCTTTGAAGACCCCTCCACTGGTCACCGCAGGTGTTAAATAAAATCTTTTCAACTTTTCCAAGTGCATGAAGCCTGTTGCTTTCCAGTGGCCGAACCCATTTTGCTGTAACACCCTGACCGCCCTAGACTGATGGTCGGCCCTGGTTACCAGGCACTGGTTTGGTTCTGGAAGGAATCCTGGTCTCCTCGGTGTTGTGGCCCAGCTGGCTGTGGTGGCCACAAGGGGTAACTCTTCATCAGCCTGGGGAATAGAGAAGACCTTTAGCCTTCCATGAAACTTTCACAGCAGTGAACCCAGGAGATGTTGCGGAGTTTTGTGATAAAAGAATGTTAGGGCCAACAGGCACATGAAATTATGTTCCTATTCACTGGCTATCAGGGAATTGCAAATTAAAACAACAATGAGATATCACCTAACACCTGAAAGACTGGCTATTATCCGAAAGTCTGGAAACAACAAATGCTGGCGAGGATGTGGAGAATAGGGAACGCTTTTGCGCTGTTTGTGGGAGCACAAATTGGTGTAACCCCTATGGAGAATAGTCTGGAGATTCCTCAAAACCTGAAGATGAAAATCCCATATGATCCCCTCATTCCACTTCTGGGCATCCACCTAAAAGATACAAAAGCACCCATCTGGAGAGATGTGTGTATCCCTGTGTTTACTGCAGCCCTGTTCATAATAGCTAAGAACTGGAAATTGCCTAAGTGTCCAACATTAGATGAATGGATAAAGAAGATGTGGTACATATATGCAATGGATTACTACACAGCCCTTAGAAAAGATGAAACCATGTCATTTGAATCAACATGGATAGAACTAGAGGGGATTATGCTAAGTGAAACAAGTCAAAGGAAGAAAGACAGATACTAGATGACCTCACTCCTAGGTGGAATGTGAATAGACAAAACAAAGGAACAGATGAAACATAATCAACCCTGAAACATTTGCAACAGAACTGAGGTTACCAAAAGGGAATGAGGTGGGCAGGGGGCAAATGAGGGCAGAACCCACTGGACAGTGGGGAAGAACACTTGGTGATTTGGTGGAAGGCATGGTGTGTTGAAATATAGCTAAGAAATGGGGAATCCATACACAGGAAATTATGTTAATGCATAGAATAATTACTATAATAAAAGTAAATTAATAAAAAAATAATTGGATGTGCCCTAGTGGAGTAGCCATTGGGTCAATCACCTCCAAAGGATCACAGGCCACATACCCCAGGGTTTGAGTTCTGGGCCCAAAAGGAAATAACCATTGTGAACAACTAAAATAAAAAATAAAAATAAAATAAAGAGCTTCTTCCTCAAAAAAAAAAAAAAAAAAAACAAGAAGAAGAAGGACATTAGGATGTGAAGCCAAGTCTCCATCTCCCTGGACTTTACTGGGAGATGGTGGAGGGTGTCGTGATATGTCTTGGTAATCATCCTCTTGTTTTGGACAGACTTGTTCAACCACTAAAAGAAAGACATTCTGTACAGAGAGAAGAGGAACATGCCAGCAGTCGTTCAGCACTAATTCTAGAAAATCATAAACCTCTCAAGTTTTGCCCTGGGCTGAAAGACAAAGGCCCAGAAATACGTGATGACCTGGACATGTCCAGAGTGGGCTTGGAGTTACAGAAAGTGACCTTAAGTCATTAAGAAAAGCTGGAGAGAACCTTTTCTTCTTCTCAGAATCGGATTAGTCCCTTGAACTGAAAGCCCTTCATTATTGGTTGAGATTTCAGGAGACTGAAGAAAACAGCGTCTTCTCCAGGCAGGTTTGGATCTGAGACAGGAAATAACAGAAACAGAGATGAAACCAGAGTGTCTAGATGTGCGTCTTCATGTGTCAGATGATCCAAATGGAGCATTTGTCAGGAAATACATGCTCCCCTTCACTTGCCCCCACCCCTAATCTCTCTCCCTCCATTCATGAAGGCCGTGTTCTTGTGAGTCCAAATGTGGAGCTCCTGGGTACAAGGATGGTGTCTTGCACCCCTTCCTCCAGGAAGCTTGGGGGACCCCTGAGCTGGCTTCCCATGAAAGAGTTGGGACCTTATTATCCTCCCTCAAAGGCTGGGTCTCCCCTGGACACCCTCATCTAAGAAATGAAAATGAATTCTGACTGCACTGAGCCTGCACATGACCCTGTGAGTTGAAATCCCAAATCACCTCCAGGTTCTATGTAATTTCTCACTTTTGTTCGAACATGCTTTTAAATTATCTGTATTTGTTTTCAGTTGAAAATACTTTTTATATAAATGCTTTACTTTTTCTCAAATTGCATCTCAATATCTCAATAGTATTTTAAATTTCTGCATGGTATTTAGTAAATAGTGGTTATTTACATTACTCTTATTATATTTTAATTTCCAGAAAACTTACGGAGATCAATTCAGCTCAGTAACATAATTCACTATCTCTTAAATGGCATGCTATTATCTTAGAGCAGTTCGACCACCAGAGACTTTAGAAATATCAGAGCATTTTGTCTCTTCTGATGCTTCTGTGTTGCTCGGAGCATTAGAGAAGAGCGGAAGTCACTTTATGGTTTCCATAAATTATAGTTGATCAAGGAATGGCTGGGCTGAGCAGGGCTGAGAATATGGAGGGCAGGCATGTGAAACGATGGACCCAAGGAGGATCCTGGGGGTCTGGGTCCAGCAGGACTGCTCTCCTCAGGTTGTCGGGGCCCTGGCGAGGGACGGACCCAGTTAAGCTACTCAGGGCAGCAGAAGGGACTATAGGACCCCTCAGCTCTGTTCCATCTCTCCAAGACATCTGGGCCATTGGGGGCCTCAGTCTCTTCATCTGGAGTGAAGAGTCTGCCCCAGTGTTCCCACCATCTGAACAGTGGGAGGTGGGAGGGATCTACCTGCTATCTTACAGGAGCTCAAATATGGACAGAGTTTCACACTAGGCTTCTCTGGGGACTCAGCACTGAGGCAACCTCTGGAGGCTGTCCCACAATGATGCGACAATTAGCCAGAATCGCTGGGAAAATGGGAGGCACACAAGGGGAACGATGCACATGACCTTGGGGAGTCAGAGATTTAGTTGTGTCTCCTGTCTTATCCTGACACCTGGTACAAAGTAGCTCTCCGTGAAGGTGGAATGAAGGAACAGGGAGCACAATGTGGGACATTCGTCTGCATGTTCCTTCACTTGGCTGCAGTTTTTCATGCTGCCACCAGAGAGAAGACCAGGCTCATACATTCCCTGTAGGGTAGAGGCGGGCTGCACTCTTCAGAGAGTTCCGTGTACTCCTCAGACCTGACGATGAGCCTCAGGGCTCAGGGACCTCCACCCTTGACCACGGTACAAGAGGGTAGCCGAGAGCACTCAGAGCCCCGGAGATAACAGGACTCTCTCCCCAATACGTCATATTTTGGGAACCAGATAGTCCAGTTGAGGTACATGTTTGTGTATCAATCTGCCTGGATTTCTAGAGCCCCATCCTCTTTTTCCTGATTTCTCCTTTGGTAGGAGAGTGCTTTTCTCCGAGGGAAAGGGTCATGCGCATGAATGCTATCCCACGCAGCGCTTATAACCAGTTTATGTCAGCTGGGAGTTGTCCTTATACCATTTTATAGGTGTAGAAACCTGAGAGTCATTGCAGTGTGAGTTACCAATGAGGATCAGAGCCCCAGTGAATGTGAAGTAGAATGTTGCATGTGTATTCTTTGTGTGCGCCCCCATCCGCCCACCGCCAGCTGATGATGGCCGGTACCCATGATAGAAGAGAGGAGAATGTATGCAGGCATAATCGCTGTAGCCTGAAGTTCATTAAATATAGGAGAATTCACAAAAGGCACTGCTCACAGGGAATAGGAGATGTTTAGGCAATAGGATCAGGAAAAAGCTGATGCAGCTGACTCAACAGTGCTAGGAATTGGGTTCCCAGGTGACAATGGATGGGGCCAAGGTTGATACAGGTGGGTCGTATGTGTCAGATATGGACTCATATCTTCCCTAAAGACAGCAGGGGCCACAGATGAATGTAGGAAGAGGTAGAAAGGAGAGGTTCATGTGGAGTGGACTGTTCAATTCCTGTAAGATCTAGGTCTGGAATTAGCTAGATTAGGGGCAGACCGTTCAATAAACAAGGAGAAAAGAGAGCTCCATGTCGTACTCAGTCTGAATTCCTCCCCAGGAGACAGCTATGGCTGTGTAGAGCACATGCTAATGTACATGCTCGATTACGAAGACCCCTCCTGGGTCCCAAGATGTACTGGGCTTAAGACAAGCATCCGAGTTTTTGTTTTTGTTTGAAAGGAATGGTGCAGAAAGGAATGAAGGTGAGCACAGGGAGGCAGGCTGGAAGAGAGAGGAGAAAGAAGCACTTTATTTAGCTGTTCATCTTGGTTGTTCCCCTCCAGTCCTGAGACAAGAACCTGGGTCTTTGGGATGTATATGGACTGTGCTTTCAGCTGGAAAAAGCGGACCAGACCACTACTCCACCAGGGCTCACCAACACTAAGCTAAATGCTGATGACGTGCTGCTATTCATCTTTCTTTTATGGATTGTACTTTTGGTGTCAAGTGTATAAACTGTTTTCTCAAACATTTTCTTCTATGCTTTTTTTTTTTCAAGTTTTATTGCTTTACATTTTAATTAAGTCAATCAAGAGCTCCTTTGACTATTTTTGCATATGTGAATCTTCATTTGAAGAACCTTCCTCCTCCCCTCCTCCTCCTCCTTTGCCCATGGATATCCAATTGCTCAAATACCATTTGTTAAAAGTAGCAACCAATGCATGCTGGTGGAGTAGTGATTACAATCAAGTTTTTATTTTGACCCCCCCCCAGGCCACAGGTCTCAAACCTGGGTCCATGGCTTTTATAGCTTGCGCCTTAGTTGCCTGAGCCGCACAGGGAACTTTACAATCTATTTTGTTTTTGTGATCTAAAGGAACTCATTTTTCAGTTCCAGGACACTTTTCAAACTCCATGTGCATTTTGTACATAGAATATCATGCCATCTTAAAAACAAAACAAAACAAAAAACAATTTCATGTCTTCCTTTTTCAGTGTGCTTACTTTTAATATCCTTTTCTTGCATTGTAACGTTGACCAGAATTTCCAGCACTATACTGAGTAAGAGTGATGGAAGCAGATTTTTCTTCTTTTTAATTTTCTGAGGAAAGCAGTTTTCACATTATAACCTTACCTATAGATATTTTAAGATGCCTTGTATCAAGTTGAATAAATTCCTCTACCTATATTTTCTGAGAGAATAACGAATGAACATTCAATTGTAACAAGTAATTTTTCTGCATAGATTGATTTTTCTCCTTTAGTGTATTAATATATTGGATTCTGTTGACTGATATTCCAATGCCGCTGAAGACTTACATCCCTGGAATAAAACCCAGAGGTTTTGTCTACAAAGTATGTTAGTCTCTATCTTTCTTGTTTTTGTACTGACTTTACATGATTTGATAACAGGCTAATACTAGTTTTCTAAAGTGTGTTCTTTCTTCTTTTATAATTTTTTTGAAAGAGATTGTGTAGAGCTGGTGTTGATTCTTTAAATGTTTGGTGGAAAGATCAGCTAAGCTTCAAAGTTTCTTTTTGGATTTTTAAAAATGTGAATTCAATTTCTTTCAATTGTAAAAACTAGTCAAATTAACTATTTCATATTCGGTGTTTTAATTTTTTTTTAAGAATTGGTCAAATTTGAGAGTTCTTTCTAGTATTCACTTATTATCCTTTTGGTGTATTGGTGTTTATAGTGATAGTTTTTGTTTCATTCGTAACTGGTATTTTTCCAGCTTTATTGAGGCACAATTAGGATTTTTTTTTCTGATTTTGTAATTGTAGTATTTATTATTTTGTTCACAATGCTATATTCATTTTAGGATACTGTAATTACATCTCAGACTATATTTCTCACCACACCCACTGGCAGAGTTCCAGTGTCCTTACCTCCACCTTTCCCTCTTTCCCCCTCTGGTAACCACAGTCCTGTGTCCTGCTATTTTTGTTGGGATTTGTATGCTCATCTGTTTCGTTTCACTATTAGCACATGTGAGTGAAACCATATGAAACTGTAGTTCTCTTTTTCTTTCTAACTTATTTCACTTGACATGATCCCCTTCGGTTCCATCCAGGTTGTTGCAAAGTGCACAATTTCATCTTCTTTACTAGCGGCAGAGAATTCCACTGAGTACAGGTATCACAGCTTCCTTAACCAGTCAGCTGGTGATGGGCATTTAGGTTGTTCCCATGTCTTGTCTATTGTGAACTGTGCTGCTATGATAAAATTAAGAATTTAAAATTATATATAGTGTATAAAATGTACATGTATATGTTGATATACATTAGGAAATAATCGCCAAAATCAAACTAATTAGCATTTCTATCTGCTAACATATCTGCCTTCTTTCTTGTGGTGAAACACTTAAAACCTATTCTCTTAGCAAATTTCCACTGCGTGGCAGTCCCATTGGTTATATGTATAAGTCCCATTGTTGCACATTAAAACACCAGAACTTATTCATCTTGAATAACAGAAAGTGTTGACCCCTTGACCAATATCTCGTCTAGTCCCGCCCCACCCCAAGCCCTAACCGCTACCATTGTACTCTCTGCATCTATAAGTTTCACTATTTTATATTCTGTATACAGATGATATGGTGCAGTATTTATCCTTTTGTACCTGGCTTTCACTTAGTGTGATCACCTCCAGGCTCATCCATATTTTCATAAATGAAAGGATTTCCTTTTTTTAAAGACTGAAGAATATTCCATTATATATACGTATATAAGAACATTGTATTTAAAATCCTCTCTCTCCCCTCTCCCCTCCTCTCCTCTCCCCTCTTCTACCCTCCCCTCCCCCTCCCCTCCTCATCTCTTTTCTCTCTGTCCCCCCCACACCCCCTGTTTCTTTTTATGTGCGTGTGTAGAAAAGATAGAACTCTCCAAACAAGACAAAAATCATGATCAAAGAAGGAGAGACATGAAGAACTCTCCTCAGGTCTGTGAACTTGAATCACATTCTCTTAGAGGTTATAGAAGGGAGAGTGGCGGGACACAGGTAAGGCCAGGTAACAAATTGGGTCAGTCATTTTATTAAAATTTTGTATAGCACATTTTTCTATATTGGCATTGTGAGTAACTTAAATGAGTAAATAATATACCCCACAATATTCTATCACTTTTTAATGAAAATATATAAGCCAAGTTTGATGTCTTGATTTTAATGATCATATAGGAAAATACCTTTCTATGAGATAAACATAAAGTATTGGGGAGATGGAGTATCATGTTGGCAATCTACTCTTAGAGGATCAGAAAATAAATTCTACTGTACTTTTGTCCTTTCATGTTTTCTAATAAAAATGAAAATAAAAAAGATGACTCAAAAAATAATACAAGTTGACCAAAGCTGCAGGGACTAAGTGGCACCTCCAAATTGCCACTCAGGGGCATCTGACCCCTGAAGCCATGCCTTCCCCACTAACTACATGGTCTCGAACATGGAGGTGGCCTCCTCAAGACCCTTCAAAATCTGCCCAACAAGATCTCTGTTCCTGTTTCCCCACTTGTTGGACAGCCTTTCTCCCCGAGCTGAGTTGAGCTTCTATTGATGGACGTGCCCCCTCCAGCCCTGCCCTGTCCCTGGCTCCCTTATCCCGTACTTGTCTGGCACCCACTTGGGGCAGGAGCAGGCGGGCCTGCTGAAAGCACTCAGCGCTCCAGAGAGGTTCTCGCTGCCTTCCTGCTTGTAGGAGTAGGGGTCTGTTAGTTGAGCTCCCACTCCCCAAAAGTTCTCTCACTTTCCCTAAGGGACTCAAGATTCCCAAACCACAAATAAGTAAGCACGGAGATGTTTCTCGTCTTGGTTCTCCATTGCTACTGTCCTACAGTTACAGAGCCCTCCTACTCATGTGGAGGCTAGGGTGGGTCTCCTCCCTTAGGGCTTCATGCATTTTTCTACCCCTGAAAGTAATCACTATTGCATGCTATCGCCACACCAGAGAGAGAAACTAGCTCTCCAGTGACCTTCCAGGCACTCGCTGTCTCCCCATGGTTGAGCTGCCAGAGCAGAGGAAAGGGGACTGCAGAACCTGTCATCTAAACCATGTGCCCTTCAGCTTGGTCACAGGCTCCAGAAAAAGGAGCTGGGAGGCCTGGGGAGGCTCGCCGGTGAGGCATGTCGTGTGAGTTTGTTTCCGCTCTGACCATCCATGCTTGAGCCATGACTGCTCTGTCTGGAACCACACAGAGTCCTCCAAAATATCAAGAGGCTCCGGAGCTGAAACAGCCAGGAAGGAGTCACGTGGAGACACCCCATATGGAACTTGGCTGCCTCTTTACTGTACTAGGGGAAGAGTCCAACCTGTTTGTTTTCTCCTGCTGCTGAGCATTTGGGGGCTGATGACCCTGGGACTCTGAATGTGTCACTAGCCAGTACTGGGGGGCTGAGTCCCAGGAGGAAGGGGCTCCCTTTGCTGTATGGCTCTATCGCGTCCTGTATAAGTGTGCTCATTCTACACTGCATGGGAAGTTGGTTAGCGGGTGCGTGAGTGACCTCCAGCCCATGGGAACTTTCCCTTCTTGTGAATCTCAAGTTTCTCTTTAGCTTGTTTCCCAAGTGCCTCTCCAGCCTGAGTGCTCTGTGAGGAAATGTAGCTGTGTAAACAAGGTGGCTGCTTCCTGCCTGGCCCTCCCCTGAGTGGAGACCCGTGTGACTGGAGCCTCTTCAGGTAGAGAGGCAGCCTGGCAGCCTATATCATATAAATGGTGCTTTCTACTTCTCTACTTCCACCTGGAGGCAAGATCCAGGTAGGCTCTGTTTGCATGGGTGAGTTGGTCCCATCCCCTGGGTCTTTCCTGGTGCGTAGGTTCCATCAGTGAGAACCAGCCCGGCTGTCACTGGCTTAACTAAGGACCAGACTGGGAAGGAGGGGGCTTCCCCATGCACCACTAGGTGTTGACAAGAGTCATAACTAAGGAAGATTGTTTGTAAATATCCTCATACTTTGCTGCGGTCCTTGGCCAGGCCCATTCCACCAGGGATTCAGCAGGTCCACTAGAGGGGCAGTAGGAGAACAGTGTGCCAAACGACTGCTCCCCTCAACAGAGGAAGGAACTGCCTAGCATTGACCAGTTGGGGGTAGTCTGGCAATGGGACCTGATTGTCTCTGTTCACTCTCAGGAACATGATTCCTTAGAACCCTAAAGCTTCTAGAAAGTACCAAAAGGCAGCTGAGAGTGTGAGGGATGTTAGAGTGAGTGAACGACAGAGTAATCATATCCTCCTCCCAACAGCTGGGAAGGGACTAGTCAAGATTGCCTCTCGGGCACAGAAGTTTTAGCTGAGGTCAAGAGAGAGACAGTGAGCTCCTCACAGCCACACGGTAACCTACCAACAGAAACTCCTTTAGAACTAGGTGCCTCTGACTTTCCAAAGCTCTTCCTCCTCACCTACCCAAGCACCATACCACCTCAATCCAGAGGGATGGGATGTGAGACCGTGGTAGATACCAGATGACGTTGGGAGTTTCCAAGGACAGTTTGGGTCTTTCCAGAGCACCTGTCTGTATCTTCCCTGGCCCCTGGGCTGTGTCTTGCCTGAATTTTGACAAAGCACCGCCAGGGGAGACCTTGGCAAATGCTTCGAAAGCCAACAGTCCCTTCTTTCTGCAGGAGGAGCAGGAGTCATGTTGCTGAGCTCCGTGGCCCTCACCTTCACCTTGCTGGTGGTTCCTGGCATTGTGTGTGATGTGAAGGAAGTTTGTGTTGGCAGCCCTGGCATGCCTGGAAACCCTGGGTCCCATGGTCTTCCAGGCAGAGATGGGAGAGATGGTGTCAAAGGAGACCCTGGACCTCCAGGTACTGGATGAGGACACTCCACCCTCAGCTAAGGGATAGTCTTGTGCTTTCAAAAGGTCTTTCTGTCCAAGGTGCTGGGATGGGCCAAGGGTCAGGTGGATGGAGGGGCCTGGTGGGAGTTTCCTGGAAACCTTAGATTAGAGAAGCCCTGGAGGGTTTATCCTCAGAGTGTCCATGGAGTGGCAGTGAGTTGGCCTGGCTCAGCCAGAGTGGAGGCTCTGCTACAGCAGCCCAGTTGTGGGTGAAAGATACTGTAAATCCAGGTCCTCTTCTCTTTGCAGGTCCCATGGGCCCACCTGGAGGAATGCCAGGCCTTCCTGGGCGCGATGGGCTGGTTGGACCCCCTGGTTGCCCTGGAGAGAATGGAGACCAGGGAAAGCCTGGCGAGAGGGGGCCTCCAGGTGAACAAGATGGGGCAAATGGGCAGTGGTGATTAGGGCGCATCACCTGTGCTAATATGCAGGAGGTCAGGTCAGACAAAGCCACGGAAGTCCGCATATTGTTGAGCCTAAAGAAGAGAACATGACATTGTGAGAGAAATCAGAAGGGTTTGGTCAGTAGGCCTCCGTGAAGGGATGGGTGGTGTTGTTGGGAGGGTCTCAGGGGGTACCGGACGGCACTAGGAGGCAGGGGAGGCACTGCAGGAGTATGGAAACACACTCCAGTATCCCAGCCCCTCAGTTGGGTCCTGGGAGGTGGGTATGTAGAAATAAAGGGCAGAGGGCCTGGCATGCAGCTGGCACAACACCTGCTGACTGAAGTTGGGGGTCTTTGTTTGCTTGCCCTCATTTGGGTGGCGACCTCTCTACAGGGTTTCCAGCTTATCTAGATGAGGAGTTCCAAACCACACTCCAGGACTTCAGACATCAAATCCAGCAGTCACTGGGTGGTAAGCAGACCCCTTGTGGCCTCAGAGGGTAAAGGATCTCCCATAAGTTCCCCTGATCCTCAACCCCAGGATGAGTTGTGGACAAACAAGTGTGCACAGTCAGGTTTTGTGGAAAAGGATGATGCTTCCCTTTCCTGATATTCTTGAAGGACACGGATTGGCTCCCTAAAGCAAGGTCTCTGTCTAGCTTGTTTGCTATTGTATTCCTGCTGTATCCCAAGAATTGCCATGTCTGGAATCTAATAGTCAATAAGTAATTGCTAAATGGATGCATGCATGAATAGAATGATGAGGACATGGAGGGGAATTTAGAGACTTGGATTGGAAGAGGTTGGGAAGACAGAGATCAGAGATGAAGAGATGGGAGAGAGTTCACAGAGAGTCCACATGAGGCAAAGGGACTTAGAGGCAAGAGGTCAGCAATCTGACCAAGCCTCCTCTGTTCTCAGTCCTCAGTTTGCAGGAGTCCATGCTGACGGTGGGAGAGAAGGTCTTCTCCACCAATGGGCAGTCTGTCGATTTTGATACCATTAGAGAATCATGTGCCAGGGCAGGAGGCCGAATTGCCGTTCCAAAGAACTCAGAGGAGAATGAGGCCATTGCCAGCATCGTGAGGAAGCACAACACCTATGCCTACCTTGGCCTGGAGGAGGGCCCCACCACTGGGGACTTCTACTACCTGGATGGAGAGCCTGTGAATTACACCAACTGGTACCCAGGGGAGCCCAGGGGCCGGGGCAAAGAGAAATGTGTGGAGATGTACACAGATGGGCAGTGGAATGACAGGAACTGCCTGCAGTACCGGCTGACCATCTGTGAGTTCTGAGCAGGCATCAAGGCCGCAGGGTACACAGCATCTGCTTTGCCTTTCAGTCTCCATCCTGAGGATCCACCTTACCTATGAGATGCTCTTACTCCTTTTCCACAAAGTTTATTC
This sequence comes from Solenodon paradoxus, assembly GCA_004363575.1. Lineage (NCBI taxonomy): Eukaryota > Metazoa > Chordata > Mammalia > Eulipotyphla > Solenodontidae > Solenodon > Solenodon paradoxus. The sequence continues at coordinate 13,604 of RJWH01001311.1, forward strand.
ATGACTATCAGAGTTGGACGCTCTCTTAGCTACTTCATTCTCTACTGGGCGCTGACCCCTAACCATGATCATTAATCAGTATGATACCCCCTGGATTCCCTTCCCAGCACTGCACCCTAGGCAGCTCTCCTAACTTTACCTATTAGCAAGAGATAAGACCAAGACCTTCCTTCTTCCTCTTCTCACCCAGCTCCTTCACTTATAAATGGCACCAGGGAGGTTCTGGGATGGGAGACCCCTTTAAAAATCACTCTGAGGGTTCAGACCTCCTGGTTCCTTCTATTCTTTCCACTGCAGCCACTGCCTGCTCAGCCTCATTACCATTTAGCACTTGTGGTCAAGCAAATAACAGAGACAGGTGCACTTGTGGGAAATTTTGAATGTATGGAGCTAAGGATACATTTGGGATGATTATCTGGCAGCCTGGGGTCTCTGGGGGTATACCTGATCAGTCTCTCCGGGAAGTCAGAGAGCCTGGGGTGCCTCAGCAGGCTAAAGGAAACCCAACCCAACCCAAGTAACTGGCATGAATTATTCACTTCTTTCCTTGAGACTTGGGGTGCCAACTCAGCTCCCTGCCCTAAAAACACCAGCCTAAACCTCTAAGGAAGATCTCCCCCCACCCCAGACATAACCCAAGGACTTTTCTACCAATGGATGTATCCCCACACCACTTTATACCTGTATGAAGTGTCCACATAATTCCATACCACCGACTACTTATGGAAGAAAATATATGCACCAAGAAACTTGGCAAGCACGTCTAACTCATAAAATTTTAATCAGTACTATTTTCCCATTTGTTATATGAAGGCACAGAAACTTAGAGAAGTTGAATGTTTGACTTTATTAGATGGAACAATTGGCAGAGGCTGGATTCAAGCCCATTTATCTGGACCTGACCCTCATGCTGATAACCTCCCACCCTCCTCCTAAATAGAGATGATTTAAATATAATAAATTATGAAGATGCTAATGTGAGTGTCAATTTCTTTGATTCCAAGCACACATTTCTGTATTTTTAGAAATCAAATTAACTCTGGCTCTTGAGCCCACTTACCTGAAAAATAGAACTTCAATCTCAGGTTGTGCTTTTTTTGTTGAGTGAGAGAGCGACCTGTTCTCCACCCTCAAGCTGTATGGACACATGGGGAAAAAGTCTGGAAGACATGTAAGCACCGGTGTTGATGACCGGTCTGTGGGGTGGTCCATTGGTGGGTGGTGAAATCGTGTCTTCCATTCCCCACTCAGCCACCTAGTTGTTTTCTGTAGACCATCTGTGGTGGCTTTCAGGGTTCTGTCCCAGACCTCTGTGACCCACCTTAGTCTCAGGTCTGCACAAAACGAGACGGTGTGCCCCACCCAGGGCTCTGTGAGAATGGGACCATGTTTGCTTGAGGAGGCAACCACATATGCATCCATCTCCAGAAGTGTCCTCACTTGTCCACTTCGCATCTGTGAATACTTCCCCTTTCTGTGTCTACTTCTCTGGAGCAAGAGGAAACAGGATGAAAACGCACAAAATCAGAGGGGAATGAGTAGAAATTTTTTCATAAATTTCATGTTTTTATCTGGTTGCTCTGCCACGCATACTTAGGAACCAGGACACAAATTATTGGAGCCTCCCCCCAAAAAAATAAATTAAAAAAAAACTGAGAGAAGCATCTTTTCCCTAGTTTATAGATCAACAGTCTAAGCCTCCAAAAATGGATGTTTTCTCATTTCTTATTAGGTGTATTTTTTGCTTACTTTATGATGGTATTTGCTATTACTCCATTATTTTTATTACATTTTAACTAATTATTTTAATTAATTATGCTGGCTTATAAGAAACATTTGATTTATTTTTTGTTGATATTATATCCAACCATTTTTTATTCTCATTTTACCTATATTTCTAATATAACTGATTATCTTATATTTTATAAATATGTGATCATGTTCACAGATGATAAATATTCCCTATGATATTTATATTTTATTGTTCCCCCTATTTTGATGTAAACTTTCATATTTTTTGTTTTTATTGCAGTAACATTGGCTTATAACATTATATACATTTCAGGTATATAATATTATGATTTTTACCTTTGTACACACTATAGTACTCTCACAACTACAATATAGTTTGCATCTACATCATACAATTTATACCTTTGGCCCATATTATTCCTCCATCAGCTTCTTTGCTTCTGGTAACCACCAATTTGTTCTTTGTATATATGAGTTTATTTTTATTTTGTTTTGCTTGTTTGTTTTGATTTTCTATATTCCAGATGATTGAAATGATAAGGTATTTCTTTCTTCATTTGACTTATTTCATTTAGCATAATACTCTCTAGGTCCATCCACATGATCACAAATGGCAAAATTTCATTCTTTTTTATAACTGAGTAATATTCCATTATATGTATATACCACATCTTTATCCATTTCATTGTTGGACACTTGATTTTTTTCTATATCTTGGCTGTTATAAATCATGCTACAATGAATATAGGAATGCATATAACCTTTTGAATTAGTGTTCCCATAGTCTTCAGATAGATACCCAGAAGTTGTGTAGCTGAATTATATGACAATCCAGTCTTAATTTTTTGAGTAATCTCTATACTGTTGTCCATAGTTGCTATACCAATTTACATTCTCAGTAGTGTATGAAGGTGACTTTTCTCCACATGCTCTTCGACACTTGTTATTTCCTGTGTTCTTGCTAATAGTCCTTCTGATAGATGTTAGGTTCTCTCTCACTGTGGCTTTAATAGGAATTTCACTAATAATTAATAATGCTGAACATCTTTCATGTGTTCATTGATAATCTAAATGTCTGTTTTTGATAAATGACTACTCAAACCTTCTGCCCATTTTAAAAATTAGATTGTTTTCATTACTGAGTTGTATGACTTTTATGTATTTTGAATGTTAACCTCCTATCAGATGTATGATTTGCAAATATCTTCTCCCACTCAGTAGATTGACTTTCTGTTTTCACGATGGTTTCCTTTGCTGTATAGAGCTTTTTAGTTTGATATAGTCCCATTTGTTACCCTTTCCTTGAAGTCGAATCTACAAAAACATTGTTTTTGATGTCAAGGAGCTTACCGGTTATGTTTTCTTCTATGTATTTCATGTTTTCAGGTATTATATTCAAGTCTTCAATCCATCTTGAATTAACTTTTGTGTATGAGATTTCTTACATGCTTTTCTTGTAGGAACCAAGAGCTCTTACATGCTGTTGTCTACACTCAATGATAAATGATTTATTTGGGGGAAGATTGCACATATAATGGGAATACTTACAATATTTCACCATTGAAAAGGTGTCTGATAGATACCTTTTATCAAGATATAGGCATTTCCTCTTTTTACTAGTTTTCTAAGAATCATTTTAATCATGAAAATATATTGAAATTTGGGGAGGGGCGGGTATTTCCCTTAGTCTATTAACATCAAAAGGGTGCCAAGTATGGATTCTGTTATTTTCCATTCCTGACTACCAGCATCTGGAACTCACAGGTTCTATGAGGCCCTGAGTTTCTTATGTCTTACAGTTAGAGAAATGCCCAGGGAGCCCTCCACAAAACTTGTGAAGAGGGACTAACATGAATGATTCAGAAATTACCATTACCTTGGTCTGAGAAAGGAGGGCTACAGAGGGGAAAAGAGGCTGATCCACTTCGGGTGACATCTGTGGTCGCATAATGGAAATAAAGGAATTCTTCTTCTCTTCTTCTTGGGGATGGGGGAGGAGACTGTCCTATTGTCCTCCTAATCTTTGCAAGGAGAAATGCTCAATCACTTCACTCTCCTTAAGGCAGGAGTAGGGGAGCATCTCCTGTTATAAAATTACTGAAATGCTAAGCCAGCAGAGGGTTTGATCTTATTCATGCATGAGGAAATGAAGACAGAGAACAGAACTCTGAGCAGGAATGTTCTGGCAGCAATGTGGATTTCCACCACTGGGATAGTGTTTCCCAGGGTCTTTGTGAAGGTCAGTGTCATGGAAACTAACTAAGGTTTAAACTCTGTTTATGAATAGGATGTTGCTTAGAACATAGCAACTCAAAGAACAAGAGATTATGAAATTCTAGCATGATGTTGAGGATAAGTAACATGTAGCTGGAGCATCTTATAATGCTCTTGTCTGAAGAACCAGTTCCTAAGAGGAACTGTTACTAGTAATCGGACATCTAAAAGGACCCAAATAACCAATCAGGATGGGTCAAGAAGCAACAGTGTCCCTATTGACACGTGGCTTCTCCTGTGAGCAGGTATTGCCCACCCTCGGCACCATCACTCTCTCTACCCAACACACATGCAAACAAATAAGAGAAAAGGCCACTTCAGGAAACCATAGCCTCAAGCCTAAGCACCGTTCAATGGCCAAGGTAATGATAAATCAGAGATGAAACTGAGATTGTAATGACAAAACAGGGGGATAACAATTACTTGTTTGGGCTATGTTTGTTTGTTTTAATTATATTTTATTTTTATTTAGTTGTTCACACTGGTTGTTTCTCCCAGACCTGGGACTCAAACCCAGGGGTATGACTGTGCTTGTTAGGAGGCAAGTGACCCCAATGCTGCGCCTCCAGGATGCACCTGTGCTAAGTTTTAAACCAACCCCAGAAAGTTTACATTGCAAAGTCTGGGAAGAAAAATGTATGAATAATTTTGAAACTATGTATTACAACAGGGTAAGCTTCAAGCTTCTATACATATATATGTATATATATATATATATATACACACATATATTAAGACCCTTAATCAATATTTTTAATATATTAAAGAGTTCCATAGATTCAGTTTTTGATGTTGAACTATCCTTGCATTCCTGGGGTATAGCCCTACTTGGTCTAATGATTAAAAACTCTCATCACATGTACTATGTGCTAAGTACTTGACTAGCCCAGATAATCCTCCTTAATTCTATTACATAGATGCTATTATTATTCCCAATTTTCAAATAAGAATATTGAGGCACACAGGAGTTAGAGTGATTTGCCGAAGATCCTGTGGCCAGTTCATGGTAGAACTGGGCTATGCATCCAGAAAATTAGATTCCATAGACTATGGTATTAATCATTAATTACATCTGGACCTTAATAGCTGTTTTTCAGCCTCAGACTCTCTGCTACTACTCCTACTATTAGTGACTACTTGGGACATATTCTTCCCATGTGTGCAAAAATCAAGAGGAGGCCATATTAAACCTACAAACATCCCTAAACCTCTACCTTCATGTCTGCTCACAGTCACATGGCCAACCCATATACCAATGGGATTAAGTATTTATACTCTAGTGAGTAGTTCTGCAAAGTGTTGTGTCAAAAGGCATGAATATTTAATCTAAAGATAAGTTAAAAAATCAACAATAATCCTAATTACTTTGGTCATATTTGCCCTTTTATTTTTATATTTTTGCAGAATGTCAGTTTTTAATTATTAGCTCTGTAGTTATTTCCTTATTCCAGCTCATTAATTTAATTATTTAATTTTTATTTATTTCTTATATAAATATTATTCCTAATCTGTCCCTTATTTATGCTCTCTTTTTAAAGATATCAATTTATCTATTACATCACGTCAACAGTCCTCAGGGGGTTATTTCTGAGGATTTTGATTCAGTTTTCATTTTGCTTGTTTCCTATTGTATTTGGTAATTGTTACCAGGTGAATACAAATTTGTCTCTCAATCTGAAAAAATCCTGAAGTGCTTGGGTTAAGGGTAAAGGTCTTCATTGCTTTTATGTTCCAAGTGTGTGCTAGGTTATGATGAGCAAAGATACTTCAAAAACACATTTTCATCTTAGAATAAATAGCAAAATCCAATAATAATCATATAGCAAAATATTAATAGCAAACTAACTTTAGCCCCGAGATCCAAGAGAGAATAGACCTATGGAGACCCTTCCTTAGGGGAGGATCCTTTTCCTCCATCTTCCTATCTCATTCCCTCTCCTCCCTAGTAGAAATAGGGTCCTGGTTTCATGCAAATCTCTCAGTTTCAAATTCCTACTTTTCTGGGCAGTCTACTCATTTGCGGCTTGAATGTTCTATGTGCTCTGAGCCTATGGGTCCTTCAAACTGTGTCAGTGGCATTAGGAAACAGCCCTGAGAGGAGTCTTCTTCACAGTGGGTCCTCTTAGTGCCCGGCAGGTTCCTCTGTAACAGGAACCCTGGAGGACTGCTGAAGGGCTTGGGGACTTGAGTACACAGGGCCGATGACCCTTGAGAAGCCAAAATACCAATCACACAGCAGAAGTGACCTGGCCCCTGCTCCCACCAGGGAAAAAGCAAACCTCTCCAGCTATTTGGTAAGACTAAATGTTTCAAAGGGTGAATAAAAGTTTGGGGGAGGGCAGGAATCAAAGGTCACGAGGATACTTGAAAAAGGCCACTTGATTAATCTCTGATGATAAGAACTACAAATTCCTGGAAGCCAAGTGTGGAGGAACCGTAGATGGATCTGGTGTCTGCCCCTGTTACGGTCTCTGCTTCTGTCCTCCTCTCTCTCTGCCTCCTTCCTGTGTGTCCATTCTGGGTTGTAACCTGAGACAAGGAGAGGAACCATACACAGCTCCTATTCTAGAAAAGGAAGGCACAGGTGTTAGTTCTAGGTGGAGAGAGGCCAAGAGGACTGCTTTGAAGATATGCTGCTGGAGGGTTCATTCGTTATGTAAATGTTTACTGAGGTGCATCCTGGTGGAGTAATGGTTAAGTCTACCATCTCTGATTGAGCACAGTCTACATACAACCCAAGGACCTGGGTTTATGACCCGGAGCCAGCAGAACAATCAAGATGAAAAACGAAATAAAATAAATAAAGTGCTTCTTCCTTTTCTCTCTGCCTGCCTGACTACCTACTTGCCATCATTCCCATCTGCACCTTTCCTTTCAAAAAAGAGTATGTATATTGAGCATCGCCTCTATTTCCAGCCTCTCTTACATATAGGAGTACAAAATCTGGGGAACACAAATTTCTGTTCTAATGAAGTTCCTGTCCTGAAGGAACAGACAACCAACTAAAGAAGACAAGTTCGTATAGATACACAGGCAGAGAATGAAATCAGAGAATTACAATTTAGTGACAGAGTATCTGTCTAAATGGTTAAGGAAAGTCCTTTCTTCAGAGACTATATTCCTGCTCAAATCAACAAAGAGGGAGGGACATGTCACAGGTAGGACCAGTTGGAAAAAATGCTCACATTCAGCTCTGAATTGAAGTTGCCGATAAGTACTTCTTCTCTGTGTGCCTCGCCCTGTGTCATGGCCAAAGAAGACATTTCATAAATGTTCTGAAAGAGAAAGGAAGAATGAGGTGACTCTGTGGTAGGCCTTTAATCCCTCCTTGGCCCCAGTAAACTAAACACAAATTCAGGGGACACTAGTCAGACAACAGACACAGAGGAGCGTGGCTGTGCGTGTGCCTGTGTGAGCACCTATCTGCCAGCTGATAGCTATGTATGCATATCTTGTCTAGAAGTAAATAGCTGGAGGGCCTAATCCCAAGAAGCTGTAATTCTGCAGGCTCAGCCTTGCTGAGCAGTAGAGATGGATACAGGGGAGGGGGCCGTAGAAGGAGGAGGACTGGAGAGCAGCCTGGCATTTGCTGGAGATCCCACGAGGAGCCCCGGAGAGCTAGCCAGTAAACAGCAGTTCTAAGGGTAATTATTCATTAATCTGGGCTTGAAGGCCAGCCCAGCACTGTCTTCGGTCACGAGGATAATTGGGCCTGAAATTGCAGAAGCATCTGCCAGAGGCATGGGCTGGAGAAACAGATTCCCTGCCACAGCCTCTGTACTCTGAGGAAGGTCCAGTAAGTCATTTCTACAGGACAGAGGTTGGGGCCTGGGCTGGGTGTCAGGCCACTTGACTTGATCTGATGAGGTCCAAGCAGGGTCTCTGGTGGGGATGTCAGGTTCACTCAGGGCCTCTGTCTCTCTCTGACCTGGGGAATTTGTGTCCTTCCTGGACCCACTTGACTATCTACAAAATGAAGGTTTTTTCAGTTAGAAAGAAAATTGGAAGTGGGTTGGACCAGCAACATATGTAAGCCTTGATCTTGACTTCCAGGATACTCAGGCGAAGGGAAAAAGAAAGATAAAAAAAAAAAAAAGTGGAGAAGAATATGGTCCAGAAAGTTCCCTTTCAACTTGCTGCTTTTCACCGAGTGCTCAGGGAAGGGAAGAGTTAAAGATCAAGGAGAACAAGGACAATTGTGAAAGTTATGCAGCAAGGGTGAGGGACACTGGGCTTAGAGGGCAGCAGGGATCAGAAGCAGACACCAAGGGCCAGGCTGCCAGGGCTCCCTGGAAGAGGTGGGTGGCCGGAGCACAGGCTGCCTGGAATCTCATCACTGGAGGGGGCACAGGGCTGGGGGCATCCGGTGACATGGGAGGACCCTGCCAGGACAGGTACCATCTGCCAATGTCAGACAGGCCCAGGGTGAACAGAAATTTTAGGAGCCGGGTCTGGCTGGCTGAAATAGTCTCTCAGAGGAAAACCCAGGGAAGGAGGCAAATCTAAGTCTCACCTGTTCGGGCTTGATGACCAGAGAAGCTTCCATTCTGCGGTCCGAACCCTGTGTAGAGATGCTCTGGTTCTGGGCCTGCAGGACATGCGTGTCACAAAACAGAGACTTTATGTAAGATGATTGACAGGCTGGTGGGAAAATGACCGTGGCTCAGAGGCTAATTGGACCCTGGAGTGTAAAACAAGGATTTTTATGTGAAATGAGAGAATGGATGTCACAAACCAGGGTCGGCTAGGAAATGGACTTTGTGGGACCTCAGGTCATCTGCACCAGTTTAAGTCCAGTTCTAGGACCCATAGGAAGGGGAAGAAGAAGGAAATGGGGCTCCTTTGGCCCTCAAGAAAGGGAGTTGAGAAAGAGAGCTCACACTGGCCACCGGCCACCTTTGCCTTTGTACTGGGTCCCCAGGAACGGGGATGCTGTGTGGGTCTGGTGGTTCTCATGCAGGACTGCTTTACTCACAGGGGACCTGAGGGGAGAGTGGGCTTGAATGTCACTCTGTATCTCCCTTGGATTCAGCACTGATGTAACTCTAGTACTTTTTTCATGCCTGTCTTCCCAGGAGCCGGGGAGTATCTTCACACCCAGGAGTGTGATATTCCCCTCCATGTCCGCGGCCCTGAGCCCCGGGCCCAGCATACCAACGTTGACTAGATAGGATTTTTTCAATGGAATGACTGTTCTTGACTTTTTCCACTCTAAAGTTAGGACCATGCTCCTGTTTTCACCACTTCCCGTCCTCCTCCTGTGTGTGGTAACAGCATCCTGCTCCCAAACGAAGGCCTGTGAGGATGCCCAGAAGACCTGTTCAGTGGTTGCCTGCAGCGTCCCGGTCACCAATGGCACTCCAGGGAGAGACGGGCGAGATGGATCCAAGGGAGAGAAGGGGGATCCAGGTACAGGGCAGGTTACTCTGACTTCTCACCCCTCTGCCCTCAGTAGGAGGCTGTTCAGAGGAGGCGTGTAGCGCAGAGATGAGGAGGCACCTCTTTTATGATGGGACGGTGATTCGTTCAGAATGATGTCTGTGCAAGCTCATTCTCTCCAACACCCAGATGCTTCTCTGGGTCTCCAGGAAGCCACCTCCTTACACAAGAATTATGAGTGATTGCCTCCAAACAGGCTGACCAAGATGAAGGAGGATCTTTCTTCTTGGTGTCCCTGCTAGTTCTCTGGTGGTTTTCTGGGTCAGTGAGAATTGAGTATTGACCTTTTGGAGAAAGAATGTGTGACAACCATTGGGACACATTTCCTTTGTCTTCCAACAGGGCAAGGGCTCAGAGGCTTGCCAGGCCCTCCGGGGAAAATGGGGCCTCCAGGAAACATAGGGCCCATAGGACCTCTAGGAGCAAGGGGCCAAAAAGGAGATCGTGGAGACAGTTTGGGTAAGGAGCTCACCCCAGTACCATGTGGATTGAGCCCTGGGAACTTGAGGTCCAGGTGAGAGGGGCCCCTTCTGCTGTCTCCCCCACCCCCCTGGAAGATGCTCAGCTCTGCTTCCCCATCCAGCACCCATGTCCTCTCAGCATTACTGGGATCTGAAGACATTGCCACTGGAGCCTGAATACGAGCATACTTGAATGATGTCCTTTAGTTCAAGAAACGTCAATTGCAGGCCAGGCCCACTGCATGTGCGGCGTTTGCTCTGTGCCCCCATGTCTGTGTGGGTTTTCTCCAGATACTTTGATTTCCTCCCACACCCCAAAGATATGTACATGAGGTTCACTGGCAGGTGTCATCGTTGCAGGTGAGTGTGTCTGCGAGTGTGGCAGCGATGAAGGGTGTCTTGCTCAGGCTTGGGCTTCCGTGTGCCCTGAGCTACCAAACCACCCACAGCCCTGAACTGGAATGAGTGGGTTGAGACATGAAAGCATGAATGGGTGTGATTATTGTTTAATATTAGAATGTTTGGGACCTTAAAGTTTGATGTTTTTGTGCCTAGAAACATGCTGCAGGACTGTAGCTCTCCTTTGTATCAGTTACTTCTGCAAAACTGGTTTCCTCGAACATGGTTTCATTTAAAGTCAGTTTCCATGAATTTATAGATAATGTCACTTGAGGACTCACTGCACAGGCTTCCAAACGCTGCCAGCCACCCCATCAGCAGGCCGCTGTGGGACATGGGCCCTGGCTCTTCTTCAGACGAAATAGTCCAGTGGGTGGTTCTAGACAGGGAGGGAGGAAATGTCTGCTCTTGGGGGTTGGGTTTATGTCTATTGTCCCAAGAGTGGCGTGAAGATGATCTGACTCATAGGATCCTGGGTAATGGAACTACATAGTAACAGAGCACTAAGTTTAGTGAAGAGTAATTCAGTCACTGCAGCAGAAAACTGATGACCTTTAATTAACATTTGTCCATTGGCCCATCAGAATAATAAAGTATTCAAGAGCTTGCCTGAATAAGAAATGAGGGAGAATGATTAAGAAAACTTTTCAAAAAGGAGAATAATGAGTTAGATCTTATAAATAATTGTAATATTGCAATATTAAGCAGCAGGTGAAGAAAAGAAGGCAGAGCTATGGTTTGCAAATTATTATTAGTAGTAGTATCATTATTATTTCCAGAGTAATTATTTCCAAGAGTTACTAAGGTTTAGCTGGGAAGGCAGGAATAAAGTTACCTTTTCATTTTGCTTCTTTTTGTTTTCTTATTTCTCTGGAATAAGTATACCTTTTAGTAAGTTCAACTTTTTTGAAAAATACTCTAATTTCCCATTTTTCATTTTCTCAGTAAGTGTCCTTCTCGCTATTGTTTTGTAGTTGCTGATAGTAAGCTGACTAACTTACAGAATGAGATAAGGAGCCTGAAATCACAACTGGACCACCTCAAAAAGTGTAAGTTCTTCTCCTCCCCTCACTGTGGTCTTGTCTCTCACCTTTTTCTTCAGGATGCTCCAGATTTGGGGCAGAGGGTCAGGGAAATTACACTGACAAATATGTTACCGACCAGGGCTTTGCCTGGGTTGTCATTTTCTCACAATACTCTTCTATTCGATTCTCCCACCAACCCTTTTTGTGGGTTTTATACCCATGCTGTTTGCAGGTGAGAAAAAAATCAGTTCAAGATGGGGAGGTAGTGTTCAGTGTCACACTGAGAGAAAGTGGCAGAGGAAGGGCTGCATGGAGGGGCGCTGCGTCCAGAGTCTTTGCTCCTTCCTTAACATCCACCCTTCTTGGACAGCTGTTCATGCATCTTTCTTAGTCTGGTGCCCGAGCCGGGTGCGGGGTGGGTGGTCAGATAAGTTTCCCTATGTCCACCTGTCTCAACATATGTTTGTCTCAAGGGTGGGACATCCCAGAAGCGCCCAGGCTTTCTGTCAGTAATGTTCTCTGCAGTTGAGGAGTGTGTCCTTCCTGGGACCTGAGGTGTTTGAGTGTGGGGCTGTTTTCCAAGTCCTGAGTTCCCAGAAAAGGGATTTTTCATAAACTGGCCTGGGCTGGCTCCAAGACAAGTCAACCTCTCCTGCCCTTTGTGATTTCAGTGCAAGCCTTCTCTTTGGGCAAAAAGTCTGGCAAGAAGTTCTACGTGACAAATGGTGAAAAGATGCCTTTTTCCAAAGTGAAGACTCTGTGTGCCGAGCTTCAGGCCACTGTGGCCACCCCTAAGAACGCTGAGGAGAACAGAGCCATCCACGATGTGGCCAAGGACACTGCCTTCCTGGGCATCACAGATGAGGTGACTGAAGGCCAGTTTGTGTATGTGACAGGAGGGAGGCTGACCTACAGCAACTGGAAGAAGAATGAACCCAACAACCATGGTTCAGGAGAGGATTGTGTGATCCTTCTAAATGAAGGGAACTGGAATGATATCTCGTGCTCCAGCTCCTACCTGGCTGTCTGTGAATTCCCGGCCTGAAAAGGCAGTTACCGCAGCCCCTCCCTGGCTCCCTGATGACCTCTCTGCCGCTCTGAAAGAGAATTCACTGCCAGTTTTCCCATGCCCAGGGTCGACTCAGTCCTTCATGTAGATGGGAGGGAAAAGAAAGGGGTGTATTCGATTGCTGAATAAAGAAGTGAGAAGAGGCTGACAGTGGAGCATAAGGGTTTCTGCTCCAGTCTGTGGCAGAGGACACCGTCTGTACTGTCTGAGAGCAATCTTGAGTCAGTCAGCCATGGAGCCATGGGGCCAGGTCACATCCTTTCCTTTTACGGTGAGCACGCTGCATCCTACCAGGGGGACCCGTGGAGGTCACATGCGTCAGACTAGTCAGTAGATCTCAGCCTTTAAGAGATCCGATAGTTTTTTTCTCCGAGGGGTGCCACTTCTTGATGCCAACTCTGCTGCCCTAACCCCTCCCCGGCTGGCCCAACCCTCTCTACCATGTCGGCTTGTTTTTCGCTGTCATGGGCTGCACGAGAAACTATGGCACCACTAGACCATAGCAATCAGCAGCATCCTACCTGGGTAACAATGATTAGTTCTGGGAATTCCCACACCCTGTCCCAGTGACTAAGACATCTCTCTGGTGACTAGGGTGATCTTGAGAACAAAGGGCAGCCTTTCCTTTCTGGATTCTTTCCAAAGACTGGTTTAGCTCACCCGCTTCAATGGCAGGAGCAAGTGGTTAGGCAGCTGTTCCCCTCAGGGGAGAGGCTCATCTGTCTCAGTCCCTCCACATTAAGACTCATTCTGTGACATCTTCATCTCGTGATAAAGTCAGTAGGTCCATTATTAGTAGAAACAAGAGGGAAAACTTCCCCAGGGTGAGTTTCTATCCTGAGGCTCAAATGATGCAGCATCACCCAGTCAGCAATGAAACCTCCTTTCGAGCTGGGCAGCACCCACAGTCCTCTGCATGATGTTGTCAGCGATCCCAGTGTGACAGGTGCTGTGATCACAGCACGCTCACGCGGACACCCGAGGGAGAGTGATTCTGGCTCCAAAGCATTCACACAGTGACACTGGCGACACTGTACCCGTGCACCCAGGGCCACTTTCAAAAAATGTTTCCATAGCAGTCACTTTGATTTTGCACGTGAAAATAAACTCCAGTGTGTAGGTGCCCCATGTGTGCAGTTTCCTCATTCCTCAAATATTTGTCAGCACATCCTGCGCTCCACCCCACAGACTGACTGAAGGAGGTGTGCTTGCTAAAGCTATTTTATTTTATCTTCTTTGTTTCTAAACTACCAGATAGAACAGCTCATACTTAGCGTGTGGTGAGTTTCTACTGAAGGGGTTCACTGGAGAATCACTGAGGGGTGAGGGGTTGTCTGCTGAGGAATGAATGCAGGGCTACTTTGCGCCCAGGTCAACGCCTTCTGCAAAACTCTCAGGGCCGGGCGACAGTGCAGGGGACGTGCTGGAGGCAGGCCCTGTGCCCCTGGCCTCTAGCCCACCTCGCCTGTCACACCACTGAACACCGAACTCCACGGAGCTCTTCATCAGTGGAGGCAGTGAGAAGGCTTTTGTCCTATAGAACAGTTCATTATTTTCTATTCAAATCCAGACTGCTTTGGCGAAACGACTGGAAATGTAGAGGCACACATGGAACTGAAACCACGGGTTATGGCAAATATTAAAAGGGAAAGAGCAGCCACTTTTTAGAAGGAAAGGAAATGTGTATATAAGATGACCCCAACCAAGAGAATTACCATAATCAAGCATGACATTTGAGGCTACATTTTCTGAGAACAAGGCGAAAAGGAGAAAAGGGACAGGCAACCATTATGTAATTCTTTCTGCTTCATGTAAGGGGAGGGAGGGGATCACGTCCACTCTGAGACAAGTGTCTCCTTTGCTTATGCTGTGCAGAAAGGACACTAGCTGTAAAATGATAGAAACTGGTCATGTACCTCACATGAATTGTTCCCAGCGTGTCATAACTGGCCCTTCTATCGAGAAAATGTGATAAAAGTCTGTATGTGGGAAAACACAAATTCTCCATTCCCCTTTCAGGATTCCTCTTCGACGTCCTTTTATGGCAGGCAGTCCCTCCTCTCAATCACACTCCTGCACTGAGAGCTTTCTGTGCACCCAGGAGCCCACCTTTCTCTAAGTCACCCCTCTGAAGACTTGCTAGGTCTCTCTTCTCTCGCCCACATCACAAGACGAAAGGCTTCTCCACAGACCCTAGGAGGGTAGAGCTTTTCTGCCCCTGAACCAGCACCTGGTAATCTCTTCAGAGCTTCTCTCTAAATAAATCCCCTTGCCACCATTCTTCCCTAGATTTGAACCAACTATCTCCCTATAGTTACTTCTCAATTCTTATCAGCAAGCAATGGGGCTCCGTACAGTCACTCACGAGACGGAGTAGTAAATCTAAAGATACAGGGCTTTTCTGAGATTCCAAAGAGATGAAACACAGTTCATCCAGGCTTCCTCGGACCTGGAACAAGAGGGAAAATTAAAGATTCAAAGCAACTCTTTAGATAGTCTCTCTTTCTCAATGACTGAGGGAAGGCAGCTTCTTTCACTAAGGGACATCTGACAATTGACATCTCTTGGACAGGGGGCATTATGAAGGCAGACGCTCCAAGGAGTGAGGATAACTCTGAGCAACCTCTTGAGCCTGGTTGTTTGTTCTGATGGAAGAGGAGTCTCTGTGCTATCATTTTCCTGACTGGTTTGGGGAGCAAAGAGCCAGCAGCCATAGCTGAACTGCAGGCTTCCTTTGCCGCCTTTTGCAAAAGATGATAATCTGAAGGCCATGCCACAAGGATTCCTGCAGAGGAGGCTGGTGTTCAAGCTCTGTGGAGCCTAGACCCTCAACTCTGTGTTCATGCCTAGGGGACAACAAGGTCTGGGTCTCTGTGTGACATGTTAGGGCTCAAGGAGGGGCAGCTTGGTGGGCAGTAAATTCAGGATTTGGAAGCAGGACACCGCAGTTTGGAGTCAGCTCCCTGACTCGTGCACCAAGTGCATGTCAGCTCCCTGAGCCTCAACCTCCCCATCTGTAAATTGATGTGAAAAGGTTTCTTCTTTCTAAAGGTGGATAAATCAATGGTCGCCCATGGATTCAGAAGTGGAGGGTCCATGTCAGAATCGAAGCTATTGGAGCTGAGAATGGCTTTTCATTTTTTTCACATGTCAATTCTGTCCCAACTCATTGTGACCTGAACATTCATCGCCTTTTTCTCAAGACCATTGAAAGTCAGTCTGGGTGAGACAGAACACTCTTGAGAGGGGCGATTCGAGTTTAAATGGTTTGTAACTCAATGGTCTCCTGTGGAGGTACAAGCACAGTAAATGGGACTGTGATTTGTTTCCTGGATCAGAAAGAAAACGGGTACCAAAGTTTGCAACATTCAGTCCCAGACTCTGAATTCAGGATCTGGGTTCCCGTAGAGTAATCTTTCTCTGGAGTCCTACCGCTCGGCTGACCTTGGTGTTTGGCCATGCTCGAGCCAGAGGATGGGGTTTGAAGTTCTAGTTGGAGAGCTGACATTCACATTCCTCATATGGCCTTCCTTCCTGAGTCAAGTCTGACTCCTTTCTCTGTGGCCAGTAGAGCTCAACCAGCAGCAGAGATCACTCCAGGCTCTGGTCTCACCCTTTTGGAATATGTGTCATGGTAGAGAGTCTCTGACCTGAAAGGCTGTTTGCTCAATATTGTGCAACTTATCTGTGCTTTGGAAACTTCCAGGAATCAGAGGGGTGTTTTTTCTCATTAACCAGGAAGGCTAGAATGTCCTC
Organism: Solenodon paradoxus; assembly: GCA_004363575.1. NCBI lineage: Eukaryota > Metazoa > Chordata > Mammalia > Eulipotyphla > Solenodontidae > Solenodon > Solenodon paradoxus. Next base: position 29,779 of record RJWH01001311.1, read on the forward strand.
ATAGGTCCAGGGCTGGAGATGTCGAGAAGTGGATTTTGTAAAGTGCTTTGGGCCTAGTAACCTGATGGAGGCTGGGAGAGAGGAGGAGTTCAGGGAAGGGCTCCATCCGGGAAGAGGTGCTCCCAACCCTGGTGGCAGCCTGTGTGGGGAGGAGACAGTGTCACCTGCTATGTTTTGTCCAGGCAAACACGGATGTCGTGCTCGAAAGAAGTGGAATGCAAGAGACTAGTAGCTAAACAAATATCATGTTTGAGGCCGGGTACTGCCAACCCAAAGCCAGCCTGCCCTGTTCTGGCAAATAGACTGCTTATCCCATACCGCTCTTCAGAGCCACGGCCAGCACTCTTGCCTGGAATACCTGACAGAATGATAGGATCTTAGCTCCACTCTGCACCCAGCGAATCAAAATCTCATAATGCTGTCATCTGTGGCAGGCCCCTGGATGATCTGGCCATTTGGGAAGTTTGAGAAACCAGTCCCCAGAAACCAGTCCCCACAGCTGCTCTCAACCTGCCTCCGTCCTTTCCAGGTGGGCCTCGCTTCATGAGGTGAAGGGGTCCCACTTAAAGCTATAGTGTCAGGCCCCAGTCTCCTTCAGCTGGTCCTTGTCCCGCTTGTAAAAAGTAACTGCTGACTCAAAGGGCATTTCCAGGGTCTTATTGCTGCCTGTGACTTTGGGGAGAGAAGCACCTGGAGCAGTTCTGAGGAGTGTCAGAGAAGGGGCGGCCCTGGTAGGTGGAACGCTGAGTGGAGAACTGCATACATGGATTCGGAAGTATTTGTATGCATTTTTGATATGTGTGCACATGTCTGTATGGAAACTAACAGACCCACTGCTGGAAATCCCCAGACTCCTGCTGTCGGGGGCTCCGCCTCTGGCTTCCCCGCAGCCTCTCTGCACACCCCTCAAGAGTAGCGTTGACTCTGGGTGTGGTGATATGTGTGGGTGCTTGATCATGGACAAAACGATCCACAGGTGGCCCTGAGTTGTGCACTGGGATCCCTAAGACAGAGGTTGTTAGGTGTTAATATAACCCTTCTTCCTGCCAGATCTTAGCTCATATGTCACCGTTCTAACCCCTGAGAAAGGGCCCGTCACAGAACCTAAGGCCGCTCTAACCCCAGTCCACATTGCAACACCACGTTTCATTTTCCTCTGAGCCATCAGTCGTCCGAATCATCTTGCTCACTTACTTGCTGAAGGCAATAGCTATGTCATCAGAAGGACTCTGGGACCAGGCTGCCTGGATTCAAACCCTGGCCCCGGCTCTGTACAACCGTGTGACCCCGGCCAGGCCACATGCAATCTGTGCCTCCTTTTTGGTAAAATTTGGATAATGATAGTGCCCAGCTCGCAGGATTATTGCGAGGGATAAATGAATTGATGCAAGTAAGGAGCTAGAACAGAGATGACCTGCAATAAATGTCCTGAAGACATTTGTTTCTCCTGTTTCTGTGATTATAAAACTATCACACACCTCTGCCATCCCAGGACCTCGAAAAGGCCCGGGAACCAAATTGAATGAATAAACAAGTGAATGAATGGATCTCAGTCTTCCCCCAAAATGTGTGACCCAACTCTCGCCCCTGGATCCTAAGCTGGTTGCATGAAAGAAAGAAAAAAATGTAACCACATTTGTAGACTGTGACTCTGGACGCAGCCTCCTTTCTCCTGGGTGGTTGACCTGGTGCTGGAGGCTGTGGCCTCGTGCTGCCCTCTGCTGGTTGTCTCTAGGAACGGCCTGCCACTGCAGATCACCCCCAGGTGCGCCACAGGGGCCATGTGCCCCTTGATTGCAACTTCAGAAGCTCCTGCTACCTTCTCTCCCCTTTCAACCCAGTAGCTACACCTACTTGGAATGCCTTTCCTAAATACCCCTGCCAGGGAGGGCCCAATCCAGATGCACACTCCCTGGGTGACCATAGGTCTCCGCCCTGCTGGATTCAGACAGCCCACACTGTCTCACCAGCCCACGGTTGCGGTGGAATTCTCTGCTCGTCCATGTCTGTTTCCTTTCAGGCCTAGGCTGTGATCTCTTCAGGGCAGGACGCACAGGCCACTCTAGCCTCTTCTGCCTACCTCAGGTGGCCGTGTCCAGGGCAATTCCAGAACCTCTCAAAGACAGGACAGCCCTGCTGCTCTTGCCTGGCCCTGTGGAGGCTGAATCCAGGCTTCCCCTTTCTGGGTTTCTCTCTAAAGTCCAATCAGAATCAAGGTCCTGGACTTTTACTTTTTTTCCCTTTATCCCCCCTTAGAATCAGCAAGGAGAGAACCTGGAATTTTCTATTGTTTCTGAGTTGTGTCTTTTGTTGGGTTTTTTGAACACTAACATTTTCTTTTCACTTTCGTGGTGACCCCACATCCTTTCAGATGCACAGAGGACTTCAGGCCGAGGGCCTGTATTTTAGGGAACTTTAATTAGTTGCTCATGTTGGTTGTTCCCCGCAGTCCGAGTGGCGAAAGGGTCTTGGGCTTTATGCGGACTCTGCCAGAACCACAGGTTTTATGCCTGAGCCACCAGGAAGCGTCTAAGGAGATTTCAGAGACGGCCTTGGGACCCACTAGGGCACCGGCAGAGGGGCCAGCACACAGAGGGGTGGCGGGGGTCTCGTGTAGGCCTCAGATGGAGATGATATCATTCTATTGTAACACTGTGCAAGGTTTTCTGGAAGCCCAGCTGGCAGAAGCACCAGGATGCAGCGGCGGTCCCAGAAGGTGCCTTCACCTGACTCCCAGAGGAAGCTCAAGGCCATACTCCTTGTTAGGTTCCCTCAGGTCCTTCAGAGCAGCACCCCCTTAACCCAAGAACGACAAACACTAGCACGCACGCAGCCCTCTCCTCCCACATGTCAGGGTCAGACATAACTAATCAACTACCTCTTATTCAGCCTGACAGACCTGGAAGTCATTTCAACCCTGCAGTTAACCAAGGGACAGGAGACGGTGTGGGGAAAGGATCCATTATCCAACCTTACCTGGTGCTGCCGACAAGGCGATGATCCTATTCGTATCAGCAGCTATGCTGGTGGCAGTCACAGCAGTCCTATCAGATGCACGTACAGAGTTGCCCATGAGGCCCTTTGCTCCATGAGAGCATCCTCGAGAGAACTGACCTGGCCCAGCTCTGCCATCCCTTTCCCGTGCTCTGTGTGGGAGCAGTCCCTGGTGGTCATCGCTCCTTACGCTGAGGAGGTCTGGCTTCCAAGCACTCGAAGGGCAGGTATCAGAAAAGGTGGTGCGCATTTTGAATTCACTATGGAAACGGGACTTGGGTGTCCAGCGGTGGGTGTTGTCTGAGATGAAGGGAGAGGGTGAACTGAGATGCTTTATCACCGTGCTCTCTGTGACATGGTTATTCTCAACAAAGGCACCAAAGCTATGAGCTAGATTCCAGACCAGAGGAAAATCATTGCTGCTTTCCACCTCCTTAGCCTGGGAGCCCTACACCTGGAACTTCAAGGTCAGAGGTGTCAAATCTGACCCCAGGCCTTATCAGAGTAGAAGCAGGGAGGGCAAAGGAGAGATATAAATTCCCTTCATCGTCCTCTCATGTAAACCTGACCACCACCTTTTCACCCTTTCATGTCTGTGGCTATAGATTTCTTGTCACTACACGTTGGTTTTTGTCTCTTTTTTTTTCTTACATAGTTTATCAGTATATATGTTTCTGATTTGACTTTTAAAAAGCCTTGTTTCTGAGTTAATTTATTATTTCCATTTGTTTTGCATTTCATCACCTTCACTTTTATATCTATTTTATTCTTCCTTTTTGTTGTTTTTGAAATGTATTTTTAAAAGGTAAACACTTCAATTTTAGTCGATGCTTTCTATGTTTTAAATTTTTGATTTATGAAAATATTTTCCTCTGACTATAACTTTAACTCTAGCCCACAGATTTTTGGATACCTATTACTATTTGACTGGGGTTCTTAAATACTACTGAGATTGTGTATATTTTCGTGGTTCAGTATTATTGGTTATCGTTAGTTCTTATTTTATGTCTTTCCTCTTCTCATTTGTATCACATTTTTTCTACTTAGATATTCATCACCTTATTGATTTACTGTTATGTAGTTTTCAAATACATCAGCATTTAATTTTATGTTCTATTTCACTTTGAGGCAGAGAAATTTTACAAAATTTTTGTGTGATTGGATGTGGCAGTATTATTGTTTTAAGTTTTCTCTCTGCTACCTTTTTTTTTTCTTTCTTTTTTTTTTCAGGAAGGGTGACGGCAGGAATGAAAGTGAGTTGGCAGCAGGCAGGCAGGAAGACAGAGGAGAAAGTAAGAAGCCCTCTGTTTTATTTTTATTTAGTTGTTCACACTGGTTGTGTCTCCCCAGACCCAGGACTTGAACCCAGGGGTGTGTGGCCTGTGCCACTGGAGGCAATTGACCCAACAGCTACTCCACCGGGGTCACCTCTGCTGTCATTCTCAGACAGCTCTCTTTCTCTCCAAGACTACATAAAACATTAGCCTGTCTTTTCTGATGATTTTGATTTAAAAAATTTATTTTATAGGCAACTTAAATAATCTGATTTAATTTTTCTCTTAATATTTAATCATTTAACTCAGCATCATTATTAATTGAACAAGTATAATTTCCCTACATTTTGGCATTCTTTTTTTTATCATGCATGACATGTATGTGTAACTATAGATACTTGGATCTGTTTTTGGACTTTGTGATTTCTAGATTGTTCTGTCTATTCCTATGTCTATAATACACAATTGTAATCATGTCAGATCTATAAATTCGTTTACCATAACATGACCAAGTCCATTCTCATTGTGTGTGTTTGTTTTTTAAAGGAAAGGTACAGTCGAGAATGAAGGCAAGTTAGGCAGAGAGGAAGAGAGAGGCGGAAAAAGCACTTTATTTGCTTTTATTTAGTCGCTCACGTTGCTGGGCTCCCTCGGTCCTGGGTCTTGAACCCGGAACCTTGGGATGAGTTGGGGATTGCTCCCCGGTGTTCTAGACCACAAAGCCACCAGGGCGCATCCCCTCATTGTGTTTTTTAAAGTAAATGTTTCTGATTGTTTTAGGATAGTTCTTCTTTCATGAGAGCTTCGGAAATATTTGATAAAGCTTTCACAGCCTCCATAACTCCTTTGAGGAACTGCGTCTTTGGAGAACTCACATCCTTCTCTTTCCCTCAAGTCTGTATGACTGGGGGTCAGGCATCCTGACTTGCCCAAAACCCACCATTAGTTCTATTCTCCCCTTCCTGCTCTGACCCAGCCCTCTGGTCACAGAATGATTTGTGTGGCCCGAAGTTGCCATCTGAACTTTGGCCCTGGCCTGGCCTCAGCCACTCAGACCTGAGATAAAGAGCTCGGGAAATGATCCCAGTGCGGGAAGGTTATCAGGGAGGTTAGCGGGCTAGGTCCTCAGATCAAAGGGCCTGGAAACATCTTGAAAATACTTTATTCAACCCCACAACCCAGCCTTACATGCAGGAGTGAAGGTATTTATCCACTCAGCTTTCACTTGTTCACCCCATTCGTTCTGCCTACTTACTAGGTAAATATGAAAATTACCATTTTACTCAGGCAGGCCCCCAGGAGTCCCTCTGTGACTCAAGTTGTCTCAGCTGGGCAGTCTGGAGATACTGTATCACCTGAGTGCGGCAACCCTCAGGCCTCACTCAAAGGCCAGGCAGCCCCAGGTGATCCCGAAGAGCACCTGTCTGCATGCATGCACACAGGTGTTCAGAATGCTGCCCTGTGCACGCAGCTGTATAAAGTGTATGTTTATGTGCCCTGGTGCTTCTGTGATCGCTAGGGCAGCTAAAAAGAAGGCATTGTAGAAATGTGCGCTGGCCCTTATCTGCTTCCACTCAGAAGAGACATAGGTTATAGGTTAACACCCGCTTTTATCAGGGCTTTCTCACTGAAATTCTGTAAAATCTACCACAAGATATATGCTATTAGCCAAGCAGAGGCCTAATAGTCACAGACAATTAGATTGAATGGAATGAATATCTTGGTCCTAGATGGCTTGGTGACTGCACCCGGAGAGGACTCTCCTCCGTTCTCCTGGTTAAACAGTTTTATGACCCATTCACTCAGTCTGAAACGACTCTTCGGCCCACTGCTGGAACACAATCCTAAAGCTTCTCTGTGTGAGGGACATGGAGGGCTATAGCATCTGTGAGGGCAGGACCAGCCATTTCCATTGGTATATCCAGTGCCTGGGTAAATATTTCACATAAAATTACTATTTTATTTCCCCCTGACAGATACGTGGTGTCCTTGATCTAGTAGATAAAACATAAGTAAGTTGAAAAGGTCAAGTCCACCATTAAACATGAATTCAGGATATCCAGAAAGCAAGAGTGATACAAAATGACCTGAACTTAAGTCACTGAGTTGTCAATATTTTAAATCAAGGGAAATCAGAGCAAATTAGGACCGTAGAAAAACAAACATTAGAGGGCTCCCTACTGTCTGTGTCTTATGGGACATGAGCTGGTTTGGTGACAGGAATTTCGAGAACCAGTAAGAAGCGTGAGACCATACTGTTAAACTGAACAGGGCTTCCCCATGAAACTGCTGTTGTCCCTGCTGCAGACACAGAAGGCTCCCATGATGTTACCTGGCATTCTGAGGGTCAAAACGTCTCCTGTAATGAAATACCACATGGTCCTGGCCTCATTTGGCACCGAGGCCACTCAGCCAGGGACCACAGCTACCATGGTGAGGTCGGGGCTGATGTTGCTGAAGAGCTTGTTAACCTTTTGCCCACGAATGTTACTGCAGGAGAGGCCTTGTGTGCAGCATGGGTTAGGACCTGACGTCTGAAACACGAGCTGCAGTCCTCTGCTTTTGTCTGGCTGCGGCCACACACCCCACCTGCCTCTACTGACGTGTTCTTGGTGCTGGAGAGAAAAATCAGATCCCCGTGGCCCGTGGTTCAGGCAGATCTGAAACTTCTTCCTAGGGTTGGGGGTCTCAACATTCCTGTCCTTCGATACCAAAGGAGATCTTTTTCTTCTACTGAGTCACATAGTTCTGGCAGTTTTCATCCCCTCTTAGTACAAAATGGGCTTGACTTAACCATTGGGACAGTTAGCGGCCGCACTTAGAGGGTCTTCCCACAGCACCCCAACCTATAGCTGTCACCCACAGCCCCACACCCTAGGCAGGGTTGATTGGAACTGGGTTGGGCCTCTGCGACAGGCAGACTCTGTCGCTGGAGTGAGGTAGAAGCTAGGGAAGGCACACGGTGTATGTAGGCTGTGCTCCACATCCCCCAGGCTGCTCCTGTGCTTCTTTAGGCAATTCACAATTCTATCCTTTAAAAAAAAAAAAATGTTTTCTTTGGCTTCAACTAGACTCAGTTGTTTTCTATTATATAAAAAGAACTGTCTGAGCTCCTGTGACAAGTGTGCCCAGGTACCACCTCTCTGCTGAAGACTTGTTTGCTCATTATTGTGTAACTGACTTGCATTTCAGAAGCTGCCAGGAATTGGGGGCTTTTTCAGTAATAGGAGAAAGATCTTATCAGGCATGTTGTTGAGAGGTGTGACTTAAATAGGAGGTTTGGCAGCCTAAGTGTTGGGAAGAGGAATGGAACTTCCAAGGAAGAGGAAGGTTAGAGATGAACTGAGCATGGCCCACAAGCTCTGTGTCTGAGATGTCAGATGCAGTCAGGATTGTGCAGATCCTCCTGTGAGCCAAGAGGCAGTGATATGGACTCTCGCAGAGACATCCTGGTTGAGCAAGAATGAGGAGGAGCCTCCTGGGTCAGATCACACAGCCTGACCAGGGAGACAGACACTACTGCTAGCTCATGTCACCGTGCTCTGCAGCTTCCTGGGTTCAGGCCTCCAGGCAGAAGGTGGTCACTGAGCTTAGTGCCCTGGGGCTCCAAGTTTGCATTGAGTAGGAGACTCTGGGGTTGGGGAGAGGTTCTGAATAAGAATGGACATCTAGGAGTCATCAGCCTGGAGAAGGAATTGGGAGCTGGGGAGAGAATGAGCTCAGCCCTGGAGAGAGGGAAGAGAGAAGGGCTTTGAGTCTCAGGCAGGCCACCATTAAGTGGTCAGGCAGAAGAGAAGGGACTAGCAAATAAAAGATTGAGCAGGAGCAGTCAGAAGTCTAGGAGAAAAGCAAACAAGCGTGCTTCCACGGCACACAATGAGGGAGACTGAAGGAGGGAGTAAATAATGGGGTCAAATATGGCTGGGGATTCAAGGAGGAAGAGGAGGACTGAAGAGCCACTGACTTTGCAACAGGGAGGTCTTGCAGATTTAATTGTGTCCCTTGCAACCAGGAAAGCAGGTTGGCTCTTCCTATGACCACCTTCCGGCGTGTGAAGCCAGTTTTCAGTTCCATTCGGAGAGAGGCCTTTCATGGGAGCCTCCTCACAGGCCCTGTGAAGAGGCCCTGGCCAGCAGGGTGTCAATTTTTTATTGGGGTGGTGGCAGCACACAGGTCTGGGTCCCTCCGCCCCGCCCACCGTGGCTCAGAACTCGCAGATGACCAGACGCCGCTCTCCACAGGACCTATCGTTCCACTTGCCGTTGGTCAGGACCTCCACGCAGTTCTCTGCCCCGCCATTGTTGTTGGGCTCCCCAGGGGCCCAGTTGGAATAGACCAGGGGCTCCCCTGAGGGGTAGATGAACTTGCCCTCTGTCTTACTGTCAGTCATGCTCAGGAAAGCAGCCTTGTTCTCAGCCACCAGCAGCTGCTGCAGGACCTCATTCTCTGCTGCAGAGCGAGGGGAGGCCATCTGTCCCCCTGCCTGTGTGCACACCTGCTGTGCCTCCTCAAATGTCTTTTCCATGCCTCCTGTCTTGAAGATCTTCTCATCCACATTTCGGCCATTTGGAAAGAGCTCCACTAGTGGAAGAGGAGAGTTGGGTTGGATTATGACAGCCCCCAGCCAGGCACTCTGAGACCTTTGTGCTCGCAGGCCTCCCATATAGGACTCTTGGTTCCAGATGAGCCCCAGCTCCGTGACATGCCCTGTGTGGAGGTATTGCTGCCCTTGTTTACAGATGAGAACTTGGGGGTTCAGAGAGGTTAAGAAAGAGGCCAAAGCCACATAGTCATCAAATACAGAGTTAGGGACTTAAGCTTGTTTAATTTGTCACTAAAGCTTAGGCATGCTGTTTCTATTTTCTCCCCATGCTGTACACTGGAATTGGCTTTTCAATTACTGTGTCCAATTGGAATGACTTTGCTTAGGGAAATGTAGCCTGGGACAGTTTCTGAGAGCATGGAAAGCACAGGGCAGGGGCTGACTCGAACATAACGCAGGGCACGTGGGGTTGTGGGAGACGGCTTTTGCTGCGTGATGGGGAGAGTGGGGAGGCAAGAGGGTGGGGCATCTGAGAGTGGTAATGTCTACACGGGTGTTGCCCAATGTTGGCCCCTTCTTATGCATGTGGGTGATGCCCCAGCTAACCTTCCCTGAGTGCTGGGTGAGGGGGTGAAGGCAGCAAGAGGTGTGTGTGGGAGTAGGCGAGAACCTACTGTGTGTCTGTGCTGGTGAGAACCTTGTTTGGGAATCAGAAGGTCCCATGCTCAGCCCCACCCTGACAATGACTGTCCAGGAAGGTGAGGGAAAGTCACTTCCCTTTTCAGGGTTTCCAATACTCATTTCTAAAGTGGGGGTACCCTATATAAAAGCATCACTTGTGTTATGTGTCAAGCATCTCACTCTATTCCTTCCCATCCTCATCCCTCTGACTTAGGGGCTTATGTATGGAAAACTTCAGGACTCCAGAGAAGCCTGTGGCTCAGCCTCCCTGGGCTGATTGGGAGCCCAGGCAGCACCCTGGACACTACTTTTCTCCTCTAAGTAGCTTCAGTGAGCGCTCCCTGCAAGAGTACTTGTGCCATTTCTGGGTTTATGTTCCATGCATCTGAGTGGGTACGCATGTGAATACATGGAAACATCCAACTACCACCTGAAAGTATGTGGAAGGACACAAGGCTCATCTGGGTATGTGTGCATATATGTGTGCCTACACCTGTGTGAGTGCTCATGTAGGTAACTGGTATGGAGTGAGTGAGGGTACTTAAGGACACACAGGTGTGGCAGGTGCATAAGTATATGTCCTTCTTTGGTGCATCAGTGTACAGAAGTGTGAGTACCTGTGCAAATAGATGTGTGGAAGGAGGAAGACATACTGAATGCCTGACACTCACCTGTGGTATTTGGGTACTTAGTTGCTTTGGATACTTAGAAGCCAAGCCATATCTCATTGGATCAGTGAGGTTTGCTGAATAATGTGGACTCAAAACTGCCATCAAGGAGAGCGGAGGAGGAAGAGAGGTAGTTGAGGATTAAGCAGAGACTCGCACCCCTAACCCCACAGCAGTGGATGTGCCTTCTGTGCTGGGTGTCTCCTGTCTAACACAGGGACAAGCATAGGACAGCCAGGATGAAAGTCTGCAAAACTGCACTGGACTCAGAGTGTTGATCTGGCTCGAGTCACAGGTGGCTATGATGTTGAGGGGCTTTCTGGAGCCTGATGGCCTTGACCATGCTTTCACTAGCCCACTGAACTTGTGATGTGGGCCACATCCTCCAACTCACCCCTGCATCTAATTCCAGCTCTGAGAGCAAAGGCTTCACTGCTCCATCCCAGCCACATCCTCAGCACCAGTCCCTGTCCCAGGCCCACGTCCAGCCCTAAGCACAGCCAACCCCAGCTCATTCTAATCGTGGAAACGGACGCAGGTTCAGCCTCAAGCCAAGGCCGATACTCAGTCTGGGGCTTAGCCTCAGGCACCTCGCTCTGATTCAGGTTCAGGAACTCACCTTTCTTCAACTGAGCAGAGGCCTCTTGAAGGTGCCGTACCTGCTGCTGTAAAGCCTCCACCTGCTGCCTCAGCGCAGCCAAGTCTGCAGGAGAGAGAGGCGGAGTGAAGATCAGCACCTCCAGGATCAGATCAGAGCCTGGCCTCGCGGGAGGGTGCCCAGCTGCAGGCACATTCTGGGGATAGTGTGCGGTGCTGGGGCTGATTTCCAGGAGGCACACCTCTGCTGGCGAGGCTGGTCCCTGTAGAGCAGGGGGTGTCCTGAGAACACTCTCCCCTGAGCGGGTCTCTGCACCTTGTGACTGAAATGGATGCTTATCTCCAAGTTCTAGGAGCTTGATAGCACCTCCTTTTGAGCAGGACAGAAGTATGTGTTCCTCAAGTTCTTCCATCTGTTGGGCTGTCTGAGGCTCTCTCACAGCACTATTCCGTGAACTGGGAAGGGATCATAGGAAACTGCCCTCCTACGTAACAGAGGCCAAGATCAGAGCCTCCGTTTCCTCTTCCCAGGCTGTCCCCATCCACCCACCACCTGCAATGAATAGCCGATGCGGGAAAGAGAAGCTGTCCTGAGCCACAGAGGGCCCCTCCTCACTACTTGTGTCCTCAGGGCTTCCAGAGAAAGGGGGAGCCCCTGAACCTGAGTCTTACCTGGAACTGCACTTTCTCCCTTTGCTCCCCTGTCTCCAGGAGCACCTCTGTCCCCCTTCAGTCCTGGGGGCCCCCTGGCACCTGGTGGTCCCTGTGGACCGATGGCTCCGGCAGGCCCTGGGATCAGAGAGGAGCTGGGTGAGTTCTGTACACATGCTCCATCATGTCATCATCCTAGTACCTGGGTGTTCTATCAGCCAGCAGTACACCCTCATCACACCACCTCATGCCCATGCACCCTCTCCGCACACTGACTATTCCCGCCACCCACAATGCCTGTGCACAGACCAACCCCTGTGCGCACCCTCCACTCTCCCGACATGCACACAGTTCTCAGAGCCAACATTCGCCCTCCTTGGATAGAGACTCCACACCATCTAGTAACACCAGCTCTGATTTAAGGGATGGCAGTGGTAGAGGGCAAACAGTAGCAACTTGTGTAGATGCAAGAGGTCCAGAGTCCAGCCCCAGCCTCCTCCAGCACTCACCTGCTGCCCCAGCATTTCCAGGAGCTCCGTGCTCACCCGGAACACCTCTCTCGCCTTTAAGACCTGGGGGGCCCCTGGCTCCTGCAGAACCCTGCATTCCTGGAGCACCCACTTCTCCTGAGGAAGGAAGAAAATAGGACGAATGCCACCAATAGTGCATTCAGCGTACCATTTCCTCAGAAGGGAGGCCTTTTCACTCAGGGTGAGAGAGAATGGAGAGACCAGGCTCCTTACTGCCTGGGGCTCCTTTGTGGAGGAGAGCAGGAAATGCTGTCCGTGTGGGGCTGTGTGCAGGAGGGGCCGTCCCAGTGCTGACGGCCTTTCCTGGCGCCCTGAGCACACCTTCTGTCACATCACAGACTGCCACTATGCACCTCCCAGATCAGCCACACACCAACCTTTGGGCCCAGACTCTCCTTTGGGACCCGGTTTGCCTTGAGGTCCTGCGCTCCCCTGCTTCCCGGGGGGTCCCTCTTTTCCAGCTGGACCAGGCATGCCCGGAGGTCCTGCAAGTCCTGGGAAAGGATCAGGCCAGTCAGTGACACGCTGTCTGGGGAGTGGGAGTCCCCGATCAGACCGGAGCAGCAACAGAAGTCAGAGAGGCAGCATCACCGGGAAGATGCTCGAGCACGGCCCTCTGCCCGGGATGGGATCCCTACGTGCCCACTGGTATGTCCCAGAGGCAACCGCACCTCCCGCGGACAGCGGCCCTCCCTGCCCGGCTGCTCACCATGTGGTCCAGTGTCCCCCTTTGGTCCGGGTTCTCCAGTAGAGCCATTGTCTCCTTTGGGCCCAACTGGGCCAAGTGCTCCAGGCATCCCCACTGGCCCCAGAGCTCCTGGCAAACCTATCATGGTAGAAGAAATGGACATTAACTTGGCCCTAGACCCTGGAGGAGCTAGCTGCCTGCGGGGTCAGTTTCCTGGCAACTCTTCAGGGTCCTACAGGGTGTTGACTTTCCACCTCTATATTCCACACAACACAGTGGTCATCCAGGAAATGGGTGTCCACAGCCTCTTTGTAGGTAAGGAAACAGCTTGCCAGAGTCAGAGGTGGATCTGCCACATACAGCGGACCTTCACCTCCCCCAGGGTCACAGGGCTCATCACAGGCAGTCTGTCAGCATTTACCCTTGATCATGGGTGTCTTACTCTCCCCTTTGTAGAAGCAAAGTTTATATCAGAAATGACACTGATTGTCAGGAAATGCAAACCAAAACTACAAGAAATATCACCTTCTACCTGTGGGAATGGCTATGATCAAAAAGACAAGTGATAACGGGTGTTGGCTAGGATGGGAAGAAAAGGGGATCGGTCGGTGAGAGTATGAGGTGTGCAGCTACTATGGAAAACAGTGTGCAGGAGCCTCAGAAAATTGAAAATACAGCTACCATATGTTTCGGTATTTTTGGAGACTTAGCCAAAGGAAATGAAAACAGACTCAAAAAAATACATGCACCCTTGTGTTCACTATAGTATTGCTCATGATAGCCAGGATGTGGAGGCGGCCTAGCGCCCAGGTGTCCACTGATGGACGAATGGACGGAGGAAATGTCGAGTTTGTACATACGATGAACTATCATTCAGTCATGAAAAGCAGGCAGTCTTGCTACTTGCAGCAACGCAGATGGACTTTGAGGGTAGAACGCTGTGGCCACTAAGTCAGAAAAAGACAAGCAGCCCACAGTCCCACCTACATGTGGAATTTCAGCAAACAAACAAGCAGCAATGCACTTACAGATACAAGAAACAGACTGGTGACTGCAGGGCTCACAAAATAGGGGAAGGCAGTCGAAAGGTACAACTTCCGTTGGCCAAATCAGTAAGCTCTGGATGTGAAGGAGAGCCCAGCGACTATGGTTTGCAACGCTGTATTGCATCCTCAGAGAGGCTAAGGGAGAAGAGCTGAAAATGTCTGCCAGCAGAAAAATGCTGGAACAGTGCAATGATGGGTATTAACTGGATATTGTGGTGTTCATTTGGCAATGCATACAAATATCAAATCATTGTATTGGATACCTGACACAAATATGTTATATGTCAGTCATATCTCAATAAAAGCTGTGGAATGTGCTTTTGATCCTGTAGAAAATAGATCAAGTTACTATCTCTAATGCATAATAAAGTAATACAAATATGTTATAGCACTATGATGAATGTGATGTTGATTCATAAATAGGTATGCCCATGTGCAGGGTGTGTGCACAGGAGATGCACTTTGGATAAACTACAGGAAAGGCATATACAAAAGTGTTAACAGTTATTTTTGCTGACTGACAAAATTAAGGTCATTTTCATTTTCTTCTCTTTATCTTTGGCATCCACGTGTTATATTTGTATTGGAAAAATAAGAACACATTTTAAGGAGACACATTACCTCAAGAAAGGCAGTGCCGCTCTGAGATTACAGAAGACAGACTCAAAAACATTAAAGGGAGAAAATGGCTATTGATATGTAAGGATTTTGACACTCCCTGATGGAGTAGTAATGAGGTTAGCTGCCTCCAAAGGAGCACAGGCCTTGTACCTCTCAAGGACCCAGGTTCACATCCTGGGCTCAAGGGAAACAAGCAATGTGAACAACTAAACGAAAATAAAGTGTTCTTCATGCTCTCTTCCTGGCTGGCTGCCTACTCACCTTCATTCTTGCACCTTTCTTTAAAAAACAAAGATTTAAAAAATTACTCAATTGAGTGAGTTGGTTTATTCTTTTTCTAGTTGAGGTGAAGTTTACATAACGTAAGATTAATCTCTTTAAAGCACACAATTCAGTGGCAAGTGCCATCTTCACAACGTTGTCCAACCATTATTATTACTTCAAAACCATTGCCTTACCCAGCAGAAAACCCCGACCCACCGAGCAGTCTCTCCCTACCTCCCTTCCTCTCATTGCCTGGCTCTCACACCTCTGCTCTCTTCTCGAGGTTCATCTCCCTGTAGCAAGTCTCATACAATGTCTTTCCTTTGTGTGGCTGAACAACATTCCTGGGGATGGAATGCGATCAGTCGAAGACCATTTGGGTTATTTCAATCCTTTGGCAGCTGTGAATGAAGCTGCTACCAACATTTATGAGCAAAAAAAGGGAGGAAAAAAAGAAATGACACCTGAAAGGTGGTGCTAACTTGTCGACTCAATTATTTGCCCATTATTTTATTTATTCGTTCCCTAGGAAGCCATCTACGGAGCATAATGTTATGCTTAGCACTTGGTCAGATACAAATGTTAGCACCAGGACCCGCTCTGCATGGGATCTGTTACGGAATTTTAAACCATGAGGTACAGGCAGTGAGTGAAGAAGACTGTGCCTGAGATGTCCCTCACCCATCACAGCACCCAGCACCCCAGCCTACACACCTGTCACCGCACCCTAACACCCCATCCTACACACACACGGTTGAACTGTCTTCCTGAAGCAGGAAAAGGGTTTTAAGAATGAAGAGGAGTTAGAGAGATTGCAGAGGAGAGGTGACACTTTAGAGTTGGAAGCCATGCTCCCACGGTGGGACAGGAGTCCCGTCTAGAAAAGAATCCTGGGGGAGGGGTGTTGGGGGAGAGGTGTACTTGATGGGTGGCTGAGAACCCTGTGGGCATCATGTCCTGCTTTTTCAGCTGTGACCCTCAGAGAGGGTTCCAGGATGGGCCCCCTTTCTCCATCCAGCAGTGCACTGTCCTGGGGGCAGAGATGCCCTGACCCTAGGCTGAGCCTCTCATGGGCCCAACCAGGCCGGGAAAGCAACAGGTAGATGGATGACAGCCACTCTCGAGAAGGGAGTGCAGAGCACAGACCACAGGGGCTGTGAGCACTGGCTGCAAGGAGGGAGACCCCCTCTTAAGCAGCAAGCACCCAGGCTTCCCAAAGTACTGATTCTGCATCCTACGCTAGTACCTTAATGTCACCTGAAGTGAAGATTTATGGATCATCAGTTCTGTATTAAAATTCCTCCTCTCTTTGTATCCTACATTCATTCTTTCTCCAAGGCGTCATTGAGTTCCTACAATGTCCCCAACGCTGTCCTAAAGTCTGGGCTAGGGGAGCGGAAGAAACACACAGAAGAAAATGCTTTCCCTGTGGAACTTAAGCTCCACTGCGTAGACACAAAGAATAAAATTTAAATCATACAACTTCATTTATCAGATCAGAGTAAGTGCCGCAGAAGGATCAGCAAGAGTGCTGGGTCGAGGTGCTTCCAGGTAGGTGGTCAGAGAAGGGTTCCTGAGAAGGGGATCTGCGAGGATGTCCGTGAAGGAGGGAGATGGAGAGCCTTAGAGTCTTCTGCAGGGAGAACACGTGACGGGACCCTGAGGAGTTAGGGATGGAGTGTGGTTAGTGGGCTGTGAGGAGTGGGGAGTCGGGGGAGGAGCAGGAGGAGGAGTGAGATCAGAGAAAGAAGTCAGGTGAAGTGTGGCCTTGTGGGCTGCTGTGAGGCGTGCTTTTACTCTGAGTGAGATGCATATCCCTCAAGGGACACCGTCTGGATCCTTCTGGGCAGGAATCCTTGGCGATGCTAAGGAGTAAGGGCATTGCTTCTGGAAAAGCAGCCTCCCAAAGCAGAGTCCAAGTCTTACTGGCCTCCACAATTTATCTGGGCATCACAGAGTGCACCTACCTCTGTTCCAGGGTTTCTCCTGTGTCTCCTCTCAGGTCCCTTTGGGTTCTTGGGAACGCGTGGGTCCGAGTCTGCGGGGGAGGCTGCCACAAGCGCCCACTCTGGCCCTACCAGACCTATTGGGTCAGGATTCTGAGGGCACTCCAAGCTCTCCAGAAGAGTCCCAGATCCAGAATGGGACTAATGTGACTGGAATTGAGGAGCCAGTGTGGAGCCTGGTCCCGTGACCCTCCTGTGCATTGCCTTCTCTTCAAACACTGACACAAAGCCAGACTTGGAATGTGTGTGGGGTGAGACACCCTCCCCTCTGCATGTTGCTTTAGCCTGAAGGTTCAACGAAAAATACAGCCTTACAATCCTTTCTTACTGTGTGGTAGATATTATTCTCATTGTAGATGTGCAAGCTGAGATTCAGGGACCCAAGTGACTTGTCCTACTAGATCTCTGCTGTGGAGACAGAGTGGCAGTCAGGACAGCTCTGTCTTAGGCAGCAGCCATGATCAGTTTCCTCTCCAGAGTGGGTAGTATTTAGCTTCTCCACGTCATGATTTTCTTACCTGTCAAATGGAGTGAAATGTCCCTTCTAAGATTTTTTGTGAGGTTCAATGAATTATTTAAGTAAAGGGCCAAGCACAGGGCTGGAGAAGGACATGGGAGCTACCTTTCCTGCTCTCTGTAATGTGTTAGGTCAAATCCTTGACCAGGCCTGAGCATGGGGCCACAGAACCTCACCCTTTCCCACCCGGCATGCTGTAGAGTTTAATCAAACATTGAAAATATTCCACCCCTGGCACAGGCACCTCCTCAATCAGATGAACAACTGCCAAGTTTGGGCACAAGGTACTAGAGGGCCCCAAATGCCAGGCATTCGCCTGCTATTTGCTCATTCTTGGGGTGCAAAGAATCCACTGAGCCGACCGAAGAAGTCAGAGCAGCTGGGTGAGGGAGGATGGTGCCTGGGGACTCTGAAAAGCCAGTCCTTTGTTACCTAGTAAAGCAGTGCTTCTAGTGGACTGTTGGGGGAACCCACCCCTGAGGAAGGAGAATCCCTCTCTGGGGGTCCCACAGCAGAACATCCAGGTTTGCTAGTCGTTACAATTCCAGCGCCCACTCTGCCCACCAGGACAAGCCCATGGTCCCAGCTCTACCTGGATCCCCCTTCTCGCCCCGGGGGCCCTCTCTCCCATCCCGTCCATCGCGACCAGGCAGGCCATTCTCCATGGGGCTACACATGACCAGGGTGCAGGTGTTGGTCACTGATCTCGGGGAATAGGTCTTCACTTGTGCTCCCAGTGGATCCAGGGGCTGTGTGAGCAGGATGAGCATGGAGAGATGGAGCAGAAGCATGGCCTAGGCAGGTGGACAGAGAGAGAGAGGACATGCTCTTGTTCTCGACATCGGTTACAACTCCCCAACTCTTGGAATTGGCGAGAAGCCCTTCCCCTCCTGCTCTCTCCTCCTGTGAGACTGAGCAGCAGGACTCCAAAGGCAGCTGAGGGCAAGGTGGACACACGGTCTGGCCAGGAGGACAGGAGCTACCGAGGTGAAACTCTGGCATGGGCTGACAGCACCATCCACCTATTCTCAGATGGCCCAAATCATCTCTTCCTGTGCCTTCCCTTGGGCACCATCATCGCACAGCAACTAGAACATAGAATTCCTCACTGAGGCCATCTGCCACATCAGGAAGGATTCGTTGGATACCACTGAACAGGACCCTTCTTCTCTCTGAACCTCCTTGTCTCTGCAGGACCAGTGGGGGAGTTGGCTTAGCTCCCACAGGCAAACTCATTCCCTCTCACATGCTCCTGGATGGATTAGCACTGGCTGTCTGCGGTGCCGGCCTGAAGGGGAGGCGGGGTCCTGAATGCTTTGGTTGGTGGAGGCTGCATGTCTGCCAGGAGACTGACCATTCCTGTCCTGGACCTGTTCCCATGAGGAGAGTTGCCGGTGATTCCAGGTTGTGGATGACCCCTATTTTGCACTAGCCTCTTTCCATTTTTAATTCACCTCTGCTTTGGGCATTCTGGGAGACTCTAGATACATCCAGGTGAGCTCACATGCCAGCAGAGGCTGCTTTGCTACACCTGGTGTGGCGGTGGCCGGGTCAGGAGCACTGAAGGAGGCAGGCCAGAGGCAGGGCGTTCCTCCTGGTCTGCAGCTGACTCGACTCTGGGGTCCCGTACCTGAGCCTGGGGCAGAATGAAAAGGAACAAGCATTCTGCCCAGATGGCACCGAAAGCACCCTTCCACTGCAGCAGGAAGGGACCTAACTCAGGGACAGGAGAGCACTGACTCACAGGTTTCTAGAGCTGGGATTCGGATGAGGCCCCTTGCTGGGGCTGCAGACGACTGAGCAGTCACAGCCCTCTCCACCCACGCAGTGTTCAGTTTTCATCACATTTTAGACAAAGACTTTATGGCGGGAGGAAAAAATGGGCTCCTCTGGAAACTGGTTGGACATCAATGACCTAGTCCAGTAAGTGTATCTTTTAAATAAAGATTTGCGACTGAGAGGGAAGCACGTTTATCCATGTCCCACAAGCAGTTGGTACCAGGGCTGAGGACACAGGTCTGTGAATGCCCTGTTGGCTTCTCTTCTTTCTGAAGAAATCAGAGATGGAGAGAAGCCGAGAGAAGCTGGAATTGCATGTTCCACGGAGGCTTCCGGACGATGGCATCTGGGGTCTGACTGGGTGTCATGTCCCACTCACTGTCGCCCCACCCCAGCCCACACAGCAAATCTCCCACTGAGCCAGGGGAGCAGAGTGAGGGGCAGAAGAGCACTGTCAGTCCCCCGCCAGGCCCCCACCTCCCACAGCCACAATCTCCTAGACCGGAGCAGCTCCGCAGACCTGCCTTCCTCCACGCTGGTAGGGGAGCAGCCACATAAGCAGGGGGATAGTCACAGGACATGGGGGAAGAAGAAAGGCAATGACAGACACTCACAGTTGCTTCCTTGAGGACTCAGGCTCTCCAGGCAAACTAGCCTTTCCTTGACAGACACTGCCTATATATGCCTGCCCTGTAACCTGAGCTGCCTGGGTCTTTTAAGAACTCTTTTCAGGAAGTGGAGCGTTTTTCTTCCTTGTTAACTCTTTCACCCTCACCCCAACCTGGGTTCTGGAAACCTGTCACTGATATTCTTAACACAGCACGGGAAACAAGTATCACCTTAGAGTTTACAGACATCAGTCCATGCGCACATCTGCTCCTAGTGAGTCTGGTGAGTAAAGTGGTATCAGCACCTGCATTTTACTGATGTCCAGAGAAAACCAGCAAGTTGCACAATGGCTGCAACAATTGCAAAAGCAACGCACCTGCAGGAACTACTGTGCCCACTTCTCTTCCTCCTTTCCCTCGACATTACTGCCCAGGTATTGGCAAAGTGCTGGATGCTTCTTGGCAGACCCAGGCAGGGATGGGGCAGGTGAAAAGGCTGCAGAAGCTGCACCTGTGGGGACAGTGGAGGAGACAGCTGCCACCTGCAGCCGTCACTCTTGTTTCTTGCCGTGGATATCGAGCATCCCTCACTTACCCTTTGTGGAATGGCCTTCCTTAAGTTCCTTGTCCGGGTCTCTTTGTTGTATCTGGTGTTTGTCCCGTGTATTGTTCTAGTGACCAGTTTGGTCCCTCGAACTGCAGATTCACTGTTGTAGCCACCCGCCAAGAAAACTCTAATTTCCAGAAACTGTGGGTCCTGCCCCACTGCCATCATTACCATTGCTGCCTGATTCTAGACCCCTGGGATTGTATCTCTTACATTGGCCCATTGCCTCAGTCCACACACCAGGAGCCCCATGTCCCCAGTCCTCTCCTTGAGCCACACTCCATTCGTAGCGGGTGCTGATTGCTCCTGGCTTTCGATGCTCCTCGTGGCATTTTGTATATTTTGTAGAACTTGCGATGCCGGGTTTCCTCAGCTCGTAGGGAAAGGTCTTCTGTTTCTCACTTGCACGTTTTGGAAGCAGGATTCCCTAGGAGAGCCGCTTGGCCTCCCAATGAGAGCGCTCTCTCATCGTTAGCACACACCTCTCTACCCTCGGATGTTCCTACGACCCCCCAGGGGCTCTCGGTCAGCATGGAGGCTGAGCTGAACAGCTGCCCTGCCCTCTCCACAGAGACCCCTTGCCAAATCTTGTCCTGAGGGCTAGACAAACCTTCCTGCGTTGTGTGGCTTGATTTCAGGAGTCTCTACTCTGTCTCTCTGTGAAGGATGGCTTCTGGGTTGGGTGCCCAGGGCTGCTGTACTAAGAAAATGCAGATGGTGACTGGCTGACTGAGGAGGTGCAAGGCTCTCGTGTGGGGCTGACAGGCAGCTCCCTCAGCCTGAGTTCCCACTTTGAGGAAGGGCTGCTTTGGTGGAACTTGGGTTTCAACAAAAGATTTATTATTTTATTATCTGAAGATCCCAGAAATGGAAGGGGTGCAGTGGCTGGGGGAGGGCAGCCCTCCTTCCCAGGTCACCAGCAGGCAGGTGAGGGAGAGCAGGGTAGCAGCGACTGTCACTAACAAGGTGGTCGGGGCAGCAGTCAGTCACTTTTCATGGGTCCACCTCTAAGTGGCTATTTTAAAAGGCATCCCAGGAGAAGCAAAGCAGGAACCTGTAATGGAAATTCTCAGCTCGGGTCCTATTTAAATGTCTGGACTCTGGGTGTGAGCAGGGCTGT
Organism: Solenodon paradoxus; assembly: GCA_004363575.1. Lineage (NCBI taxonomy): Eukaryota > Metazoa > Chordata > Mammalia > Eulipotyphla > Solenodontidae > Solenodon > Solenodon paradoxus. The sequence goes on from RJWH01001311.1 coordinate 50,973, forward strand.
CAGGCTGTAAAATGTCTAGGCAGCATCTAGCTGTTTTCTCATCACAGTGGACCCTGTGATGTCCAGGGGACATCATGGGCACTGCCTGGATGGTGGAGACATTAAAAGTCTCTGCCAGTGTTTAAACCAGAGGATTGTGAAGCCCTGAGTGATGTGTGAGGTGATGCAAGGTCACCCTGTGGCCCTGATCGGGGAGGGCGCTGGGGAGGGGGTGCTGTGGTGGTATCATCCATGGCTGGGGAGGGGCCCACCTAATAGAACTGAAAATCACTGTCCCCCAGTAGGACACAACATGTGAACCATCCTGACGGGTGGAGTGAGGGCAAGCATCAAAGCGATGTGTTTAAAGGGCCCTGGTAAGGCTGGAGGTCTCGACAGACACACGCTGTAGCTCAGAGGTGCCGCAGAGGTCACTGCGGAGCACGGCATCGCTCATAAGCAGCAAGCATTGTTGTACGCACAGGAATCCTGGAGTAAGCGCATTGCCAGCTCAGCAAGATGCCACTCAGCGGGGCTGTCAGCAGGCTTTAGAGAAAGAGGTGTTCCGTCAGCATCCAGGTCCTGGGAGTCCTCAACAGCAGCCACACCTTCATAGGTGTCAGCACTGCTGTCGAGAGGTTTCGGAGGCAGCCTCCAGGATGAAGTTTTTTCCTGTGATGTCCTGGGCTGGGCATTGTCATCTCCTTCATGGTCACAGGTGAAGGAGCCATCCCAGAGGACAGTGGCTTTCCTAGAGAGTCACCCAGGAGAACTGAGGTGTCAAGAGGTCCAATGGGGTCGTATAAATTTGGGGTGTTTTGATTAAGGTTGCCTATACTGTTGGGAGCATCCACTGATGTCACAAATTCTCCACATGTTTTGGGGGCCTCAGGGGGTACACCTCATAAGTGATTGAGAGATGCTCTGAGGCATAGGAGGTCTCCATCCATAAATAATAAAGTTTGGAGGTTTACGTGTAGCCTGGATTTAGAGAAAATGTAGTTATATGCACCCAACAATCTAGAGTTCGGTCTTTCATTGCTAGAGATGGGTCTGAACCCTGATCAGCCAGCAGAGTTGAAACAAGGCCAGTGTGATGGAGTAGTGTGGGGATTACTTCCACTTCCTCTGGGGAGGTAGAGTTAGAAGAGATGAGCTGCCCACTTGTCAAAGGAAAGACTGGACCAAGCAAGTTGAGAAGACTAGGAAGACTTGAACGTGGACAGTTTGTAAACGGAGGCAGCCCAGCCTTCAGCACTAAGTGAAAGCTTGCTCTTGCTCAAGTCAGGTTGGGTGCAGAGTTTTTAAAGGTCAAAGTCACAAAAAGGGGGAAAACAGTCTAGTTGGTTGGTATTCAAGTCCAAACCAACAATTTGACAATAATTAGTAACTTTTTGGTGGCTGTTTACGAACTTTTCACAAGTTGTTTTCCTGTTCAGCTCTGGGTGACAAACTATCAGGAAGGGCGTTCACAACAGGAACATGATGACAATCTGGGACTTTTCCAAGAAAAGCATACACAATTTGCCCTAGCTCTTAGTGTTCCCTAACTGATTCCATTTTGTTTGGTCTCTGATAGCTTTACCGAATTGTGTTTTGTCTTAGGTCTGCCTTATGGGAGGGCTTTTCTCTTTTTTTCAGTTCTCACACTAAAGCCGCTGTAGATTGGAATTTCAGGTGGAATTTGCATATAAAGCAGATGAGTGTGGCCCAGCAGGAGCATAGTGGGTCTCTGTGTTCCACTAGTGTTGAGGATTATCCACCACCGCAAGGGAGTCTGCATAACCCTCTGTTCCTCATAGGGTAGCTAAAGAAAATTAGAAGGTGATCTCATATCTGCAAGATGTCTCAATGTATAAGAGGACTCAAAATTGTTGGGAGAATTAGTATTGTCCCACAAGATGAAGGCATCAGATTCCCCCATGATATAATAGACAGCATGGCCAGATGAGCCCGCTGGTGTGAGCAAAGTAGTGACCACACAGTCTAGAGATTAAAATGCAAAGTGTCTCTGGCAGTAAGTCCATATAGGATTCCATTATTACCCTGCAACTTGAGAAGTAAGACTTCAAAAGATATGTCATTCGTAATGTCAGAGGCCTGTGGCCAGTATGGGAAGTAAAATTTCCATCAGATACCCTGTCAAAGAGTTCACTGCTGTATTATATGGGCAGTAAGATAGGATCCTTGATCTGAGTAAAAGATATTAGGAGGGCCAAGTGGTGGCAGGATATACTTAGAAAAGAAAAAGCGGTGTGCCTTGGTGGAGGAGTGGTTAGATCAATCACCTCCAGAAGATGCAGACTACATACCCCTGGGTTCAGGCACCGGGTCAGTGGGTGGGGAGGGCAGTGGGTGGTTGTGGTGGTGGAAAATAACCAGGTGAACAACTGAAATGAAAATGGAATGAAATGTTTCTTCCTCCTCTCTTTTTCTGCCTGTCTGCCTATTCTCCTTCATTCCTGCTGGTAGTTTCTCTAGGAAAGAAGAAAGAAAGAAAGAAAGAAAGGAAGGAAGGAAGGAAGGAAGGAAGGAAGGAAGGAAGGAAGGAAGGAAGGAAGGAAGGAAGGAAGGAAGGAAGGAAGGAAGGAAGGAAGGAAGGAAGGGGAAGGGAAGGGAAGGGAAGGGAAGGAAGGAAGGAAGGAAGGAAGGAAGGAAGGAAGGAAGAAAGAAAGAAAGAAAGAAAGAAAGAAAGAAAGAAAGAAAGAAAGAAAGAAAGAAAGAAAGGAAGAAAGAAAGGAAGGAAGAAAGGAAGAAAGGAAGAAAGAAAGAAAGAAAGGAAGAAAGGAAGGAAGAAAGAAAGGAAGAAAGGAAGGAAGAAAGGAAGAAAGGAAGAAAGAAAGGAAGGAAGGAAGGAAGAAAGGAAGAAAGGAAGAAAGGAAGGAAGGAAGGAGAGAAAAGAAAGAAATTTCCTGCTCAACAGAAGTATTCTCGGTGGGTGTAGCAAGAGGCAGGCTGGCGAAGGCATGCACACATGTAATAGCTAAGCTAGTAGTGCCCTCAGGTGGAGAAAGAGGTCTTATGAACTCAACCAGTATTGGTGGCCCCTCACTGAACTAAAGTCTGACTGGGCAGTTTACTGTGTCTGGTCTGGGAACATAATTTTTAATTCAAAGCAATGCATTTTGCAAGAGCTACCTTAACTGAATACCCTTGTGGTGGGCTCACTGTCCACAAAGTAACCCCCAATAGGCTATCGACAGTTTCCTCAGCAGAAACATTACAGGTCAGAAACTCACAGTTTTCAAAGAAAAAGCTTGCCAACCAAGAATACTCTATCCAGAAAAATTATCCTTGAGATAGGAAAGAAAAACAATAATTTTCTCAGATATAGCAAAAGCTGAGAGTTAATCACCATGAGAAAGAAATGCTGAAAGGAGTTCTTCAAGCTGAAATGAAAATCTGCCATTATTGACATGAAAGCATGATAGCATATACTCTGGTAAAGATAAATAAGCAATCGTATTATAGAAAACTTTAATTGTGTATTAGGATGGTGTCTTAACACCTTAACTATAGTATAATAGTCAAATGATGAGAGGATTAAAAAATTATAACTACTATAGTATGTAAATAAAGGTATAATACAAAAAGAGGTAAATTGTGACATCAAGAATGTGAGAGGGGTGAATAAGATGGCGAAGTTTTTTTATGTGATCAAAGTTAAGTTGCTATCAGCTTAAAATGGACTGCTTTATCTATGCGATGTTTTAAGTATGCCTCGTGGTAACCACAAACCAAAAGTTGAGAATAACAGAAGATGAAGAAAGGGGAAACAATATACCAGCATGAAAAATCATCAATTTAAAGAGTTAGAGACATCAGGAAAGAAATAATGGAAATATAAATCAGCCAGAAAGAAATTAATTAAGTAGCATCAGTAACTTCCTACATACTAATTCTTGTTTAAAATATAAATGACTTGAGAAAAGAGAAATAGGAGACATCACACATCAAATTTCAAACAACACTACGAAACTACAAAACATTAAAAGAGTGTGGTACTGGGAGAGAAATAGACATATAGAAGAGAATATAGACACTTGAAAGAGAATAGAGAGACCAGAAATCATTTCTGCTTATGTAGTCAACAAGGAATATATTTGACAGAGAAATCAAGAATACTCAATGGGGAAAGGATGATCTCTTCAACAAATGGTGTTAGAAAAACTGAAAAACCACATACAGAAAAATGAAATTGGGTTTTATCTTACACCACTCAGAAAAATTAACTCAAAATGGAGTAAAAACTTAAGCATAAGACATAACACTGAAAAGCTCCTAAAAGAAAACAGGGAAGAAGTTCCTTAACTTCAGTCTTGGTGATGGTATTTTAGATAGGATGTCAAAAGCAGAAGCAAATAAAAGCAAAAATCAACAAGTGGACTGTTACATCAAACTGAAAATCTCCACATAGCAAAAGAAACAGTCATCAAAATGAAAAGATAACCTAAATAATGGAAGAAAATACTTGAAAACCACACATCAGAAAAGGGATTAATATAAAGAACACAAATCCAATCTGATTTTTAAATGGGTAGGGGAATTAATGTCTCTTTAAAAAATGACATACATAATCCAAGAGGTACATGAAGAAATGTTCACTATCATTAATCATCAGAAAAAAAATATCAAAACTACAATGAAATATCACATTAGAATGGCCATTATTAAGACAACAAGTAGTGTGAGGATGTGGAAGAATGAGAACCCTTGTAAACAATTGGTGGGAATGTAGATTGGTTCAAGCAAAATGGAAACAGTATGAATTTTCTTAAAAAATTAAAAGTAGAACCAGTATATGATCCAGCAATGACACTCCTGGGTATATATCCAAAGAACATGAAAACCAGAAATCTAAAAGATATCTGCAGTCCCATGTTTGTTGCTGAATTATTCACAATAGTTAAGACATTGGAAACAACATAAGTGTCTGTCAATGGATAAGTGGACAAAGAAATGTTATCTATATATTCTATGAAATATTTTTTAGCCATGAGAAAGAAGGAAATCCTGCCATTTTCAGCAATGTGGATGAACTTTGAGGGAATTATGGTGAGTAGATAAGTCACACAGAAAAAAAAATACAGTATAATATCACTTTTGTATAGAATCTAGAAATTCTAACTTGGAGAACCAGTCAGTAGAGTATTGATTATCAGAAAGGGGCAGGGGTCAAGAAAATAGGAAGATCTTGATTATAGGATATAAACTTACTGTTAGAAGATTAACAAATTCTGGGGAATTAATGGACAGGCTGGTGATTATAGCTAATAAAACTATATTATATATATGTATGCATGTTATACATATATAAAATTATATATTTAATTATCACTAAGTGAGTAGATCTTAAACATTCTCACCACAAGAAAAAAATGGTAATTATGTGATAGGATGGAAGCGTTAATCTAATGCTATGATGGTAATCATTTTGCAATTTATAAATATGACAAACAAAAATAGCATAAATATAATGTAAAAAAGAAAGTTTATAGGAAGAGCAGAGGAACTTTAAGCACTGATACTCAATTATTGTCCACTGCCTATCACCTTTTGCTGCCTTTTTTTTTTTTTTTTTTTTTTTTTTTTTCATTTTTAAGCTCTCTGGAAAATAATTGGTTATGAATTGAATTAAATGGATTCAACATAAACTCAGGACTATGAAACTAATTGAGAAGCATATTACCATTGCAAAGATTGCTGGGTTTTTTTAATGATCTCTTGACCGATCTAGTCAGATGGTTTTTGAATAGGATAAAAAAATAAATAAATATTATTCTACCACTTGGCCCTAGTTTGAGCACCATTTATTTCTTTTTAAACATGTTGATATCATAAAACTGCTTTTGAATTAGTTATATTATTCCCTACTGCTCTTCTGCTCCACTGCAATGATAACTCTGTGTCAAAGATTGCGACGGAGTGGTCACCAGCGACCCTCCACCTCAACATCTGTCCAATGAATGACAATGAAAAAATGCAGTTTCCTACATACAGATTAAAAAAGATAACATTTTATGAAACATGAATATTATATAACATTTAAATTTCAATATGCAAAATAAAATTCTAGTCAATGGTTAAAAACAAACAGACAAAAAGGCAGCTTGTTACCAAACCGAAGGTCATCTGGATTTTTGTCCTATGCTATTTTCCAGAAGTTCTATAATTCTGCACCTTGCATTTAAGTGTCTCATCCATTGTGACTTGATTTTTGCATTAAGTATAAGGTCTGTGCATGTGTGTGTGTTTCCTTCTATATAATCTCCAAAGTTCCAGCACCATTTTCAGAAAATACTCTGTTTCATTCATTGAACTGCCTTTTCTCGTTTGTCCTAGGTCAGTTCACTATATTTGTGTGGGTCCACTTATGGCCTTTCTGTTTTTCCCATTTACTTATATGCATATTCTTTCGCCATTGCTATGCTGTCTTGAATTGAGTATCACAAATCTTCTGACCGCGCATCTTCTCTGTTATCATAACTTTCCATGTAATATTTAGAACCTGTTGATATTTAAGAAATGGTGTTAAGGAATATTTTTAGGATTATGCGGAATCTATATACTAATTTTTGATGAACTGACATCTTAACAATATGGAGTCTTTCATTTCATAATCATTTATTTAAATATTTTTATTTTTTCACCTGTGTTTTATAGATTTCCACATATAATTGCTATGCCCATTTAGATTATCCTAAGACATTTTGGAGGTTTTTGTTCTATTTTAAATGATATTGTGGGTTTTTTTTAAAGGAAAGGTGCAGGCAGAAATGAAGGTGAGTAGACAGGAAGGCAGGAAGAGAGAGGAGAAAGAAGCATTTTTATTTTATTTTTATTTATTTGTTCACACTGCTGTTTCCCCCTGAGCCTGGGACTTGAACAGAGGGGTATGTGGTCTGAGTCCTTTTAAAGGCTACAGTCCCAGCCGCTGCTCTAACAGTGCGCATCAGCTATTGTATTTTTAATTTCAAAGTCCGGTTTCATAATTCCTGTATTGGGAAGCAAATGACTCTTGTATACTACCTTTGCATCCTGTGAATTTGCTGTACTCACTTATCAGTCCAAGTTATTCTGTGTCATTTCACAGATAATCACATCACCAGCATAGAAAAACAAACGCATTCTTTATTCCTTTCTAACATTATTGCTTTCGTTGTATGATTACACTATCTAGGACCTCAGTTATGATGTTAAATAATAACTTGAAGACACAACATGCTTACATTGTTCTAGATACTAAGGAGATAGTATCCAGTCATTCACAATTCAGAAAATGTTAGTTTTAGAATTTTGTAAACAGTTTTTATAATGTTAAGGAAATTCTTTTCTAGTCCTAATTTATTAAGTATCTCTTTCACAAAGGGATATTGAATTTTTTAATGTATTTTCTACCTCTTGAGAGGTGATCATACGGGTATTTTCATTCTACTTGCCAATTTGGTGAATTAGACTATATTGATATTTTTTATTCACACTTTTCTTTTTTCACAACTATTTTTAGAGCAGAAAAGTAAGCAAGTTCTGAAATATCCCCGGCACCTAAAAATGCACTGCCTCCTCCATGATCAGCACCCTACACAAACCTATTACATTTGTTATAACAGATGGATCTCCACTGACTCATCATTATCGAAGTCCATCATTTACATTAAGGACCATTCTTGATGTACATTCAAATATCTAGTGACATATATCTATCATTACAGCATCATAAACAGTACGTTCTGCCTTAAAAGTCCTCCGTGCTCTTCCGACATAGCCATGCCTTCCTGCGAACTCCTAGCAAACATCGATCTTTTTAGTATCTTCACACTTTTTTCTTTTCCAGAATGCCGTACAGTTGGAATCATTCAGTCTGTAGCCTTTTCAAATTGACTTGTTTCCATAATATTTCATAATATACATTTAAGTGTCCTCTCTATCTTTTCACAGTTTGAAATTCCTTTCTTTTTAGCGCTGAATAGTATTTCACCACATTTTATTTATCCATTCTCCCACTGAAGGACATCTTGGTGCCTTCCAAGATTGGGCAATTATGAATAAAGCTGCTATGCACATCTGTGTCAGGGTTTTAGTGCGAGCATACATTTTCAGCTCATTTGTATAAACACCAAGAAGTGCAATTACTGGCTCATAGTATTAAGATTAGAAACATGAAATTATTACTTAATAGAGGTATCAATTTCAATCAGCATATACTAAGTAGATTCTATAGGTTAGGAAACATTTTCATATTTGAGAATACATATATTTTGTGATTAAATATTCCTGACATGGCTAAATTGAAAATTATTCTCCTAATGCAAATAAAATCTAAAAAGTGTACATGTGCATGTTTTAAAACATTTCACTGCAGTAACTTTGATTTTCACATGTGCACATTTTTTAAATAGAATTTTTTGTGACGCTTCAGATTCACACATAAAAAATGGAACAGATGGTACAGAGTTTCCATAAACGCCGCCTCCACACAAGCTTAGCTGCCACCATTACCAGCACCTCATACCAGAGTGGCACTTTAGTTATAATTGATGAAACCACATGACATTCATATCACCCAACACACATAATTTGCATTAGGATTTTATGTTTAGCTTTGTAGAGTCTAGTCATTTTGACTAATGCATAATGATATGTATCCGCCATTATAGCATCCTACAAAATGGATTCCAATCCTCCAAAGTCCTTAGTGCTCTATCTAGTTATCATTCCCAAAGCCTCCATCCATCCCCTGGCCCAATTTATCATTGAAAAACAGCCCCGAAGCAATCTGGGCCAGCAATCATGGTTGTAATATAAACTTTCAGAAGCCCTGGAAAAAAGCAAAGCATTTGGATTGTTAAAGTACAGAGCCAAGGTACTAATTGGATCTTCCCTCTTGGTAAATACTCTCAAATTCAAATTGGGGAGAATAATCAGGATTCCACAGAGGACATTTGCCAACTCGGCAACTCCTAGAGGCACCAGGCTTAGAATGACTTGCCTATATCTTACAGATCTTTCTAATTTAGACTTTCATTTAAAGTACTGAAGAATTAAGACGAAGCAAGTAGAATTTAAGTAGAAGTACATATGCTACCAGTATTATAGCACTCATAGTATTTTATCACATATAGTATATGACAAGGAATCTGGGATACCAAGTTTTTATATGTTGAAACATTTTTGGTCCCGTGTTATGTTCAATTACTCTTGTTTCTTCATTAGATTAGATGGCACTATTATTTCCAATATGGAGAAATTCACTTAGCTTATATACATTGCTTATTTTCCTTTCATTTTGGTATATGCATCTATCATCAATCAAATTGTTGATTTTTCAGCCAGTGACCTAATAGGAAATATTATATATAGGTAATTGTTCCTGGGACTCAAGTGTGGGCATACATTTTCAATGCTCCAAGGAAAAATCATACACGAAGACTCCACACAGTATTATGTACTTAACCTTTGAATCCATCATGATAGAAACTGAGATCACTTCCAGTTGTCAGCTCACACACTCACACCTAGGATAGAAATTCATGTTCCTGAGCTCACATGTTAAAACATGTACATCTCAGTGTCTCCTGCTGGAGCAGTGGTTGGGTCAATTGCCTCTGAAGGTCACAGGTCACATTCCCTTGGGTTCGAGGCCTGGACCCAGGGGAGAAACAACCAGTGTGACAACTAAATAAAAATAAAAATTAAGGGCTTCTTCCTCCTCTCTCTCCCTGCCTGCCTGCCTCTCTGCCTTCACCTCCTCCTTTTTTGCACACCAACTTACCTTCAGATTTGATTTCCCATCTTGCCAGAATGGAAACATGTATGAATGAGTCCTTCTTAGACCTATTCTTCTGGGCTTGCTTAGGTCCAGCTCTGGGATTTCTCAAGCATTCGAGGATGTGATGATGGCAGGGAGAAAGTCATGTTTGTCATGTTTGTCAGGACAATGCTTTTGTTCATTCAGGATTCAAAGATGGCATCCACTGGCTGGTGTCCATGATGCCTCCAGAGGTCATGGGAACATGACACAATCATGAAGGCAATGAAGCACTGCCCACAGGGCAGAAAGGAAACATTGTCTTTGGGTTTCCAAGCGCTAGATGTTTTCTTCTTGGTCTTACTCTCAAACAGGACATGTTCTTTGTTCCTCCTCCATCCTATTACACTGACTCTATAGGCCAGGAAAGAATCCCTGGATTGAGGCCCTGGCGAGCTCTGCAGTACGATGAGCAGAGCCTGAATTCTTCCTCACTGCAGGGTGCTTCCAGTCCTAAAGGCTTTCCTTCCTGTGGATCCCCACTCAAAGAACTTGCACCTTTTCCTAAACCTCTGTGGTGGTCAGGAGTTTATCTAAGAGGCTGAGGTTTCTAGAGTGCAGGTGCTATTGAGCCAGTGGGAGAGGTAACTCTCCAGTTGGCAGCATGAGTGTCTCAGGCTGTGCAGGCTGCAGAATTGCCCCTTCCTGAGGCTCTTCTTTGGCATGACCCCTCAGGGCCCCTCACCACATTATTACATAGCATGGGATGGGCCCTTTGACCCAGATTTCGCAGCCGCTGCTTCGGATGGTCAGGCTGGGCTGAGGAGAGGCTCTGAAGGACAGAGCTGCTATGCCAGTGGATTCTTTGGGCTCCTTACACTGACTTCAGTATGGGAAACAGAAAGCCATCTGGGTGGCTGAGAGACCACCTTCCAGAGTTGGCCCTGTTACTGAGTGACTGTGAAGTGTCCAAGGAGTATAAGAGTTCTCTCGTCTTTGCACAACTGGGATAGGCTGGCCCACCATGGTCCCCAGGGACTGCCCTCCAAAGGAAGACCAGGTACCAAAGATGCGCAGACTGGACAAAGAGCTAATGACTTGCCGCTACTGAAAGAACTGGAGGGAGGAGAGTGACGAGAGCTTCTAGGACAGCATTCAGGTTATTTCCATCCAGTGGAACAGCCAACAGAGAGCTTTGACTTCGGGCCCTCTTCCAGGAGAGTAATGGGTTCAGTTTTGCTCTGCCCTTTGTGCTGAGTTCTTCAGTTTGAAAGCATATCTAGGGTGGAAGAAGGAAGACATAACTAGCATAAAACCTAAGAGGGGAAATCATATTTGAACCTTTTCCCTGGTCCTTGAAAACTAGGTGCCAATTCAGGGTCACTCTGCACACCTGGCCAGGAGTGGATCCCCACGTTGATTGGATAGAATGGTGGCTATTTCACATGCTATTCAGTGCTTGTCCAGACTCTTTCATTTACTTGGTGGCTATTCTTTCCCATCATCCACCTTTTGGGTCCTAGAGCAAACAGAAATCTACCTCCCTTTCCCAACCCAGAATACGCAGATCTCAGGTATATGTGCATTCCTCAGAACCTTTCCCGTCTGCTGATAGTTGCCGTGTTTTACCCTCGTTCAATGATGGCTTAAAATTCATGCCCTCGATTTGTGTGTACCGTTATTACATGCACCGTTATTGCATATGACAGTCATGACCCAGGCAATGACCAAGTACAGACGGGAAAAGAAAAGTGTCTAAGACCAGCTCAGGCCGGATCCGAAAAGGAGTCCTCCTGACCAAATTGAATGCATAGAGTCAGCACAAATGATTTGCTGCTTTTCTCTCCACCAGTAGAAGTCAGAGATCAGAAAATAGGGCTTCTGAGGACTTAAGTAAAGCCCTAGGTTCTTTGATCCAAACGAGAATTTTTGAGAGTTTTTATCTTGATATACATATGCACCTGTATCATAATTCACAAACACTTAACACGGACACCATTGTCCCCATAACTTTCCTAGAGCAAGAGTTGTCTGGTAGTGGCAATTGTGTACCCATCACCACCCAGGTCATTTGCAAGGAGTCCAGATGATTCGGTCATGACAACTAGGGGTGGCCGGGAGGCAAAGTCCCTACAGGCTAGTGCCTTGAAGCCCATGTGGCTAATAAACATTGTCACGCACAGGAAGTTCTTCACAACAAAATGCTATTGGGCCAAAAATGACAGCACCACCAAGGTTTAGAAGCTCTGCCTTAGACTGTGTTCTCAAAATAAGTATCAACTTTCCCACCTTCTACTTTTTGTCCTAGTACTGCTTTTAGCATGTCTCTCCCACCCTCAGGCGTTCAGAAGAAAGTCCCAGAGGCCCCACTCTGGATACTGAACCCAAACCTTGGGTTATGAGACCTCCACCAGCTCCCAGCTGGACTACTCTCGTCACAGATGGGGGTCTAAGATCATCGGGAACAACTCGCCAGCATTCTGGGCCTCCCGGGAGCACACAGATGGGCTCTGAAGGAGACACAACCTGATCCATTGCTCATCTGGGTCCGGAGTCTCCTCTGGGCTGGCTCGGCTGGGACTTCAACCCACTGCATCTCAGCTCTCCTAGATCCACTTTTAGGAAGTCTGGTCCTCAAGAAAATAAGAGGCTACCTATGTCTTCCTAAACCTCTGCCAACATTACACTGATAACAAAAGCAAAAATGACATCACAAAAATAAAATCACAGAACTATACACATAATGAACATGGATGCAAAATCCCTCAACAAAATATTAGCAAATCGAATTCAATAATCTGTTGAAAGAATAATCCACCATAGCCAAGTGTGATTTATTCCAGAATGCAAGGATAGTGGAGCATATGCCAATCTGTTAATATACTACATCAACAAAAGGAAAGAAAAAGTAGTATGATCATATTAATAGATGCAGGGAAAGCATTTGACAAGATGCCGAATCCATTTATCATGAAAACTCTCAATAAAATAGGGATAAAAAGAACATACCTGGACATAAAAAGGTCATCTATCATAAACCCAGTCAACATCGTCGTCAAAAATCAAAAACTGAAAGCATTTCCTCTAAGATCAGGAACAAGACAAGGGTGTCCACTCTCACCACTGCTATTCAATATCACATTCAAAGTCCTAGCCAGAGTAATTAGGCAAGGAAATAAAAAAAAAAGGAATCCAAATTTGGAAAGAAAAAAAGCTATCACTATTTGCAGATAAAATTGTAATATAAATAGAAAATGCTAACGACACCACCAAAAGAACTATTAGATTTAATAAATGAGTATAGCAAAGGGAGACTACAAAATTAATATACAAAAATCTATTGTATTTAATATGAAACAGTGAGACAGAAGAAAAATTAAGAAAATAATCCCATTAACAGTCGAAACAAAATAATTAAATTTATTGGAATAAATTTGACAAAGAAAATAAAAGACCTGGACAATGAAAACTGCAATATATTGTTTTTAAAAAAAAAAACAGAAGCTCTAAAGAGTTGGGGAGATATTCCATGCTAAGGGTTGAGAAGAATTAATGTTGTTAAAGTATCTTATGCAAAGCCACATACAGATTTAAAGCAACACCCCCCTTTAACATTTTATTAGCACTTTTCAAGGAAATAGAACAAATATTTTTTACATTTACATAAGACCCTGAATAGCCAAAGCAATCATGAGAAAAAGGAACAGAAGCTGAAGCATCATACTCCTGGATTTCAAACACACTGCAACAAAGTGGTAGTGATCAATACTGCAATGTACTGTCAGAAAAACAAACACACAGGTCAGTGGCGTAGAACTGAACATTCAGAAATAAACTCATGTTTATATAGTCAATTAATTTATGACGAAGACGCCAAAAGCATACAATGGAGAAAGAGAAGTCTTTTCATCAAATGGTGCTGGGAAAACTGGACAGCCACATGCAAAAGAATGAAACTAGATCACTGTCTAACACCATACGCTCCATACACACAAATAAATTCAAAATGGATTAAAACTTGGATAGAACACTGGAAACCATAAAATACATTAAAAAAAAACAAAAACAAAAACATAGGCAGTACCTTACATGACATCAGTTGTCGAGAAATCTTTAGGGACTTGACTCCAGCGGCAAGGGAAATAAAAACAAGCACATCAAACTAATAAATGTATCAAGCAAATAGACATACAAACCTAAAAAGCTTCTGCACAATGAAAGCAACTGTCACCACACAGAAAGACATCCCACTGACTGGGAAAAGAGATGTGCATTTCTGACGAGAACTCAATAATATGAAGAACTCAATAAAACTCAACAACAGAAAGAGAAGCAATCCAATCAAAATAAATAGGCAGAATGTCTGAACAGACATGTCTCCAAAGAAGACAGGTGATTAGCAGGCACTTTGCAGACCCCTCTCCCAATGCGGCCACGCTTGGAACTTGGGTTGCTTTGTGGCTTTTTGTATAGCTTTCCCCATAGGCTCCAGCAGAGACCTGACCACGTTCAGTGTTTGCGGCAGCTGAGCTAAATCACTATGACTGAAGTGCATTAGAAGCTGATCCTGAAGAGCAGTTTTTTCTTGATAATTCTGAGGCTGTAGAGGATATCAGTAACCATTCCAATACTGTCCTTGAAACAGTGAGCAGTGACAGTGGGCCTGCAGCTGCCGCTCTCCCTGCACAAGAGAAATATGGTAAAGAATGAAGCAATGCATGTGGCTTTCACCTCTGAGGTATGTCCTTCTGAAAAAACCTGCAGAGAGAGAGACAGAGAGAGAAACCTGAAAAACACTATAAAGTAATTGGACATAACAGAGCTACACAGACTAAAGACAGCAGACTATATATTTTTCTTAGGTACACATGAAACATTCTCTTTGTGACCATGTTAGGCCACAAAACAAGTTTTAACAAATTCAAGAATATTGAAATCATGCAAAGAACATTTTCCAGTCACAATAAAATGAAACTAGAAATCAGTAGCAAAAGGAAAACAAAAAAAAAACTGTGTCAGACATGAATCAACACATTTCTTTTTTATAATTTGACTGAAGGAACATTGCATCACAATAGCATACCAGTTTAAGGTGTTCATGATCATAAGTCAACATCTTTGTATAATGCACTAAGTTTACTACCAGTCGTCCAATTCTATCATTTGTTGGGGTTAGAAAACAGAGGAAGGTCGGAGCTGGAGCTGGAGGAACATCAAGGACGCCAGATCCAAGGCACCTGGTAAAGGCCGCTGTGTGAAAACACCAGGACAGTGTCTATGACTGCTTGCCTGCCAAAATAAAATAGATAAATTTATTTTATTAGAGAGCAAAAGCTGTATAAGCAATCCAATGTAACTATAAACTTGCTTATGTAAGCTGTTTGAAGCAATGCTGTGTATTAACCCAATAAATAAGTGGAAACCGGGATGGTCAGGGCCTTTGGTCAAGAGAAGAGAGACCATTGGTCCCCTGACCCCAGCTTTCCTGTCTTCTTACACTCTCTCTCGGGTTTCTTGTGCTCCTGTGGTGCCTGTCCTCTCTATCCCTGCTCCCAGGATCGAACTCCTGCAATCATTCACTATGTATCTGATCCCTTTTACCTGTCTTGCCACCTCCCCACCCACTTCCCTTCTGTTAACCACTAATTTGATTCCACAGACTAAGGGTCTATTTTTGTTCACTACTTTGGTTCACTTGTTAGTTGTCTGTCTTCACCGGCTTCATGAAAGACCCAAGTCATTAAGGGCTTGCACGCACCGAGCTCCTAAACTGAAGAGAGCGTCATGGGTCCAACAGGCGTGTGAGAGGCGGCCATCCAGCAGAAGTTCACCAGAGAGGCCCTGGAGGTGGCCGTTCAGCAAAAGTCTGTGCCAGTTTGTCAGCACAGAGATTTACACAGCAGTGTACAAAGAGGCAGCGGTATATTGCTGACATAAAGGTCACAGCATAAGCAGTATAAACAGGCGTAGAAAGTCTTGAAGAAAAGCAATATAAAGCAGAGTAGAAGAAAATCTTGGGAAACAGCATCCCTATGCCCTGATCTCCCCTCTTAGCGGCAGCTAGCCAGGAGGTCACTTACCAAACAAGGAGGAGGGAGCTGAAGCAGGCCTTGGAGCATAGCAGTGTCTGCTCTATGGCTTTTTTTCACCCACAATACCACACAGTTGAAATTGTAGTGTTATCTTTCGCCTTCTATGTATTATTCCCTCCAGTCCCATCCATGTAGTTGCAAGTGGCAGAATTTCATCTTTTTATGGCTGAGTAATATTCCATTGTGTATATATACATAATTTATTCACTCATCTGCTGATGGATTTAGGTTGCTTTGGTTACTGGTTATTGTAAATAGTGCTGTAATGAACACAAGGGTGCAGATATCTCTGCAAAGCAGTGTTTTTGTATTTCAGGGGTAAATATCCAGAAATATAATAATGGGTTCCTATGGAATTTCTATTGTTGATATTTTGAGGACTCTCCATACTGATTTCCATAATGACTTCAACAAATGACATGCCACAGTGTATAAGGGTTCTCTTTTCTCAGTATCCTCTTTGACACTTGTTTCTAGTCTTTTGGAGAGCAGTCATCTCACAGGTGTGAGGTGACATCTCATCACTGCTTTGAGGTCAACACATTTTTGAACAACCAATGGGTCAAATAAGTCAATGGGAAAATAAAAAATATTTTGATAAATGAAAATGAAAATATGCTCAAACTATGGAATACAGTGAAAGAAATGCTAAGACAAGTTTACAGGTGAAGTAGGTACATATAAAAGATTTCTAATCATTTAAACAATAAATATTTCTGAGCCCTACTATATGATCCTATTGTTCTAGGAAAATATTTGCAATAATGTGCTTGTTTTATCCAAGGGTAATTTTTTGTTTCATTTTTATATTTTGCTTTTTGTATTTTCAAAGACACTGTAAAGCCACAGTCTGGGTACCTGGAAAAAGGAAAACACTATCAACATAGAGGAGCCTTGGTGAGGACTGACTCAAGTTAGTGACAGTGAAGACCTTGTCTTTGAGGTGCAGTGCGATACCTGGTAAATGACCAGCAGGCAACTGGAGAGAAGCTAAGGCCACAGATATTTTTTCAGAGTTGTCCAGATAAAGGCGAAAATTAAATCTCAAAGATACTATAAAAACAAGAGAGAAAGGTGTGCCCTGGTGGAGCGGTGATTAGATCTATCACCTCCAAAAGAGCAAACCACATGCGCATGGGTTTGAGTCCCTGGTCCGGGGTTGGGTAAGTGTCCAAGTATGAACACCAAAATAAAAAGAAAAGATGCTTCTTCCTCTTCTTTCTTCCTGTCTCTTGCAAGCCTTCGTTACTGCCTGCACCTTTGCTTAAACACACACACACACACACACACACACACACACACACACAGAGAGAGAAAATAATAGAAAAGCCCTGTATCCAGTGGACAAGAAGTAAAAGGAATGCTGGAAAACGGGTATTCAGAGGAGAACCCAGTGAGTGTTGCGATAAAGAATAAGACTAAGAAAACACTGTTAAATAGTGGTTACCTCTGGTTTCTCTGGGAAATGGGCAGTGTTGCATGTTCTGGAATTCATTATTTCAAACAAACATAATTTGGGCCTCAGGGTGACCAAGGTCTTTACCCTGTACTTGCTGATACAGGCGGCCCTGCTCTGCATCAATGCTGTCAAGGACATTGGCTGGGGAACAGACCGGGGAACCCGCAGGTTGAGAGGAGCCAAGAATTACGTCTCAGCCAATGAACCTTACCCAATCTGTAAGAACTGTGATGAGAATGCCACTGATAACAGTAAACTCAATTGTAATTGTGTTACTTTTATTACTTGGGTGAAGACAGTGTGGGGAATGGAGAATCAGAAAAAGAGATGCCAAAGGAAGTTATTACTTCAATCTTTATTGGAATATGCATATCTTAATAGGATGCACTTGATAAAAATGTAAAGCTAACAATAAAACCAGAGTCCCTATTTATCTGATTTTCTTAAAATATTGCACTTACAGTTTCATAACAAAAAGATCAGATCCTTAGAGGCAATAACTGTTCAAGACTGGAATACACTGCTGACTGTTACTACAAGTATGGTAAAGATTGTTGAAATGGTATAGAACTGTCACTTCGTGGTTTGAGATTTTTCTCTTCTTAGGGATGGTTTTTTCAAGTTTTGAAGTTTCTTGTGACTGAGTTATGATACGAGAGTGATTATCCTCCTTGATAAAATTTAAAGAACTTTTTAAAAAGTAATTACTACCTATAAAATGAAAAATAGGTAATGTGAATTTTATTGTTCAAAATAGACAATACATAAGGGTTTATATATTCTAAACTCAAATTGATAGTAACTATTGAGAAGTAATACACTCTCATTTCAGGAAGAACTCTAATTTTGTAAGCCAAATAGTCACATGACGACTGTGTTTTTAAGTTCTTTTCAGGCACTTGTTATTTTATTACTTGATCTGACTAATGAAACCAGACCAGTATCTGCTATATTTTCATTGGTAGAAAAACCTGCATAAAAAAGTCTATGCCCTTTTTACAATGATGACTTATTTTCAAAACCCAGCATCCAAGAGCATGGTGTGAATTACAATGAAATTACTATTTAAGAAGACTTTATTACAAAACATTTACCTCTCCCTCAAAAGATCACATTTCCATTTTTGGGAGTACCACGTTAAGGAATGTGATTATTAATTCCTCATTCTGTCTGCGCATTTATGCTGAACAAGTTATTTTTCATTTTTATGTCTTAGATCATCTCCTCTATGCTGATTCCATAATATTCTTATGTAGAAAGATTAGAGACGGTATTGCCTCATGAAGTCTCATATGAGTTGGAGACGCACCCACTACAGGCATTATTGATAAGAGTACTTAGCACACAGCTTGACACATAAAGGCACAGTAATACTAACAATAACCAAACTATTGAATGCTGTAGGCCAGCACTTTTGTAAGTGCTTTCATTACATGTATTAACTCATTTAATCTACTCCAAAAGCCTTGAGATCAGAACAGTTATATCCATATTTTATAGATAAAATAAGGTGCAGACCTATTAGGTGACTAGTTAAAACGCTGGCAAAAATTAAGTGACAGAGGCAGGACTTAGACCCAGGCCGTCTACTATTCCACAGCCCCTTTTCCTTAACTGCTGTGCAGCAGGGTGGGTACATCTTTAGCGCTGAAGCAAGGCGGGGCTGAAGTTTAAAAATTAGATTTGTGATTAGCAGAGGCATAAAGCAGCATCTATCCCAATATCTTTATCTTAAACTCGGCGAGGTGACCCTGATAAAGGTCTCCCCTGCACGGTAAGAGGAAGCCCACCAGGCCAGAGTCCAGCCGGCCTCAGTCTCCAGCACCTGGGTCTGCAGAACTTTCTCCCCAGGCACGGGAGGTGGGCGGGGAGGAGCGCCCGCCGAGGCTCCACCCCCAGCTGCCCACCTATCAGCGCCGAGCGGCGTCCTTTCGCGCGTTCCAGGGAGGTGCGCTTCTGCGGCGATGGGGACGGCTGCAGAGGAAAGGGGGTACGTACGGAGAGCTAATCTGTTTTGGCTCACAGTCGTCACCCTCTCCTTCGGTTACTATACGGTAAGTGCAGCGGCCGGCCCGCCACCCGACGAGACCCGAGCGAGCGCTCTTCGCAGCGTGGGTCTCCGTTGGTCGACGCGGCAGGTTGCGCAAGCGCACTCCCGGCCCGCGGGCGGGGCGCGGCGCGGACCGCAGCCTGGGAGACGACGCAGGCGCACTCAGTTGCCCGCGCCTTTCGCGGGTGTTTGCGATCCCGAGAAACTGGCTCCCCAGGCTTTCCCTGGGTTGGGCGGGGATGACGCCCCACCAACCACTCAGTGTCTCCGTCTTTCAAGATGGTGGTGGCGAAGTCCGAGGTCGGCAGGGCTGCCGCCGCCTATTTCCGTACGGCCAGGCCTTTGCCCTCGCTGGTCACGGTCCTCGGGCTGGGCTATTTCGCGGTGAGGCTGGGCGGGCGGAACTTACGTCGTGTCGGGGTCGGCGGCCCGGCGGTCTTGCGCCTGGGCGTCCGGTGGTTGCCTAGGTTACTGGTGTAAGCGGAAGTTGGGTGGGCTCTGGGACAGGTTTCTGCGTTTGTGTGCAGACTGCGGCCTTGCCCCTCCACGGTTACCCTGACTTAACTGAGTCTTGTTAAACCTCACGGAGGGGGAAGGCAAGTCGACAGATAGGCTGCCGAGTCAGGTTGGGTGCCCCGAGGCAGAATGTTTGAGCCTGTTGAATTGCTTAGAAAACGGGGATAAACCTAAATGATGGGTAGGATTTGATTGGTAAGAAGAGATATGGAGGATGTGAATGCTCTGGCATAGCTGTGGAATCCAGAGACAGAGACTCTCCTCAGAGGAGGAGCGACTTTTGTCCGGCTTCAGAATTTCTTTAAAGGATAACAGAAAAGACACATGGAAACGTATTTTGGGGACTTAGTTTAATTTCGAAGGAAGGCAAAGCTATTTCGATATTACCAGGAGAGCCTAGAGATTGGGGATGCTTGTGTTTGTTGTCTAATCTGATCACTTTTGTGCTTATTTCCCCATATGTAAAATTTTCAGGGGTGCATTTCTGTTCTATGACTCTGCATCTCTGACTAGTTATAGATGGAATGGGGACTTCAAATTTGGGTATTGTGGAGCTGCTCTTGTAGATGCTGCTCCTTCCATTCCCCTTGGTTTGGAAGAATACACTGATCAGATTACAAACATTGGTATTTGTATCATTGGTTGCAACTAGTGCTTCACAAACTTTGACCCAATTATTTCCCAGCTCTACAGGGGGGAATCATTCCTAGTTTAAAGGTAGGAACAAGTGAAAAAAGAGAAAGGGATTCTAAATTAAATGGATCTGGCATAAGCCATAGTTTCTGCAGTAAAGAAGCTGGGCATAAAAAGTCTTAACATTTGTTAATAACCTCTACAGAATAAAGGTTTTGGTGAAATTCATTAAGAATAGAAGCCATCCATCTAGGGCACTGAGTCTAATAACTACTTAGTTTTCTCATCATAAATCTCCCAAGGATGACTTTTAAAAAGTACAAGTTGAGAGTGGAAGCCCAGATGATTTAATTCAGAGTTTCTTTGGTCTGTAGTTGTTCTTGTAGAATCATAACTTGTCTCTCAAAAATATACATTTGCTGATTTAAGTGACCTAATAAGTATTATGTGCCTCTGGTTCTCTTTCAGTGGGTTGTCTTCTGGCCTCAGAGTGTCCCTTATCAGAGCCTAGGACCCCTGGGCTCCTTCACACAATACTTGGTGGACCACCATCAAACCCTGCTATGGAATGGGTAAGGAGCGCTACAGTAATGGGATGTGGAAACTGCAGTCCTGTCTCACTGTAGATCTCGAAGGCCTGCAGGTGCTTTAGTTACCTGAGAGTGGTGCACATTCACATTAAGGCACCTTTCTTTTTGAGGTTTCTGTGTTAGATCTCAGTTGATAACCCTTCCCTTAAACTAGGCTGACTTCTGTTTCAGGTATTGGCTTGCCTGGCTGATTCACTTGGGAGAGTCTCTGTATGCCATGGTATTGTGCAAGTAAGAGTTTTTAAGATCTTTGTTACTGTTTCCTTGTTCTCTAATATAAGTTGAGAGTAGCCACATTTAAATAATTCATGCACTTGGAGGCTTAGAATACTCTCAGGGTAAAGTCAAATCCCCACACCTAACACTGAGCCTTAGCCCAGAGGGAGCTGGTGGGGTGCGAGGTGGGCACCAAGATGAACAACTAAATAATATATAAATAAATGCTCTTCCTTCTCTCCTTGCCTGCCTGCCTCTGCTTGCCTTCATTCCTGCCTGCATCTTTTCTTTAAAAAACAAAAACTCAGAAGCATAGAGAAGAGAAAATAAGCTTTCCATTATCCCAAAAATAGCCTGTATTTAGAGTTTAGTTCATATCATTAAAATTATACCCATTTATAAACAATTTTTCTCTAACTTTTTTCCACTTGCTAATTGTTCCAGTACAGTCTTAACTAAAAGTAATAATAGGAGGTCTTCTTGCTTTGTTTCTAATCAAAAAGAAAGCTTTCAACATACTCATGGTGGGGGTTTTTTTCTAGATTTTTGCATATCTCCTCAATCAGAGTAAGGAAATTCTTTCTATTTCTCAGTTTACCGAGACCTTGTATTAATACTGGATGTTAAAAATTATAAAATGCTTTATGTATATTAAAAAGATGATCATTTGACTTTTATTTCTTAACCTATTAGTGTGGACAATCATCATTTTTATATCTATTGTCATTAAATTTGGTTTTAAATTAAAAGCCATTCGTGTGTAAATATTTATGAGACTGGCAAGCTAGTCACTTCAGCGGAGTCATTTCCTCCTGAGCTTTGTTTTAAGCATTTTAGTTTGAGTGACCATATAAACAGGTATTTAATACTATGTGCCCTTCGCATATAATATCTCATAGATCATCTCAAAACTTAGTGAGATAAATACTATTATTCCTATTTTTCAATTGAGGAAAGTGATTCTGAAAGAGAGTAACTTGCTGAAGTGACAGCTGGCAGTTGTCCAAGGTACAGTTTACATCTCTCTGGTCTGTCTTCATAACACTAGTTCTGAAGCCACACAGGTGCTTTTTAATCCTCTCAGCTCATCAGAATGATCTGAGATGCTGTTTATCACACCATGCTCTGGGCCAGTAGTCAAGACTGCTTCTCAGGAAAGAATAAGCCATCGCCAACAAGAAAAATGGTAATGAGTGAACTAACCATGCAATTTAAGAAGCTAGAGGAAAAGTAGCAAAATAATGACTATGAACTCATGACACTAAAATCCGGGGGTTAAAATTTTCTTTATCTTTTTTTTCTTTTTTTAGGTATAAAGGCATCACAAATAGTCGGGCTCGATTATTCTGGTTCCTGCAGACTTTCTTCTTTGGTTTCCCATCTCTCTTCATCTTGATTGCATATAGACCAAAACATCAAAAACAAACTTAAAGAAGACATCAAAATGCTTTCTCTACACCTAGACATTTAACCTTACCTTTGAATGTTGTAGGGAGAAGGGGAGGAGGAGTTGACTTGATATTTCTACTTTCTAGAAAATTAAGCTTTCTAGTGTTTTTTTCTTTAATGCCCTCTGGTTGAATTAGAGTAGATCATAGGGAAAGAATACTAGCTTTCTCATTCTCCACACTAAGCTATTAGGCAGAGGACTTCCAGCTCCCTTCCTGAGCCCGGTGGCTGTGTCATTGCTCTGCTGGTGATCTGGTTGACACTGTGTACAAACTTTGCTTGTTGATATACCTTTGCTTCCACCTCCTGATAAAAACAGCTTACCCTTACCATCACCATCATGGAAATTTGGAGAAAGCTTTCCCTTCTCGCTTGCCCCCCTTCCTTTCTGAACAAAGATGGAGTGACACTTCTACAGCATATCGAGTCTATACACATTAGTAACCACCTGTAAGTTGGGAGCTCATCCTCTCGCTTCCATTTCTTAGGCTGCAGAGAAAGATAAGTAGATAAGCAAGTGCCTAGTTCCCAGGGCAGACTGAGTGATGACACAGAGGCACAGAGGCCATGCCAAGAACCCAGGAGAAGAGGACTGGAGAATTCCTTCCCTGCTTCTGCCAGCCGCCAGTGATCCTTCCCTCCACACGGCTGCCAGGGACAGTGCTCTGTTCAGTCAGACTGCTGCTCAGGGAAAGAATAAGCCATTACCAGTACACAAGAAAAATTGCTAAACCTACCAGTTTGCCATCAGCTCAAAGAAAAGCACAGACTCCCCTTGACTGAGTAGTGCCACCTTTCTGTGGGGTCCTTGGTGGGAAATTTGTTCCCTTTTCACACTTGCCTATTCTTGGTCACCTTTTTCAGACTCTTAGATGTCTCCCTCCAGCTCTGGCTTACTCAGATACACAAACATTCCTGTTCTAGAGATTCTAATCCATGGGTTATCTGGCTAGGCACTCTCTCCTGATCAATTCTACTGACTGGTTTGGGCAGGAACATCACTGATTCTGTTCCCCTTCCATTGTGAGAATGGTTCACCTCTAGGAGCCTCCTTTCTTGGAGGACCACCTACTTGTTCTGTAGACATTAGACCTGTTTTCCTCCCATGAGACAGCAGGGTGTGTTATTTATTTCAAGTAAACATTTAAGAGAAATAGCCCCCTTCCCCAAACAGCCTCCAGGTGAAAACACAATCCTGAAAATTTGTCAGTAATGAACTACTTCTGGGGGAAATAGATTTCTATAAATATATCTCAGTCCTTCTACCTCTCTCATGATAAAGGGGTTGTCTCTTGGTAAGAAAAAAGATTTTTGATGATGGAATTAGGCATAGAAATACAACCCAGATTGTCAAAAAGGATGCTCCTTTCCAGAGAGAAAGAATAATGACAATAAAATTGAATGTGCCAGGTCAATATGGCAGATTATGGAATGAAATGGATTAACTGGAATAAAATGCTGTCAGTTGTCTCTGATCAAATGCTTTTTTAATGTCCATTTTGATATATTGTCACACAGTTGATTCTACTTTTTCTCAAACTTATGGAACTGTGAATTTGAATGATATGGTTTAGTGTTTTCTTACTCAAACAATTGTAGGGTGACCCAATTGTAGGGTGCATGCTCCTCTTTATGTGTACCTAGCTGACACTTGACAACTTCACACACCACATCAAGGGGACATGAGCATCTCCTTTCATTGTGGATTGTCCTTTTGTTTCTGTCCTTTGTTTTGTTTGTTTCAGCTTTTAATAGTCTATGTAGCAAGTGAGGGGAATATAAAATAATGACTTTTTTTTAGTGCCAAAAGCATAAAGTCCTACCTTATTTGAGAAATTATGAAAAGGATCTTAGCAGCAAATGGTGCAGGGCATTCTTTTGTGGACTCATGAACAGGCATCCCATAGATGGGAAACAATGTTGCAAAAGAGGATGACTCCCCCCACCTTCCCCAGCAGATCTATGAAACAACAACAAAAAAATAGTAAGAATGGAGACATCTTGGCTTTGTGTTGCAGTCATAGTGGTGATATAAATAAATCTTGCTGAGTTTGGATGCAAATGGGCCAGAGGCATCTTGATGGAAGCAACTATGGAAGGCAAACGAAACTTCTTACCCACCCCAAAGATGTCAAAACCGTATAGTTTGGAAGAACAAAAAGAACCAAATGAGGTGGATGTAGGGGGATCAAATGACTGCACAATTTAAATAACAGGCTAGATTTACAAACACATTTCTGACATCCAACATGTTTATGACTCCATGCAATCCGTCTAAATTTGTTTTATAAGCCATGGTTTTAAAGTCAGTTTTGGGTTTTAGAGGTTACATGCCAGATGTGTACAGAGGTTCTTTCGCAAGACAACTTGCCATCTATATTTACATGAAGGGTCTGAAAATAAAGACATGAAGATTAAAGAACAGTGCGATCACATTTTTATCTGCGGTGAGGGAGAGGTACTTCTTGGAGTCTTGTTAATTAAAGCCCTTTATATAGCAACCTGGGTTGTAAGTATTATTTTTCCTTCCCTTTTTCCTTGTCTACACAGACAAAAAAATGCTAATAGCTGAGTAATGTATTTATAAATCTGTAAGCTGCTTCACTTTGCCAAGCTCTTTGTCCACATTAAGTTGGGAATTATGGTTCTGTTTTCATTATGCTTGGATAAGGAGAGTGTACAGTCATTTCACATTTCTCTGAAAAAGGGAGCTGTCTCTGATTCCACAGTGGACACTTGAAAATTCTGTTCAAAATACTATATTTGTAATTTCTATCAACACTTTTAAGATGGCTTCTAAACTTTTTAAATAGGATTTGGGTACACCAGTTGCCTTGTTTATGTTTGTAATAGGTCATAAAGTTGAATGATGGAAAATGTCTCTGACATATTAATGCTGTTCAGCAAAATATTAGTGTAAGAACATTTACTTATTTTTTCCTTGTACCAACATGTACAGGATATTCTTGGTAAATAAAAATTACTCTAAAAATTGCTGCTAACATTGGCAGTATATTGGCATTTTAAATGAAAGAGAGGAAGGGCACCTGTAATATAAAGTAGGGAAGTGTTCTCTAAACCTCAGGTACCCTCACTTTAGTCACTTCTACACGACACCTGAATTCACTTAAAAGGAAATTTTCCTAACCAAGAATAACTGAAATAACAGGCTTGGTTTGTTCATTAAATTTGTCTCTAATGCATATGGCAATTTTTGAAAGCATGATTATTACCTAAAATTACTATTCATACTAATGATGCATTCAATACATTATTAATAATTAAAAAAATGTATTACACTGCTCACTAGAACTTAAATGTGGAATTTAATCTGGCTCCAGTCACAAGATTTTAGGCAAATTTTTCACCTTCCTGGACTTCAGTTTTGTCATTAAAAGGAATAAGAATTTTAGAAAAGAATTTTACTTTAGGGCTGGTAAATTTAAGTGAAATCATCTCAATAAAACAACTGTGTAAATTATAATGCTTTGAACACGAGTATAATTTTCCCGAAAGGTTGGCCATTGCTAGTTAACCCTGTAGCTTGATCACATGAGATCTTGTGAAAATGCAGGTTCTGAGTCTGAGCCTGGAGTAGGTCCAAGATCTGCATGTCTAGCCATCTTTCTGGTGGCCTACAGGCCACTTAGAGTAGCAAGATTTTTTGAGAAAATTTAAACCTAGGAATCAGAGGGCTACATCCTAATATCCTGAAGGTTTCTGTATGTTCCAGCATGGTTTTGTCATAAAGAAAAAACAGACACCTGTACTCGAAGCTCAGCACTCAAGGTAAAAGAACCAGGACTTAAGGAGCACTGTTGCTAAAAAATGTGGATGGGATTGGCCAATTGGCAGATGTATCTACTCCCTCCTTGAGAATAAATATTTGGGACTGAGGTCTTTTGACAGCAAAAAGAACCCAAGACTCTTCAAAGATTTATTTTGTTCTAGACACTAATATAAAATAACCCAAACTGTCATGCCCTGGTGACTTAGCAGTTAAGTTCACTGGGCACAGTCCACAAACATCCCAAGGATGTTTGTTCTAGTTCATGATCCACGTCTGGGAAGGAAAATCAAAATGAAGCAAAACATGATGCACAGCTAAATAAAAAATAATGAAAATGTTTCTTCCTCCTCTCTTCCTGCCTGCCTACTAGACTTCGTGCCTGCCTATACTTCTTTAAGAAAATAAAATAACCAAAATCTGCAGCAATTCTTTGAGATGACAATTATATCCATTTTATAGTTGAAGACTGAGGAACTCCCTGCCCAGATGGATAACTAGTTCAGGCCACACTGGCTCTCTCTCCTGTGATGAATTCTGATGAAATGGAGACATGTGAGAGAGGCATGAATTCACCAAATCAAGGAGAGAAGTTGGAGAATTCCCTTCTAAACAGACGACTGCTTAAATTGGTGTGGCGGTGAAAAGGAGTGATGACTGCACCGATTGAGCAACCCTTAGCTTGTGTTCTTGTCTCTTCCTTCAGATGCCTTAGGGCAGATAGTCATCTGGCCTGACCCTTTGGAAGAAATGGGCAGTAGCAGTGCCCAAGACAGGAGTGTCTTGTATGTGCAACACAGAAGCTCCTCTGGGAAATGAGGGAGAATTCATGAAAATAGACACAGCGGGCAGCCCTCCAGCATTCATTCCATATGCTCCCGAATGACACTAGGCTAGTGGGTCACATTGTGAGAACCTCAGGTCAAAAAAGTCACTGATAGACTGGCATCAAAAGGATTATTAAGGGTTCTGTGGTTTCTGGATTCTCAATCTTTAAATCAATACTGAGGATTCCAATACAGACTCAGGCTACGACATAGCTCTCCCCAGTGCATATTTTCAGACATGCTGGTCAATGGCCCAAGGTGCACACTGGGCAAATCGCTGGACAGTTCAGGAGAACAATCAACATATGTGAGAACTGCACCCATCTGAAACAAGCATTGGAACTGAAGGAACTAGAATCTAAAAGCTGCTCTGTAAGTAAGAGATAAGGAGTCCAAAGAGAAGCTATTAGCAACGTGCGATAAGAACAAGTAATCATCAAAAAAGAGCCAAGTGAAAATACTAGGTATAAAAAATAAAATCATTGAAATAAAGAATCGAATAAGTGAAAATCGAACAAACAAAAAAGAATGGATGTAGCTAAAGAGATTTGTGAACACAAGATTATGGCAGTCTCATAATAGAAGATATAAAATGCAAAAGAAAAACTTGGAAATGTGAATGATAAGCAGAAATGCCAGCACCTGGACCATAGTTCCAGGTGGAGATAAAAGTGAAAATGGAGTGGGGGAAGGATCTGAAGAAATAGCAGATATAAATTTCCCCAAGTTGACCTTATTTGAAAGGGTTTAAAAGGGTCAAATAAAAGAGACAGATGAGCCCTAGTGGAGTAGCAGTTAGGTCCAACGTCTCCAGCTGAGTGCAATTCATATATATCCCAAGGACCTGGTTTCACATTCCAGGGCTGGAGGCAAAACCAAGATGAACAACTAAATAATGACAGATGGTAGATAGATATAGAAATAATCCATTGCTAAGCATAGTATTAAAATTTTTAAATAACAAATTATATGAGAGCAAGAGCAGATCACCTCCAAAGGAATAACAATCAGATGACATCAACTGTTATATTGGGTCCTAAAAGCCAGTGAAATGATTTTAAACCATTGGAGGGGAAATAATTTTGAATGTAGAATTTTATATTCAGGCAAATTATTTAAATGGGAGGTGATGGAAAAATAAAATCCCCTGTATTCTAGGGCTCAGAATGTTTGCCACATAGAGACCCACATTGGAAACACTTCTGGAAGAAGTCCTCAAATAATTTCAAACCACCCTAACTTTATATTAGATATTCTCTAAACAATTGTCATAATATGGTATATGATTGTGGGTGGGGGTAGGAGGTAAATGAACTGGGCATGAGAGTATGTTGAAGAAGCTGTTTTATTAAGGGTAAATAGAAGCGGGGAAATTTCCCCCAACCCTTCTGGGTTCTTGGGCTAGTTGAATAACAAAATTAACATCAGATAAATTAGGAGGAGAAAAAAAAATAGGTACTTACGGGGAGTTCATATATATGTGGATTCTAAAACCAGTGAGGAAACACAGGAGATATAGATAGATAGATAGATAGATAGATAGATAGATAGATAGATAGATAGATATCTATATATATCTTGAGCTAAGGAATGGGATAGGGGCCTGGGGCTTCACAATGAAAAGGAGGGAACTCACATGACAAAGACCAGATGCTCTGTAATTAAATGTTTGCCTACCCATATAGATAGGTTTCTCCAATAGAACAGTTATTTCTGGTAAAAAACCCTAATTCTGGGTAATCCCCCTAATTTTCATTCTAGTTAAGGGAGCGATAAAGGTTTCTTGTGAGCTTATAAGACCTGTTTGACTTCAGAAATATTCCATCTGTCTAAGTAATGATTCTTGGGAAGATCTGTTTTTAAATCATGGGGTGGCCTACAGTTTTGATAGACGCATTTAAGAAAGCATCTGGGATAAATAAATATGACCCGAGGAATAGAAAATAGAATTATTTTTATTTGAAAATCTCAAACCTTCTCTACTTCCTAGGTTCATGAATTGTTAACATTTTGCCACATTTTCTTTATCACTGTCTTTCTCTCTTCATATATAATTTTTGAAATATCTGAGTGCAATTGCTGACACTATGACATGTTATCATCAACGAGCATCTCCTAGGAACATAGGCATTATGGTACATAAACCAAACATAATTGTTACACTTGGGAAATGTACTATCACCTTGAAAAATAGTTCATAGTTAAACTTCCCCCATAGTGCCAATATATTTTTAAGAGTCTTTTGGAGGGAGGGGAGAGGATAGTCCAGGACTCATCCATGGTCACATACGGCACTTAGTAATCAGGTCCCTCATCTCCTTTAACCTAGAAGGGTTCCTCTGCTTTTTTTGTTGTTGTTTTTTGCCTTTAATGACTAACACTTTCAAAGTGCTTAGGCCAGTTAAGTTATAGACTGTCAGTTTTCTTTGCTTTCTCATGATCAGACTAAAGATGTGGAACACTAGTAGGAGCAGTCCTTGGTGATGTTATGTCCTTGTGGAGGTAGGGAAATTTCCTCTTACCACTCCTGATTCTTTGGCTAGTCCAATAATTAAATCAATGTAAGACTGATTAAAAAGAAGGGGAAAAAAACACAAATTTTATGTGTAGAGAGGTCTCATAAATATGGGACCTGAGAAATGGCTAACGCAATTAGTTTATATCTTTTGAACAAAGAAAAGTAAATTTCTGAAGAACTTACAAGACAAAACAACAACAAACTTTAGACTTGAGTCTTAATTAGCAAGGAAGAAGCAGTTTGTTTACACAGCCCTCTGGACTCTGAATTCCCTATCTCTGGCCCTGAGAGGTCTCTCCACCTTGCCCAGAGGGCACATTTCATCTAGAAGACTTACTTCCTGCTTTCTGGACGGGGAGAAGAGCCAGTTTTTCCTGCTGCTTCAGCTGTTTCTCCGGCAGCTTTCATTCAAAATAATCCTTGTGGAGTAGGGTGAGAACATGACCCATGCCCCGCCTTGGAAGTGGACTCAGCAACAGGCCAGCACTGAGCACAGACCTGAATGTCACAAGATGAACTTTCTGGAATGATAACTGCCTTTGCCCACACTGATTTTTCCTGAGGTGTCCCTGCCTGGAATGATGCTGTCCTTGCCTATCGGGCTGTTCTTTGTTCTTGTCCACTCTCTTGTTTCTGCCGGCTCTCCATGCTCCTTCTGCTGATATCCCTTTTAAAAGAGCCTCCCTCCCTGCCGGTGGCATAGTGATCTTCCCAACTGGCATTGTTGGGAGGTGGTTACACTGCCCGACTGGCCGCCATCAGGAAGGCATTTCTATCCCAGTCCACCGCCTTCAGGAGCTCCTGCTGTGAGTATAATAAAATGTACATCCTTGCCACTCGTTTTTGTCTCATGATTTCCTCAAGCTATCCACTAGGCAGCGCATTTCTCTGCCTGAACTTGAACACCTGTAAAACAATCAATAGTCACTTTGGCATAGTTTGTGGTTGCCCATCATAAACCCCAAAAGTGCATCACATTAAGAGATACAAAATGAGGTTTGTCCCATTAATAACGATCTTAAATTTCATTACCTTCCTAAGTTGATACTCACACGTTTTCTCCAGTTTAAGATCTCTCACCTCCTTTTGACTTAATAAGGGATCTGTGGAGGTGATAACTTCAATGCCACGTACCTATCTGTTCCCCACCAATGGTTGAAGCATCCACTGATAACTCCTGCCTCAAACCGATTTTTACCATGATGTTTAAAAACTGGTGATTTTCCTGTGTCTACCAGTTCTACAGTTATAGTTGACAGCCTTCTGTAAAGAAAAGACCACCAGAGCCCCGCCCTCTGCAATCTTCATTTATTTGTTCATTTACTATTGAAGGTGTGGGTATAAACTTGGATTCTTTTAATTTAGCATGTTATAAACTATTTCTATTATTATTTATTTATAATTTTTTAAAGGAAAGGTGCAGGCAGGATGAAGGAGGCTGGACAGACAGGAAGACACAGGAGGAAAAAGAATTTATTTCTTTATTTACTTGCTTATTTTAGTTGTTCACCGTAGTTCCTCCAGCCCAGGTAGTGAACCTGGGTCCTGGAGATGTATGTGGACTGCGCCAGCTGGAGGCAATAGACTTAACCACTAAACCACCAGGGCATGCCAATCATTTTTTACTTCGATGTTCAAATTTGGTCAGTGGGAACCCCTTCACGGTGGTTCCTGTGTCCTTTTTAAATACTTTCATCAGTGTTTGAATATTTTCGACAAAATGTAACTTTCCTAGAAATGGATCAGCCATTTCTCCAAGAGGTTTTGCTTCCTTTCACTAGAGGAAGGATTTCAAAATCAAGACCTGGTGTGTTCCTTGTGACTAACGGTATCATTGTTTTTAGAAACTTTCACAAAACATAGTTATAGGCAGTTTGTTTTTCAATCATAAATAATACTATACCTTGTAATTCCAATTCTATACCTCAGAGCTCTTATTGTTCTCCCATAATGATAACCATCATTCAAACATCAGTGTATTTACTTACTCAGTCCTACAACACACATAAAGTAGCTTTAGAACAGTTCCATTTGTCAGCAATATTGCTACTTACAAAAACTGTAGAGTTCCCTTTAATCCTTACAATACCTGTCATACGTAAATTTTTCTCCCTGTGAATATGCTGTTAGTGGTCATCGTTTAAGTTTTAGGTTTATTTGCTAATTTGTATTCAATTTCAGTTTTTTCTTTTTTTCTATCCTATTAATTTTTATCTTACAGCCTTTGGTTTATGACAAGTTTCAAAAGACAAAACTATATAAAAAGGTATATTTGGAAAAGATCATTTCTGTCTGTTCCTTCCAGTTCATGCCCACCCACCCGCTATGGGTAACTGTAAGACGAGGAGAGTTAAAAGTACATCTGCCAACCCAGAAAATCCCTTCCTGAAATGTGAAAAAGAAAGAAAACAGTTGTATGAATGATTAAACTCTGAACCAGACTGTGATGTGCATCACAGGTAATCTGCTGATGACATTGCAAAGATAAAGAACTTTCACCCTTCTATGAAGACAAGCAGATACAGTCTGTTCATACAGGTTCTCAAGATAAAAGAGAACAAGTCCTCATGTAAGAGGACTTAACAGCACCGTTCGCAGTCAGTTCTTTCTTAGTTCCTTCTACACGCATCTGGTAATTGAAGTGGCCGTCTCTATTAATTCTCATCATCCCCAGGAAAGATAAAACTTCTGTCTCTAATGACAAGCAGTTAGTTACAGCTTAGAGCAAGCCACCTGGGCTAATCTACCCAGGTGACAAAGGCACTGTATCCCTTAATGTTTATATTTCATAGTGACGGCTCCTAGGCCTTTATGGGGAAAAAAAAACATTCTGGGTAGTAATATTGTCAAGAGGCTTATTTAACTTTTATATACATATCAAGAGACAGAGACAGACTCAAATAGTTTACTCATTAATATAATTATATTCTTATATTGTGTTTTATAGTTATGTTGTATATACACTCATAAATATAATTTTTGAGGAAATGCTCTGAGAAGGGGGAAAAGATCTCTATATTTTGGCAACAGGACAAATTCAATTTTATTTTTATTTAACCTTTTATAACAAATATTAATTTCTGGTTTATCCTTTCTGTATCTAATTTTGCAAAGGAAAGCAAGTATATGTAAATATTATTTTGCCTTTTCTCTAGGGTGTTGTTTCCACTTACAAGCAAATGGTAAGAGTGTAACGGAATAGAGACTTTTGAGTGACAATCTATTCAAATAGTCACTCACTACATACCAGCTGTATTACCTTGAGTAAACTTCATCTTCTCTCTAAGTTTCCATGTCTACTCCCATCTTGTTTGTTTATTCCCTTTCCTCCCTTTTCCCTACTGCCCCCACACCCAGGCAACAATTTCAACATGTCTGCTGTGCTTCTATTCTTGTAAAATGCAATTGTTGTTTTGCGAACATATATTTTTCATTTAAAATGTATTGTGATATATATAAACTTAAAGACTCATTCATAATGTGTATGTTCATTGCTATTAAACTTTTAACATCCTGAGGACTCCTAGGGTAGTATAAGTTAGTAACATAATCTGATTTTCATTCTTGACAATTCACCAATAGTTGCAGAATTAGTCACATTCCACGTTGTTCCCTTGGAGAGGGATAAATGTGTATCCTCCACAGTGTGAGAGCCAAGGCAACCTACAGGGTTTGAGAACAAGACAGGTAACAAAGAAAGTCCACTCTGGTCAACTAGCATAGCTTATTGTGTGAATGTCTTCAAAAACTGATCTTAATTTTGCTCCACTGAGCCAGAATTGCATTAAGCTATTCCAGATATGAGGTGAAATCCTATTTGTAGTCTTCTTGGATCAAAATGCTAGAAGGGGCTGCAGAAGTCTTCAGATAGACACACCCCCTCGCTTTATACTGGCAGAAGCTGAGCACCTGCAAAGCAAGGACACAATGTCACACAGCCAAGATGGTGAGAGACTGAAGTCTCACCCTCTTCAGTATTTCACCCAGCACCCTGACAGCAGAATCATATGAAACAGCCAAAGTAAAGTTCCGAACAGCATGCCTCGCCTCCCAACTATTTTACAACTCTTGTCAAAGAATGATGCACTCAGACTAAGAATAGTTCCCTCACTGTTAGTGTCCTAAATCCCTACATCCTGTTCATGTCACTGGCACCATCCTTTGATCCTGTATCCATAACAACACACAAATATTGTAAACACTTTCCAGATCTCGGACTTTTCTTCCCATTGGTTAGAGTACAGCAATAATAGGTTGCATGTGTACACAGGAGTATTTATAGCATTTGTAAAATATGCACATCTGCACATCTGGAGAGTTAGCCGGGCTCTTGTTCTGAGTATTAGAGTATTTCCTAGGAAACTGAAAAACAAATATATTATGAAATTGCAATGTTTAATATATCACTAGATTTGCCTTATGATCCTGTCATGCCTGTTGCAAAACACACGATTGCCCAGAGTCAGGAATTTCTTCTACAATCCCATTATATCCTTTGAATCCACAGGAATCCCACAGAATGACTTTATGCTGATAATAATAAGAGCAAACATCGAATAAACACTCATTGTGTGCCAGGCATTGTGCTTACAGCCTTGCTTGTACTCATTCATTTGATGTCACGCTCCTTTCAGCCCTTCAGAGGTAAGCACTGCCATTCCGTTTTCCCTCTAGAAATCTGAGGCCTAATGAAATGAGTGGCCTGTGAATAATCAGACCTAGTGAGTGACAGAACCAGGGGTCAAATCTAGATTGCGGTAACTCCAAAGCCAGTGCTTACAACCTACTGGCTGTAATTGACAGATATAATCATAATATAAAGTCACTCCACAGCATCAATATATTTACAGTGAAATACACTGCTCTGTGAAATACATATTTTAAACGAACTCCCACTATCTAACTCCTTATACAAAGATGATTCCCTTTCGGCTTGAAGCAAGGGACCCATTTGAAATGTCTCTTTGAAATGGCATCTAATAGGACAACATAATTCCATCTGCTTATGACTCTGAGCAAGGGCTGCCTACTACAGCTTCCTCTGAAGCCAATGTGAAGATGGCAATGAGCGTCCTGATTGCTCACCATAAGGAACTCATTCCAGAGGAGGGTGGCGCCAGCTCAGGGGCACAGGGCCTACAGAGCTGGGCAGGAGCTGTGAGGCATAAACAAAGATCATGTCAATGGCATTGAAGATTACTGAAGGGTGGGCATGACGAGATCCTTCCTCTAAGCAGGTACTATGCTTCCAAGGCCACTGTGGGGAGGAAAGCTCCTCACTGAACAGCTCCACCCACACTAAGAGGAACTGGTAGGCAAATGGACACTGACCTTCACGGGCAATGAACAAGAGAGCAGACATCTTTAAGAAGGATGTAGGTGAAGACTGAGGTCACTGGGACTCAGGGGGCTGGGCAGCCAAAGGGAATGGGATGGAGCTGATCATCATGTGACATGGGGGTGGGCTGTCTCGCAGAATGTAGCAAGAAGAACTCAGCTTCTTCACTTGGAAGTTCAAAATAGATTATTATTCTGGGGTCTGTGGATGAATCAGTAAGCCTTTAATCTTCTTTGGAAAGAGAAGAGGCCCAGCAAATAGCCTGGGGCCTCCAGGAATTGTTCTCTGGGGAAGTTCACTTGGAAGTTCAAAATAGATTATTATTCTGGGGTCTGTGGATGAATCAGTAAGCCTTTAATCTTCTTTGGAAAGAGAAGAGGCCCAGCAAATAGCCTGGGGCCTCCAGGAATTGTTCTCTGGGGACGGTGGGGTGCCACGGACACAGGACCGAGGCTTTCCAAAGCACGAAGGAAAATGCATGTCATGAGCAAAGCTGGAAGACAGAAGAGGGAGCAGCTGTGCCTTAACTAGTCATGCAAACTTGAACGAATCATTTCTCCTCTTGAACTTGGGTTTTCTCCTGAAACAATGAATCTCGATGTTGTATACATTTCCAACTTTAAAATTCCAGAAGCACTGCCTACTACTGAAACAGTTTACCGGGAGAAGTTGTGAATTCTGTCACTGGAAGTATTTAACAAGATACTGTAATATACTTTAGACATAATTCCTGTTAGGCTGGCCCAGAGGGACAAAACGGCGGCCATACCCGGGAAAAAGGTGGCTGACGTCATACTGAGGGATTGAAGCCCACACCTGGAATCACAGGACCAATCCCCAACCGCGACGTATGAAGCCCGCGAAATTCTTTTGCTTAAAGAGCGCGCTTCCCTTTGTTCGGGCACAACTTCCCCGGCCCCGTTCTGCGGACCGGAGAACCTCGCCGGGGGCACAAACCCCAAGAAAGCCCTGGCTATTCCACTTTTTGTTTGATTGGCTTTCTTTCCTCGCGGAGCCCAGAGAAAAAACCTTTCAATTTCCATATCAGGTAGGCACTTTTTATTTTGAATAATAAAAACAATCATAGTTAACATTCTCTGACTTTCCCAAGGAAAGATGTGCTGATATGAATAACATGTGCTAAGCATTTATACACCTCTCATCTGATTCTTTCAGCAGCCCTTAAGGAACTGGGGTAGTATTAATGTCCCTGTTTTACAGAGAGCACTCAGATCAGAGAGAGCTATTATTTCCCAGAGATCTCAAAGCTAGAAAGATGGAGAATTGAGATTTGAAGCCACATTGCTCTGACTCCCCCAAATCTTAGCTATCATTCATTTCTGCCTTCAGTCTCTGTGGCAACCAGTACTGGCATGTCTTCTGCTGACCTGACCCTGGCTGCAAGGTGATGTGACTGCTTCCCTCTTCTTTTCCCTCCGAACTGGCAATTGAGTGTGGAATGCAGAGAGCCTGGCTAGTCGACCAGGCTGTCTTCCCAAGACCTGCTGACAGAGCAGGGAGGAGCTGCTATTCTGCTGAAAACGTCAAATGTGCTGGGCTCCCTTCACTCCCCACCTCCTTCTACTGAAGGGTAAACCAATGCCCAGAGAGAGCAAGCTAACCTCCTGAGCTCACACAGCAAATAAGTGACAGAGTTGGAAATCAGCTGCCTGGAACCCTGACTTCCAGGCCAGTGCTTGAATTTGTTTTATTTTCAGCTAAACCATATGACGAGTTCCTGAAAGCTCCTCAGTGCTGAGAACCGAATAAACACATTTTCCCATGAAGGTCTATGAATTGGTCTAAGGTCTATGGATTGGTTAAGCTGGAGCTTGACAGAGGTGGCAATTATTTCAAGTTAAATTCTCTGTCTATTCTAAAACTTCTAACCTCACATAAAACCAAATTTACCCCTTCTTGATCCTGGATTGACATATCTGTGTCTTTCAGGAAAATATCCTCACTAGCATTGATTCCAAATTCCTGGCTGACTAATGTTTGCCCAAGCTGATTCCACTCCCTCCTCCTGACCAGTGCTGCAAAGCCGAATTTATGAGGCCAGGTTCAGGCAAGCAATTAAGTTTATTATGAGCAAAGAACGGAGAAGAAAAAACTAGCATTCAAAATTACCTTCTTGGCAGGCCCTCGTGGAGTCGGGCACAGTGCACTCACACCCCAAATTCCCAGGTCCTAGGACTGGGAAACAACCAAGATGAACAGCTAAATAAAATAGATAAAATGCTTCCTCCTCCTCTCTCTTTTTGCCTGCCTGCCTCTGTCCACCTTCATTCCTTTAAAAAAAACAAAGTGCCTTCTTTCAGAGAGAGGATGTCCAAGGCATTCTATAGAGAAGGGGGCAAGGAAGCAGAGATTTCCAGGCCGAATCTAGCCCTTCCAAACAAGGCCACCGTAAGGCCATGCTGCTCCTCGCTCTGTGCCTCAGCCGCTCATAGTCCTGCGTTTCCCTGGAAGCAGCAGAGACCAGCAGAAAGGTCATGCCTCTGAGTCCAGCCCAAACTCACAACCTGTGCATTTGTGAGCTAAATAACGGCTGTTTAAAACCCTGAGTTTAGGGATGGCGATTACACAGCAAGAGCTAATTGACACTATGTCCATAAAGAAAACTTGGACATGCCATTGGGGAACACAAAGAAGATTTGGGCAAATGGAAAGCCATACCATGTTCCTAGACAGGAAGAATCAAGATCATGGGGATGTCAATTTTCACTAAATTGTTCTATACATCACATAAGCTAAAAATGAAACACAAATGATGTATTTTTATAATCAGAGGGGCTAATGCTTAAGTTTATATAGAAAAATGGAGAATCAAGAAGACTAGGGAAAAAGGGCTAAAAAGACTAAAGAATTAACTTCATTAGACACTGTAGCCTATTATGGTGTGTCCTGGTGGAGCAGTGGTTCAGTTAATTGTGACACACGGGCCACACGCCCCTGGGTTCAAGTCCCGAGTCAGCAGGAAACAACCGAGGTGAACAGCTAAAGAAAAATAAATTAAAATGCTTCTTCCTTTCTCTGCCTGCCTGCCTGCCTGCCTGCCTACTCACCTTCATTCCTTCCTGCACGTTTCCTTTAAAATAAAAGAAAAGATATTGCAGCATATTATTAAGTTTCCATAGTGAAAAGAGGGTGGGATTGTCTTGTGAGCACACCAACACATGCAGTAAACAGAGAAGACAGCCCAGAAATAGACCTACAGATATTGAGGAATTTGGTGTATACAAAAGGTAACTTTTAAAATTAGTGGGGGAAATAAGGGTTGTATCATTAATATTTCTAGGAAAACTAGGTTGTTATTTGGAAAAGTGTAAAATGAAGTATATATACACTTCCTTCAAGGTTCAAGTGCAAAAACTGAAACCATTAAGTATTAGAAAAATGTATAGGATTTTTGCTTAAACTGTTAGTGCAAAAGATTTCTCTATGACAGACACAAAGCTATAAAAGGACATTAGTGAAAATGCTGAAGTTTTGACTATAGTTAAATTTTAAATTCAATGTTAAAACAATCATAAGCAGGCACACCCTGGTGGAGTACGGGTTAGGCTGGTCACCTCCCGGAGAAGTGCAGGCCACATACTCCTGGGTTCAGTCCCAGGTGGAACAGGGCAGGGCAGGGGTGGGGGGTGGCAAGATGGGGACAACCAGTGCAAACAGCTAAATACAAACAGGATGAAATGCTTCCTCCTCTCTCTTCCTCCCTGTCTGCCTAATTGCCTTCATTCCTGCCTGTACCTTTCCTTTAAAAAAACAAATAAACCAATAAAAGAACAAAAGTAATCATAAGCAGACTGAAAAGATAATCACAAAACTGGGGTAAACATGTGCCATTCATATCATAAGAATAAGCTTACTTCAGAGGTAAAGAATCCCCACAATTCAATAAGAAAAAATTTAATACAATGGAAGAAGGAGTAATGATATATAGAAAAGGAAATATAAATAGTTCGGGACATTGTAAAAACACTAAACGTCACTCATAGTTAAAGAAATGCACACTGACATTGTCCACAGAGGATAGTTTTTTGCTTACGATGTTGAGGAAAATATCCACTTATTGGCGCTTGTGTGAAGAAATGGCATTTTCATAGACTTCTGGAGAGCACACTGACGTCATTTCTGTAAGGCAATTTTGCATTATCTATCAAAATTGAAAATGCTCGTGGTCTTTGACCATACAAGTCATGCACAGACTATTTTTCATTGCAACATTATTTGTGATAGTATATAATAAAATTCTATGCAACTGTCAAAGAAAAACAGTAAGAAAGTTCTTTTATGTACTGACAAGGAAAGATCCCCAAAGAAAACTCAAGACAGAGTGCACGAAGATGCTAATTTCATGATAAAACAGTATGTTTATTTGCTAAAATGTGAATTAAGTAGCGATTTATATTAACTGCTGTGCAATATGAGCATACATTTTTACCCGAATTTGCTTTTCCTAAATTTAGACTAGTTTAACTGATCAAATAAAGTAACATTATTTTTACGTAATGTTTAAATATGTGAATACAAATGTGTGTTTAACAAATTGAATTATTATACTGATGACTGCGTTTCAAAACGTAATACTTTTTGTAGTTTTATCATTTGAAGGTGACTTCCAGGATCTTCAGGTAACTTAAAATTCTGGACTAATTGATGTGATTAATGGTATTCATTGGGTACTTAGATTATTTCTAAGAAAATAGAATATTGAAACATGCATGCGAGGGATAGTTTAAGTTTACATTTTTGCTTCTTTTTAATATGCTATCAAGAGCCTATGTATTTGGGTCTGTTCATGAACATGTTCAATTTTTGCCACTTTCAGAAGCTGCACAGTCTGAAGGGCATACGGCTGCAGAAATTTGTGCTACTTGTATTCATGAACTCTGCTCGTCTGCTGAAATACTAAAGGTGACAAAACACAGTCACAGATATCCAGTCTCTGGTTTTCTCTGTGAAATGGAAGCCGTGTTGCTTCAAGCTGTAACTAATGAAAGTTATTGACACTGTACCAAAGAGCAGTAGTTCCTGGAGAGCGAAACCTGAGTGCTTGTGTTTGTCAAGAAGTCTAGTCTTAAAACAACAGTGCTCAGATTGGCTGGGGACGGTTTTTTTGATGGAACCCCTTTACACACTTCAGATCTATTGAGAACACCAGACAGCCCAAGGAGTGCAGAGGGTTCTCTGGGTCCTGCCTGGCCTGTGCTAAGACAAGAAGACAAGGCAGCTTTGTGCAGCTCCGACCCCCAGCACCAAGGCCCTTGGGTTGGGCTGTCTCTCTCCCGCCTCTTCCCCCAGAGAGGTAGCCAGCCCTGCTTCCTGCTTCCCTCGCCCCTGGACTTTGGACCTGACTAGGAGAGCAGGCCCCTGCCTGACTTGTCTGGTCCACAGTCAGGTTAGGAGACCGGTGCACATCCTGCAGTGTCTCTTCCAGAGGCCCAGACACCCAGCAAGCAAATTCCCGAGTTTCTGACAAAGGAAATGAATCATAAAGTGATGCCAACTTGAAGCCCTCCAATCAATTCCAAAGAAGCTTCTAGAAGGCCAGTCAAGGCTCTTATCTCACCTCAGCATGCACAGAGAGCAAATGGTCAGATTTAAACACCTCAGATCCTGAATGTCTCCCTGCTTCTTCCTTTCCAGAATGGCCCATTCCCATGTCTGTCTGGGGACGTACTTTTCCCCTTCCTGCTTCCTAAACACCTTCTCCTTTCTTCTCAAATACTGTGCTCTGGAGTGAATTTTCTCTCCAGAGATGCAAGAACCCACACTGAGGTATGAGCCTCACAGGGAGGGTGGGAAAGAAAGAGGAAGGAAGAAGGAAGGAAGGAAGGAAGGACAGCACATTAAGGCACTTCATTATGTAGGTTACAGGTGTTCTCTTGCTTAAGGACATGCCACTCTGAGCCTCAAACACCCTATTTGGCCTCTTCTCACCTTCACCTCTGTCCAAATTTCCTCACCATTTAGTTACTCTGGACCCAAGTGAGAATCAAGAGGCCTGAGAATGTTTAAGAGCATAGATTTCAAAATCAGACCATCTTGGCCTTCAACCTGGGATCTGCTACACCCTCTAACATCGATCAAATATCTCCTCTTTGAAAAATGGAGGCGACAGCAGTTTATAAGTGAAAGAATTCAATGAGATGACACCTTAGTGTAATACCAGTTTCAAAGAGGTTTAGCAAATAACAGAGTAGCAATAAATAACGATATTTATTGTCATTAATCTCAGGCCTGCCATGTGGTTGACATATTCCCCCACTTCCTGGCACTGACGTCAGTTTCATCTGTTTTTATTGCATTCTTGTTTCTATAGAACATTGGCAGGACAACATCAGCAAACTGGGTCCTTACTATTCTCTTGTCCAAAAGTTCCCCTCCACAAATTGGCACTGATTTTTGTTGGTGTGAGGAAAGAAATCGATTTCTAAACACTTAATCTTAAATCTAGTCAGTTTATGGAGTAATTCAAATAATTCTTCTAGTTCAACTGGTTTTCCTAGAGAACAACTGAATCTTCAATCAACAGCAATAGTTTGCCTCATTTTCACTTGGGCCCTGAGGCGTTGACCAGAGCATGGATAACTGAGAGTGGTGATGTCAGCATCTGTACCTCATCCCTGAGCTAATAAAGAATGCCCCTCTCTTTTCTATGTATATTTCTTGAAGATGAAAGTAGTTATCTTGTTAAATGTTCCTTTATTTCTACCTCTTAAGAGTTTGTTGTTTTAAAATCAGGGATGACTATCTAATTTCATCATGAGTGTCAGTATTTATTGAAATGAAAAGTTTTTTTTAATTCTTGTTTCTTTGAACCATAACACACATAATTGCCAGATATTTTTCTGAAACTCCACCTGGGAATGATAAGGAACCTACAATATATTTTATGTTCAAATTAGTGGATCAATGATGGACAGTACAGTCAAGGATATTCAGGTAATTGGCTGTCCATTTGGGGAAAATATTTAAGTTTGAAGCTTTTCTTGAAACATACACACACACACACACACACACACACACACACACACACAAAGTATAGGTTGTTTAGAGATTATACCCTTAAAAAAACTGAGAAATATTGGAAAAAATATTGTATAGTCTTGATGTGAGGAATCACAAGCAAGTTTTAAAATCTAGAAGCCATAAAAGAAAATATTGAAAGATTTGGCTACCTAAATATCTAAAACATCTGTGTGATGAAACACACCACAGAGGTATAAAACAATAGAAGATGAAAAAAAAACGTTTTCAACATGTATAACAGACATTTGATTAATACCAAGAATTTGTAAAGAAGGAAGTATAAAGAGGTATTGGAATAGACCAAGACCTACTTCACTCACAATAAATTGCATGGAAATTTAAAAAACACAAGGTAATATTTTTCATGATCAAATTGTCGAAAATGTAAAAGATAAACACCCTGTTGGAAAACGCTCATGGCTGCTAGTTAGACTTACACCTTGAGGTCACTCCGTCTGTGAGTATTTTATGTAAATGGCGCCCCCTAGAGCACAACTCCAACATAGACACCCGTGTAACAGGCACCTTTGGCGCCTGGCCCTTCCTATGAATTTAGAGTTTTTGGCATATCCAGCAAAATGTAAAAGGTCTTCTGACTCAATAATTTATCTTCCAGGAATCTAGTCTTTCAAAAATACATGGGTATGTAATATGTACATAAAAGAATGTTCATTTTGTGTGAGGAGGGGAGAGAACGAAATACATGTCCAACAACAGGGAATTATTTAACAAATATGACATATCCAGTCATGGGATATTTTGCAGCTCTTCAAAGGTATGAAGTGGATTTATGTGCACTAACATAGAATGACCTTCAAGATTTGCTATCATGACTGTAAAAGCAAAACCCCCAAATATCATTATTTAATCCCATATATTCATATATATTCAAGTATATGTTAGAGAATGTATACACAGGAACTGGAAGCCATCAAGCCCATGGGGACTGGGAAGGGGAGTTAGTGACAGGGAGGAGTTTCAGGTTTTAATTTGTTTGCTTTATTACTTAGTTACTACCATAAGAAAGTATTTGTATGGGTGTGGTGTTTTTGGTTGCTGGTTTTTTGTTTTGTTTTGTTTGCAAATTCAAAGCATTAGGTAGCTCCCTCACTCTGAATTTCAAGAACCTCTGTGGGTTTAGCAGTTCTTTGACAACTTCCCACCTGGTTAAACTACCAAGGAAGGTCCTGTTTCCAAATATGAGAAATTCTTGTCATTTCTGAAATAATTCCTGCTTCTGAAACGGCTCATTTGGCCATCCTAGTCTCCTGAGACTTTAAAAAATGAGATCCAAGTCTCAGTCCACAGCATTTCTGGACTTGGGGGGATTGTCTGGCTCTGGAGGGGAGTGAGGATTGCTGGTTGGTGTTGACTCTGTTGGATAATTGTACAACCACATCTGTGAACAGAGAAGACAGCCTTTCTCTGCAGGGGCT
This sequence comes from Solenodon paradoxus, assembly GCA_004363575.1. Lineage (NCBI taxonomy): Eukaryota > Metazoa > Chordata > Mammalia > Eulipotyphla > Solenodontidae > Solenodon > Solenodon paradoxus. The sequence continues at coordinate 94,652 of RJWH01001311.1, forward strand.
CCAGTCAACCCTGTGGTGACCCGTGGTGTCTACACACATTCTTTCTCCTGAATTGATAATAAAGGCGTTTCGCATGCAGCCAAGAGGGGCACACAAGGCTCTAAGGAACAGAAATGGGTGTTGCCGGGCAAACTGAGGTCCAGTGACAACGCGATTCAAGAAAGAATTCTTGAAACTTTAAGAAGTGCATTTTATAGATTTATTAGAGAAAGAAGGGACACAAGGGACAGAGACTTCATGGGCTGGGAGAAGTGCCCTGATTGCTACAAGATTGCAAAATGTATACCCCTTCTTAACCTGAAGAATGGCTACTGATAAGAAGGGAATGCTTTTAAACACCAAAGACCAAGCCATCGCTGCAGGTGGTTCCAGGTGAGACAGGAAGAGGGACTTTCTGAGAAATTCCTCAGTTTAATTCTAAAAACTTCTGCTGCCCACAGGAAGTCCCTGCCCTTATGTTGTTCCATCCATCCTGTGGCTGCAGCTCTCCATCCTCCAGGCCTGTCTGGCCCCAGGTTGATGATGGAAGTTTGTAGAAATGCCGAGGCCATTGCCGGTCTCTGCATCCCTTTCTGAATTCTCCCTCTGTCAGTGAGGATTGCAGCTTTAGCCTTTGCTTTCACTAAAATTTAACTTTCGGGGCACTGGTCAGGTGGGTGTGTCCCATAGGTTCAACTATTGTGTTCAGACAAGAAGGAGGTGGGGATGGAGTTCACGGAAAAACCCACGCAGCTCTTTTTTAGTCTGGTCATGCTTCGAATGGAGGACAGCTATGCTCTCAAGGACACAGCGTCTATTATCATGGAAAGGCTGGGAGGCAGAGGCAGCAGAACTGGATTCAAAACTTAACTGCACATTGTATCAGCTGTGTGACTATTGGTAAGATTTTTAATGTCTCTGGGCCTCAATTTATTAACCTACAGAATGGATGTAATACTGTTCCCCTCCTGGAGTTGCACTGAAGGTCACAGAGGTGGTGTGTGTCAAAGTAAATCAAAGCTGAGCTTCTGTTTACTAGTATGGTGGTTACTAGCCTGTGAACTCAAGGGCAGACACTGTATGTGAATTATTTCCTTCCTCTACCAGCGGCTACTTGACACTGTCCACACAGAGCTATATGAGGATTGCTAAACACTGTTCTAACTCTTGAGAGTTCTGTGCCTTCATTGCCTTTAAGCCAGTTTTCAAGTCTGTTAACTATAGCTAGCAATGCAAAATAATTCTTGTCTACAGATGGACAAGGTTTTAGGCTCATTAACACTGCTCCATCCCTGTATGGAAGAAGCCAATTTTACCTCCAATTGCATATTCGTGTCAATATTCCAAATACGGACTATTTATGTCTGAATATAGTGCTATACACAAATAGAAAGGGAATGGTTGTGACTTCTTACCGCATCCCTCCTTAATACAGTTATATAAAATCTCTTTCGAAAAGTATCTTTTTAACATTACTGTCACACCTTTAACAGGGCAGTAAGTTTTTATCAAGGACAGACACCCCTTCTGAGTCTCCTTCTGGAGTCAGACACTGTCAGATGCTAGTAGAGTGAGTTACTTATTCACAGGTCAACAGAGAAAAGTTGCCACACTCCACGAAACCAGATCTTGGTCCGTAACTGCGGGTGACACCGAGAGAGGCACTTCTCCCTGTGCTTCAGTCTGCCGGTCTGTGAAATGGGTTCACAATGAACACCTGGGCCCCTGGAGCAGCGCCTAGAGCTCGCCCTCAGCCCCAGTCCTCCCCTACGGCGCCGGCCTCTGGGGAGGCGCGGAGGACCCCGAGGGCGTCCCCTGTCTAGGAGGCGCCCAGGCTGGCTCTGCCGCCCCTCCGCCTGTGGGTCTCTGGGCTCCGCGCGGTTCCCGGGTGCGGAGGGGCCCCTGGAGAGGGCGGGATCTCTTGAGCCAAAAACTGCGGAGCCGCCCAGGAATTTCGGCTCTGCCTGCCAGCATTTCCTCCGGGCGGGCCTGCGCGCTCCCGGGGCGGGCGGCCGCGGGCTGACGGCGCGCAGCGCTCGGCCGGCGGTGCAATGCGTCCCCTGCTCTGCGCGCTGGCCGGGCTCGCCCTGCTCCGCGCCTCGGGCGCCTTCGCGGGTGAGTGGCTCCCAGGAGGGTGCGAGGGGTCCGGGGAGCCGCGGGCAGAGGTGGGAACCGGTCCGACGGTTGGAGGGAGAGGTAGAGGGAGGGAGGGAAACAGTCAGATGGAGACAGCGAGATGCGGGGAGGGAAAGAGATAGAAGGATGGTGGGAGAAAACAGAAAGACAGAAAAAGGTAAAGCTATAAAGGCAGAGGGACAGAGAGAGGAGGAGCGGGAAGAATAAAGGGGCAGACTGAGACAGAAAGAGACTTTGAAGGGAGAAGAAATAGAGGAATTAAAATGATGAGAGAGGTGAAAAGAACGTTTGAGAGTCGGAATGGCAGAGACTGAAGGAAGGAGGGGAGATCAGGATGGCAGGACTGAGGTCAAACCTGTTGGGCGGGGCAGCCTAGGGCTGGCTCCTTCAGGCCTGGTTTTAGTGGCGTTTCCTTAGAAGCTGAGCTCCAGCGGGCAGATGACCCACGTCCGGCCCAGCACAGCCTGCCAGACACCAGGCAGGCGCCTGGGAGAAAGGCCACTGCTTCACCTGCCAAGTGGCCTGAGGGAGTTGTGCAGTCTGAATGGGGACGCCAGACCCGGCACCCCTAGGGGCTGGACTTGCCTGGGGGGCTGGGTGGGGAGGGGCCTCCACTGGCTGGTTGCTTGCCTTATTCTGTCCCCCTTTACCCTTCTCTAACAGCCGCCTTAGTGCTGCCCCTTGGCAGATGAGGCTGGGGGTGACTCCTGCTGAGTGAGTTCGTAGGCTGCAGAGGCACCCACGCTGCACACACAGATGCGCATTCACCCATCCCAAGACTCTGCACAATGTGCTGCACAGACCCAGCCGGAGAGCAGCTGGTGCTCACCCGGGTTGTGCCGGTGCCTGGAAGGCTCAGGAGGCACATGGTGGCAAGGCAGAGACCTCACCAAACACCCAGGCTTCCTGTCCCCTCCATAGAGCACTTGCCGCCATGCCAGGCTGCTCACCCACAGGAGTCAACAGCTGTTGTCACCCACTGCCTGGCATTAAGATAGAAGCCACTACCCCAGCCTCTTTGAGGGCACAGTGCCTGTGTGAGTGAGTGTCCAGTTAGTACCGATCCCAGCAGCCCCTGGTTAAGCGCCTTGGGTAAGTCACTTCACCTTTGGAAGGCAGGTTCCTCTTTTGGAAGTTGGGGAGAATGATCCCCACCCTGCAGAACTGGCTGCCCCGCTAGCCCTCCTCCTGGAGTCCCCACTTCCAGCAGCTGCAGAGACAAGGCCTGGTCTGCTACCCTAGAGGGAGTAGCTGGTGGCTAAGGCTGTTGTTTCTTTCAATGTGTCAGCTTTCTTTCCCCATTTTTTTCTTAGAAGTTATTTGCTGCAGAAACTGTGCTGCTGTCCTGTGTTCCACATCTAGATTTTAGCTGATCGCATGCCCTCGGTGTCACTTAAATGCTCTTTCCTGTCTGGCAGCTTTCACTTGCATTTCTTTGAACTTTTTCTTTCCAGAGCCTATTGGTCATTTCTACTAATTGGTATAAATTGTCTTTTTCAGTTGTGGGACTGGGGTTTTTCATGTTGGCCTGTAAATGTTCTCTGTCTAAATGAGTGAAGCAGTTGTGTTACTTGTAAAGACTTTGTTAATTTAAGGCTTCAGCTGAGTTCCTTTCTTATATAGCTCTCAAAAGGATCTGATGTCCTAGGCCTGGTCCCTTTAACCAGCATAACCACCCTCACCCCTGCCTCTGGGCCCATGGGGACGCTCTTGCTGTCCACCACCACTCAAGGCCCTGTGGACATCTGTCTTTCATTAGGAAGATGCTGAAAGGCTGTCATGAGGATCATGGCATTTCTTCTCACAAAAATGAATGTCGTGGGGAGTGAACCGCTAAAAGACAGTTGATCCAATTGTGTGGCCTCAAGACGGCTGCAAGGCTGGCGTGTGTGCAGGTCCTCTCTACCCCAGACCTGTGTAGCCCCTCCCCCATTTTATAAACGAGACATCAAGACGGAAGACCCTTAACTGACACCATAGCTATGGTGCAGCATTGACAGTGTTAGGCAGATGGGAGTCCTATCCTGTCCCCACCCTGCTAGCGGTGTCATCTCAGGCACGCTGGTTCACACTTTTTGATCTTCAGCTTTCTAATCTGCAAGAAAGGATATAAGAATGAGCACTGAGCTCACAGGTAGAATTAAATGAGATCATGAATGTGAACACTCAGCAAAAAGCTTGGCACCTAACTGGTCACAAATCAACAGTAATTTTGAAGATAACGTGTGGTCCATTCTAAAGAGGAAGAGACCAAGGATCCAGCAAGCGGGATTGGCTTGTAAGCGAGAGCACAGAGCTGGGTCAGCAGTGAGCCCTTTGTGTGCCTTGGGGAACCCTCCCAAGCATCCCTTGGGCCCCTGCTCAGGCTTAGAACAGATATCTTCCCATCCCGTGGAGACCTGGTTGGATCTTCTAGCAAAGCGCGCTGGCCTCCAGGTGGAAAGCAGAGTCCTGGGGAGCCTTCAGCCCCCCCGCTAAGTGCCCTGCTTGGCACGTGTACATCCCTTGGCAGTTCCAAAGCAATCTCAGGTGCAGGAGTCCCAGGGATCAAAACAGCAATCCCCCAAAGTAGACAGAGCAGGCCAGATCCATCCTTCATAGACGAGTAAGCCCAGAGAGAGGGAGAGAGAACAGTCCTAAGTCGCAGAGGTGGGACTCCCAGCCTGTGATCTTATCACAACACGTGGAGAGAGCTATATCCTGGATGGCTTTTAGACCTTCTCAGATTGTGGGATCTTGGAGAGTTCTAGTACTTTATAGCCCAGTCAATTGCAAAAAAGATTCCAAGATAGAAGGAATCTGGATTCCTGCATGGCTTCAGCGAGCAGAGCTGCCTGCTGCCCTACCACAGCCAGCCTACCTCTGAGCTGACACACAAGATGGTCAGTTAAACAGGTGCGTGAATCAGGGGTCTTTGTTTCAGCAGCCTACCTTGTACCTTCACCCCCCAGATGTATTAGAACAACATTGGGTAGCTCTCAAAGTGACCAGCAAGACTCAGGGCCACATCGGGAAAATGACCAGAAACCAAAGGAGGTAAGACATGTCTCCTAAACAAAACAAAACAAAAATTCCACAGAACCTGCGCTTTCTATCAGGGTCCCTTTCCTGTTTCAGCCAGAGTCATTCCTCAGATTAGCATTCTTAGTCATTATTTGAAAGTAGTGCTCTGCTTAAATTTAACAAAGTCAACAACTGCAAGTAGTTTTGAATGACTCACCAATTTTAATGTAGATATTGATGAATGTGTTCAAATGTATTATTCTGTTATAGTGAGTATAATTAACCCCCAAATGACTGGTGTTCATGGTCAAAGCAGAGTATGTCTTATAATTCGGAAGTCACAGTAACAACTTCAGGGTTACCACAAGGAAGTATTTGTTATCACTACGATGCGATTTGAGTTT